>OZ001671.1:5752850-6352850 GCA_963924145.1 Pyrausta purpuralis
GGTTAATATCAAGACAAAATATTTCACAGTGACCGAAAAAGTGTAAAATTTGATTAACTTTGTATGGGATGTATCTTTTAAAATATCGCATAAGAGTACCTATTAGAACAGCGAAGCGTGCGCAGAACCACTTCAGTGAGCTAATTTGATCGAAAAGTATGCTAAAAGGTGATCAATTTGAACAGAAACGACAAATTAAAACATTTCAAACTGAGCTTTAAAGCGACAAATATTCAGTGTCTAAAGAAGGTGCAAACGCTAATACTATTGCAAACAGAATCTATATCCACTCGACTGTCCGCGCTGTCAGACTATAATGTGAGCTAATGTGATCAAAAAGTATGCTAAACGATGATCGATTTGAACAGAAACGACAAACTAAAACATTTCAAACTGAGCTTTAAAACGACAAATATTCAGTGTCGAAAGTAGGTGAAAACGCTAAAATTATTGCAAACAGAATCCATTTTGCGATGTTTTAGAAGTGCAACAGGTTTGATCTCCACAAACGAGGTGTCAACGCAACGGGCTCGACGCGACGGTCAATTATAAAGTTGGTTAATATCAAGACAAAATATTTCACGGTGACTGAAAAAGTGTAAAATTCGACTATTTTTGTATGGGATGTATCTTTTAAAATAACGCAGAAGGGTACCTACTTCAAAAGCGACGCGTGCGCAAAACTACTCCACTGAGCTAATATGATCGAAAAGTATGCTAAACGATGATCGATTTGAACAGAAACGACAAACTAAAACATTTCAAACTGAGCTTCAAAACGACAAATATTCACTATCAAAAGTAGGTGAAAACGCTAAAATTATTGCAAACAGAATCCATATTACGATGATTTTGAAGTGTAGCAGGTCTGATCTACACAAACGAGGTGTCTACGCAACGGGCTCGACGCGACGGTCAATATAAAGTCGGTTAATATCAAGACAAAATATTTCACGGTGACCGAAAAAGTGTAAAATTCGACTAACTTTGTATGGGATGTATCTTTAAAAATATCGCAGAGAGTACCATTTTCAACAGCGGAGCGTGCGCGAAACTACTCCTCTGAGCTAATATGATCGAAAAGTATGCTAAACGATGATCGATTTGAACAGAAACGACAAACTAAAACATTACAAACTGAGCTTCAAAACGACAAATATTCAGTGTCGAAATTAGGTGAAAACGCAGAAATTATTGCAAACAGAATCCATATTGCGATGTTTTTGAAGTGCAACAGGTCTGATTTACACAAACGAGGTGTCTACGCAACGGGCTTGACGCGACGGTCAATATAAAGTCGGTTAATATCAAGACAAAATATTTCACGGTGACTGAAAAAGTGTAAAATTCGACTAACTTTGTATGGGATGTATCTTTTAAAATATCGCAGAAAGTACCATTATCAACAGCGGAGCGTGCGCAAAACTACTTCACTGAGCTAATATGATCGAAAAGTATGCTAAAAGATGATCGATTTGAACAGAAACGACAAACTAAAACATTTCAAACTGAGCTTCAAAACGACAAATATTCACTATCAAAAGTAGGTGAAAACGCTAAAATTATTGCAAACAGAATCCATATTACGATGAATTTGAAGTGTAGCAGGTCTGATCTACACAAACGAGGTGTCTACGCAACGGGCTCGACGCGTCGGTCACTATCAAATCGCTTAATATCAAGACAAAATATTTCACTCAGACCGAAAAAGTGTTGATCTTTTAGATTAACGCAAAGGAGTACCTATTTTAACAGCGGAGCGAGCGCACAAACACTCCGGTTAGCTAATATGATCGAAAATTATGCTAAAAGATGATCGATTTGAACAGAAACGACAAACTAAAACATTTCAAACTGAGCTTTAAAACGACAAATATTCAGTGTTTAAAGTAGGTAAAAACGCTAAAATTATTGCAAACAGAATCTATTTTGCGATGTTTTTGAAGTGCAACAGGTTTTATCTACACAAACGAGGTATCAATGCAACGGGCTCGACGCGACGGTCAATATAAAGTTGGTTAATATCAAGACAAAATATTTCACGGTGACCGAAAAAGTGTAAAATTCGACTTACTTTGTATAGGATGTATCTTGTAAAATAACGCAGGAGGGTACCTACTTCAGCAGCGACGCGTGCGCAAAACTACTCCACTGAGCTAATATGATCGAAAAGTATGCTAAACGATGATCAAATTGAACAGAAACGACAAACTAAAACATTTCAAACAAAGCTTCAAAACGACAAATATTCAGTGTCGAAATTAGGTGAAAACGCTAAAATTATTGCAAACAGAATCCATATTGCGATGTTTTTGAAGTGCAACAGATCCGATCTACAAAAACGAGGTGTCTACGCAACGGGCTCGACGCGACGGTCAATATAAAGTCGGCTAATATCAAGACAAAATATTTCACGGTGACCGAAAAAGTGTAAAATTCGACTAACTTTGTATGGGATGTATCTTTTAAAATATCGCAAAAGAGTACCTACTAGAACAGCGAAACGTGCGCAGAACCAATTCGATGAGCTAATATGATCAAAAAGTATGTTAAAAGATGATCGATTTGAACAGAAACGACAAACTAAAACTTTTCAAACTGAGCTTCAAAACGGCAAATATTCAGTGTTTAAAGTAGGTGAAAATGCAAAAATTATTGCAAACAGAATCCATATTGCGACGTTTTTTAAGTGCAAAAGGTTCAGTCTACACAAACGAGGTGTCTACGCAACGGCCTCGACGCGACGGTCAATATAACAAATGACAAAATATTTCACGGTGACCGAAAAAGTGTAAAATTCGACTTACTTTGTATGGGATGTATCTTTTAAAATAACGCAGAAGGGTACCTACTTCAGCAGCGACGCGTGCGCAAAACTACTCCACTGAGCAAATATGATCGAAAAGTATGCTAAAAGATGATCAATTTGAACAGATTCGACAAACTAAAACATTTCAAACTGAGCTTCAAAACGACAAATATTCAGTGACGAAATTAGGTGAAAACGCTAAAATTATCGCAAACAGAATCCATATTGCGATGTTTTTAAAGTGCAACAGGTCTGGTCTACACAAACGAGGTGTCAACGCAACGGGTTCGACGCGACGGTCAATATAAAGTCGGTTAATATCAAGACAAAATATTTCACGGTGACCGAAAAAGTGTTAAATTCGACTAACTTTGTATGGGATGTATCTTTTAAAATATCGCAGAGAGTACCTTTTTCAACAGCGGAGCGTGCGCAAAACTACTCCACTGAGCTAATATGATCGAAAAGTATGCTAAACGATGATCGATTTGAACAGAAACGACAAACTAAAACATTTCAAACTGAGCTTCAAAACGAGAAATATTCAGTGTCGAAAGTAGGTGAAAACGCTAAAATTATTGCAATCAGAATCCATATTGCGACGTTTTTGAAGTGCAACTGGTCCAATCTACACAAACGAGGTGTCAACGCAACGGGCTCGACGCGACGGTCAATATAAAGTCGGTTAATATCAAGACAAAATATTTCACGGTGACCGAAAAAGTGTTAAATTCGACTAACTTTGTATGGGATGTATCTTTTAAATTAACGCAAAGGAGTACCTATTTCAACAGCGGAGCGTGCGCACAAACACTACGGTGAGCTAATATGATCGTAAATTATGCTAAAAGATGATCAAATTGAACAGAAACGACAAACTAAAACATTTCAAACTGAGCTTTAAAACGACAAATATTCAGTGTTTAAAGTAGGTAAAAACGCTAAAATTATTGCAAACAGAATCTATTTTGCGATGTTTTTGAAGTGCAACAGGTTTTATCTACACAAACGAGGTGTCAACGCAACGGGCTCGACGCGACGGTCAATATAAAGTCGGTTAATATCAAGACAAAATATTTCACGGTGACCGAAAAAGTGTAAAATTCGACTTACTTTGTATGGGATGTATCTTTTAAAATAACGCAGGAGGGAACCTACTTCAGCAGCGACGCGTGCGCAAAACTACTCCACTGAGCTAATATGATCGAAAAGTATGCTAAACGATGATCAAATTGAACAGAAACGACAAACTAAAACATTTCAAACTGAGCTTCAAAACGACAAATATTCACTATCAAAAGTAGGTGAAAACGCTAAAATTATTGCGAACAGAATCCATATTACGATGATTTTGAAGTGTAGCAGGTCTGATCTACACAAACGAGGTGTCTACGCAACGGGCTCGACGCGACGGTCAATATAAAGTCGGTTAATATCAAGACAAAATATTTCACGGTGACCGAAAAAGTGTAAAATTCGACTAACTTTGTATGGGATGTATCTTTAAAAATATCGCAGAGAGTACCATTTTCAACAGCGGAGCGTGCGCGAAACTACTCCTCTGAGCTAATATGATCGAAAAGTATGCTAAACGATGATCGATTTGAACAGAAACGACAAACTAAAACATTACAAACTGAGCTTCAAAACGACAAATATTCAGTGTCGAAATTAGGTGAAAACGCAGAAATTATTGCAAACAGAATCCATATTGCGATGTTTTTGAAGTGCAACAGGTCTGATTTACACAAACGAGGTGTCTACGCAACGGGCTTGACGCGACGGTCAATATAAAGTCGGTTAATATCAAGACAAAATATTTCACGGTGACTGAAAAAGTGTAAAATTCGACTAACTTTGTATGGGATGTATCTTTTAAAATATCGCAGAAAGTACCATTATCAACAGCGGAGCGTGCGCAAAACTACTCCACTGAGCTAATATGATCGAAAAGTATGCTAAAAGATGATCGATTTGAACAGAAACGACAAACTAAAACATTTCAAACTGAGCTTCAAAACGACAAATATTCACTATCAAAAGTAGGTGAAAACGCTAAAATTATTGCAAACAGAATCCATATTACGATGAATTTGAAGTGTAGCAGGTCTGATCTACACAAACGAGGTGTCTACGCAACGGGCTCGACGCGTCGGTCACTATCAAATCGCTTAATATCAAGACAAAATATTTCACTCAGACCGAAAAAGTGTTGATCTTTTAGATTAACGCAAAGGAGTACCTATTTTAACAGCGGAGCGAGCGCACAAACACTCCGGTTAGCTAATATGATCGAAAATTATGCTAAAAGATGATCGATTTGAACAGAAACGACAAACTAAAACATTTCAAACTGAGCTTTAAAACGACAAATATTCAGTGTTTAAAGTAGGTAAAAACGCTAAAATTATTGCAAACAGAATCTATTTTGCGATGTTTTTGAAGTGCAACAGGTTTTATCTACACAAACGAGGTATCAATGCAACGGGCTCGACGCGACGGTCAATATAAAGTTGGTTAATATCAAGACAAAATATTTCACGGTGACCGAAAAAGTGTAAAATTCGACTTACTTTGTATAGGATGTATCTTGTAAAATAACGCAGGAGGGTACCTACTTCAGCAGCGACGCGTGCGCAAAACTACTCCACTGAGCTAATATGATCGAAAAGTATGCTAAACGATGATCAAATTGAACAGAAACGACAAACTAAAACATTTCAAACAAAGCTTCAAAACGACAAATATTCAGTGTCGAAATTAGGTGAAAACGCTAAAATTATTGCAAACAGAATCCATATTGCGATGTTTTTGAAGTGCAACAGATCCGATCTACAAAAACGAGGTGTCTACGCAACGGGCTCGACGCGACGGTCAATATAAAGTCGGCTAATATCAAGACAAAATATTTCACGGTGACCGAAAAAGTGTAAAATTCGACTAACTTTGTATGGGATGTATCTTTTAAAATATCGCAAAAGGGTACCTACTAGAACAGCGAAACGTGCGCAGAACCAATTCGATGAGCTAATATGATCAAAAAGTATGTTAAAAGATGATCGATTTGAACAGAAACGACAAACTAAAACTTTTCAAACTGAGCTTCAAAACGACAAATATTCAGTGTTTAAAGTAGGTGAAAATGCAAAAATTATTGCAAACAGAATCCATATTGCGACGTTTTTTAAGTGCAAAAGGTTCAGTCTACACAAACGAGGTGTCTACGCAACGGCCTCGACGCGACGGTCAATATAACAAATGACAAAATATTTCACGGTGACCGAAAAAGTGTAAAATTCGACTTACTTTGTATGGGATGTATCTTTTAAAATAACGCAGAAGGGTACCTACTTCAGCAGCGACGCGTGCGCAAAACTACTCCACTGAGCTAATATGATCGAAAAGTATGCTAAACGATGATCAAATTGAACAGAAACGACAAAAGAAAACATTTCAAACAAAGCTTCAAAACGACAAATATTCAGTGTCTAAAGTAGGTGAAAACGCTAAAATTATTACAAACAGAATCCATATTGCGACGTTTTTGAAGTGCAACAGATCCGATCTACACAAACAAGGTGTCAAAGCGACGATAACGACGCGACGGTCAATATAAAGTCGGTTAATATCAAGACAAAATATTTCACGGTGACCGAAAAAGTGTAAAATTTGACTAACTTTGTATGGGATGTATCTTTTAAAATAACGCAGGAGGGTACCTACTTCAACAGCGACGCGTGCGCAAAACTACTCCATTGAGCTAATATGATCGAAAAGTATGCTAAACTATGATCGATTTAAACAGCAACGACAAACTATAACATTTCAAACTGAGCTTCAAAACGACAAATATTCAGTGTCTAAAGTAGGTGAAAACTCTAAAATTATTGCAAACAGAATCTATTTTGCGATGTTTTTGAAGTTTAACAGGTTTGATCTACACAAACGTGGTGTCTACGCAACGGGTTCGACGCGACGGTCAATAAAAAGTCGGTTAATATCAAGACAAAATATTTCACGGTGACCGAAAAAGTGTAAATTTCGACTTACATTGTATGGGATGTATCTTTTAAAATAACGCAGGAGGGTACCTACTTCAACAGCGGAGCGTGCGCAAAACTACTCCACTGAGCTAATATGATCGAAAAGTATGCTAAACGATGATCAAATTGAACAGAAACGACAAACTAAAACATTTCAAACAAAGCTTCAAAACGACAAATATTCAGTGTCTAAAGTAGCTGAAAACGCTAAAATTATTACAAACAGAATCCATATTGCGACGTTTTTGAAGTGCAACAGGTCCAATCTACACAAACGAGGTGCCAACGCAACGGGCTTGACGCGACGGTCAATAAAAAGTCGGTTAATATCAAGACAAAATATTTCACGGTGACCGATAAAGTGTAAAATTCGACTAACTTTGTATGGGATGTATCTTTTAAAATAACGCAGGAGGGTACTTACTTCAACAGCGACGCGTGCGCAAAGCTACTCCATTGAGCTAATATGATCGAAAAGTATGCTAAACGATGATCGATTTGAACAGAAACGACAAACTAAAACATTTCAAACTGAGCTTCAAAACGACAAATATTCAGTGTCTAAAGTAGGTGAAAACGCTAAAATTATTGCAAACAGAATCCATATTGCGATGTTTTTGAAGTGCAGCAGGTTTGATCTACACAAACGAGGTGTCTACGCAACGGGTTCGACGCGACGGTCAATAAAAAGTCGGTTAATATCAAGACAAAATATATCACGGTGACCGAAAAAATGTAAAATTCGACTTACTTTGCATGGGATGTTTCTTTCAAATTATCGCAAAAGAATACCTTACAAGAACAGCGGAACGTGCGCGGAACCACTTCAGTGAGCTAATATGATCAAAAAGTATGCTAAAAGATGATCGATTTGAACAGAAACGACTAACTAAAACATTTCAAACTGAGCTTCAAAACGACAAATATTCAGTGACGAAATTAGGTGAAAACGCTAAAATTATCGCAAACAGAATCCATATTGCGATGTTTTTAAAGTGCAACAGGTCTGGTCTACACAAACGAGGTGTCAACGCAACGGGTTCGACGCGACGGTCAATATAAAGTCGGTTAATATCAAGACAAAATATTTCACGGTGACCGAAAAAGTGTTAAATTCGACTAACTTTGTATGGGATGTATCTTTTAAAATATCGCAGAGAGTACCTTTTTCAACAGCGGAGCGTGCGCAAAACTACTCCACTGAGCTAATATGATCGAAAAGTATGCTAAACGATGATCGATTTGAACAGAAACGACAAACTAAAACATTTCAAACTGAGCTTCAAAACGAGAAATATTCAGTGTCGAAAGTAGGTGAAAACGCTAAAATTATTGCAATCAGAATCCATATTGCGACGTTTTTGAAGTGCAACTGGTCCAATCTACACAAACGAGGTGTCAACGCAACGGGCTCGACGTGACGGTCAATATAAAGTCGGTTAATATCAAGACAAAATATTTCACGGTGACCGAAAAAGTGTTAAATTCGACTAACTTTGTATGGGATGTATCTTTTAAATTAACGCAAAGGAGTACCTATTTCAACAGCGGAGCGTGCGCACAAACACTACGGTGAGCTAATATGATCGTAAATTATGCTTAAAGATGATCAAATTGAACAGAAACGACAAACTAAAACATTTCAAACTGAGCTTTAAAACGACAAATATTCAGTGTTTAAAGTAGGTAAAAACGCTAAAATTATTGCAAACAGAATCTATTTTGCGATGTTTTTGAAGTGCAACAGGTTTTATCTACACAAACGAGGTGTCAACGCAACGGGCTCGACGCGACGGTCAATATAAAGTCGGTTAATATCAAGACAAAATATTTCACGGTGACCGAAAAAGTGTAAAATTCGACTTACTTTGTATGGGATGTATCTTTTAAAATAACGCAGGAGGGAACCTACTTCAGCAGCGACGCGTGCGCAAAACTACTCCACTGAGCTAATATGATCGAAAAGTATGCTAAACGATGATCAAATTGAACAGAAACGATAAACTTAAACATTTCAAACAAAGCTTCAAAACGACAAATATTCAGTGTCTAAAGTAGGTGAAAACGCTAAAATTATTGCAAACAGAATCCATATTGCGACGTTTTTGAAGTGCAACAGGTCCGATCTACACAAACGAGGTGTCAAAGCGACGATATCGACGCGACGGTCAATACAGGGTGTTGATTTCAATACGAGCGGAATTTTCAGAGGTGATTATGTACCTTGTTCTGATCATGAATCACAAAAAAAAATGAGTTCGAAAAAATATTTTTATTTTTATTAAATAATGACGGTTTTCAAAGTAGACCCTAGCGATTTTTAGAGTAGGCCCCCGACACCACACCGCGCCGGCTTGCGTGCGAACGAACGATATCTACAAAGCACAAAGGCACCGCAATCCTTTGTGTTTGGCGCGTGAGCGCCGCTCAGGCTTCCCGCCGCCGCCCGCCATAGCGCCGTGCGGTGAAGTAGCGGCTATCTCTTTTTATCGCCCAGCCCGCGCTATCTCGTTCTCGCCCGTCGCTCTCGCTCATACCTCAGTAATCAGTTGTGCTAATAACATCGCATAGGCAACATGTTTTGCGAAAATGACGCAAAATTATTCTAACGGTGAACTCGTTAAAATGGTGCGATTGTATGCAATAACTGACAATAGTTTGAGTGCAGCTATAAGGATGTTTGGTGAACGTATTGTGTATACCGAAGAATCAACAAACGTTAATGACCTAAGACAGAGAATAGTCAGTGCATTCGAGTTAGTTTGACAAAATCGTTTTGTGCTGAACAATTTAAAAGGGAACACCAGACGCCGTGCCAGACTGTGTATTGCTCAGTCTGGTGGACACTTCGATCATTTATTGAGGTAAGTGTAAATAAAAATGTACAAAAAACTAGATGTAAAGATAAATCGATGTAAATAAGTTGATTCCAAATTTTTAACTACGCCAAAAATACTTTAACTCGCGTCATTTAATAATCTTGGTACTTTTTTATTTTGAAACGGTTTAGCATAAATCTAGACAAAAACTCAGGGTTCGATTTCCGTTTGAACTCCCGAAGTTAGTTAAAATGACTACCTACATGACTTTTGCTCATTAAGTAATAATAACTAAAAAAATCATGAACCATTAAAACTTCTTTTGATTTTCAAAAGATTAGCCAAGCCAATTCCCACCTGATGGCTCAAATTGTGTTTAAGTTACAGTACAGTACAGATGACTTTAGTTAGCCTAGATTAAGATTCAATTCGTAGTAGTAATTTAGAATTTGAGGTTCGATAGATTCTCGATTGATTGCTCAAATTAATGAAAAACAGTGCGATCGATACCCATTGCGCCATTAATTGATTCAAATTGAAGTGTTTCGGGTTAAAGTTTCAGAATTTCTGATGGATTGCCCAATTTCAGTGAGTTTTATCAAGATTAGGTAATTTGATTTGTTACAGATGAGTTTTAGGTATGTTTGTCGGTCCTAAGCCCGATTAAAGTAGGAAGGGAAATTTGGAATCAACTAATCCAAACACGTGAAATCGCTTATTCTTAAAGTCGGTAAAAATAGCAACATACACACTCGGGCATAACGTACCCGGCAGATAAAGATAAATCAGCACTGACCGCTAGTTAGTACCTACTTGTCGCGTGCTACGCGATTCGCGCCCGCTACGATTACAGTGTAAACATAATGCAGTGTCTGACGCCACAACGCAGTAAGGGTTTCATAAAAAATAATCGCTTAAAATTTCAGTTTAATTATTTTGTAATATTTGGTTCCACATACCTGTTCTATATGGGATCATACATTGTTTTTATAAATACCGCTCGGATTGAAATCAACACCCTGTATAAAGTCGGATAATATCAAGACAAAATATTTCACGGTGACCGAAAAAGTGTAAAATTCGACTAACTTTGTATGGGATGTATCTTTTAAAATAACGCAGGAGGGTACCTACTTCAACAGCGACGCGTGCGCAAAGCTACTCCATTGAGCTAATATGATCGAAAAGTATGCTAAACGATGATCGATTTGAACAGAAACGACAAACTAAAACATTTCAAACTGAGCTTCAAAACGACAAATATTCAGTGTCTAAAGTAGGTGAAAACGCTAAAATTATTGCAAACAGAATCCATATTGCGATGTTTTTGAAGTGCAACAGGTTTGATCTACACAAACGATGTGTCCACGCAACGGGTTCGACGCGACGGTCAATAAAAAGTCGCTTAATATCAAGACAAAATATTTCACGGTGACCGAAAAAGTGTAACATTCGACTTACTTTGTATGGGATGAATCTTTTAAAATAACGCAGGAGGGTACCTACTTCAACAGCGACGCGTGCGCAAAACTACTCCACTGAGCTAATATGATCAAAAAGTATGCTAAACGATGTTCGATTTGAACAAAAACGACAAACTAAAACATTACAAACTGAGCTACAAAACGACAAATATTCAGTGTCGAAATTAGGTGAAAACGCTAAAATTATTGCAATTAGAATCCATATTGCGATGTTTTTTAAGTGCAACAGGTTTGATCTACACAAACGAGGTATCTACGCAACGGGTTCGACGCGACGGTCAATAAAAAGTCGGTTAATATCAAGACAAAATATTTCACGGTGACCGAAAAAGTGTAAAATTCGACTAACTTTGTATGGGATGTATCTTTCAAATTATCGCAAAAGAGTACCTTACAAGAACAGCGGAGCGTGCGCACAAACACTTAAGTGAGCTAATATGATCGTAAATTATGCTAAAAGATGATCGATTTGAACAGAAACGACAAACTAAAACATTTCAAACTGAGCTTTAAAACGACAAATATTCAGTGTTTAAAGTAGGTAAAAACGCTAAAATTATTGCAAACAGAATCCATATTGCGATGTTTTTGAAGTGCAACAGGTTTATTCTACACAAACAAGGTGTCAACGCAACGGGCTCGACGCGACGGTCAATATAAAGTTGGTTAATATCAAGACAAAATATTTCACGGTGACTGAAAAAGTGTAAAATTCGACTAACTTTGTATGGGATGTATCTTTTAAAATATCGCAAAAGAGTACTTACAAAAACGGCAAAACGTTCGCAGAACCACTTTATTGAGCTAATATGATCGAAAAGTATGCTAAACGATGATCGATTTGAACAGAAACGACAAACTAAAACATTTCAAACTGAGCTTCAAAACGAGAAATATTCAGTGTCGAAAGTAGGTGAAAACGCTAAAATTATTGCAATCAGAATCCATATTGCAACGTTTTTGAAGTGCAACAGGTCCAATCTACACAAACGAGGTGTCTACGCAACGGGCTCGATGCAACGGTCAATATAAAGTCGGTTAATATCAAGACAAAATATTTCACGGTGACCGAAAAAGTGTAAAATTCGACTAACTTTGTATGGGATGCATCTTTTAAAATATCTCAAAAGAGTACTTACAAGAACGGCGAAACGTTCGCAGAACCACTTTATTGAGCTAATATGATTGAAAAGTATGCTAAAAGATGATCGATTTGAACAGAAACGACAAACTAAAACATTTCAAACTGAGCTTCAAAACGACAAATATTCAGTGTCTAAAGTAGATGAAAACGCTAAAATTATTGCAAACAGAATCCATATTGCGATGTTTTGAAGTGCAACAGGTCCGGTCTACACAAACGAGGTGTCTACGCAACGGGCTCGACGCGTCGGTCAATATCAAATCGCTTAATATCAAGACAAAATATTTCACGGTGACCGAAAAAGTGTTAAATTCGACTAACTTTGTATGGGATGTATCTTTTAAAATAACGCAGGAGGGTACCTACTTCAACGGCGACGCGTGCGCAAAACTACTCCACTGAGCTAATATGATCGAAAAGTATGCTAAACGATGATCGATTTGAACAGAAACGACAAACTAAAACATTACAAACTGAGCTTCAAAACGACAAATATTCAGTGTCGAAATTAGGTGAAAACGCTAAAATTATTGCAAACAGAATCCATATTGCGATGTTTTTGAAGTGCAACAGGTCTGATCTACATAAACGAGGTGTCTACGCAACGGGCTTGACGCGACGGTCAATAAAAAGTCGGTTAATATAAAGACAAAATATTTCACGGTGACTGAAAAAGTGTAAAATTCGACTAACTTTGTATGGGATGTATCTTTTAAATTAACGCAAAGGAGTACCTATTTTAACAGCGGAGCGAGCGAACAAACACTTCGGTTAGCTAATATGATCGAAAATTATGCTAAAAGATGATCGATTTGAACAGAAACGACAAACTAAAACATTTCAAACTGAGCTTTAAAACGACAAATATTCAGTGTTTAAAGTAGGTAAAAACGCTAAAATTATTGCAAACAGAATCTATTTTGCGATGTTTTTGAAGTGCAACAGGTTTTATCTACACAAACGAGGTATCAATGCAACGGGCTCGACGCGACGGTCAATATAAAGTTGGTTAATATCAAGACAAAATATTTCACGGTGACCGAAAAAGTGTAAAATTCGACTTACTTTGTATAGGATGTATCTTTTAAAATAACGCAGGAGGGTACCTACTTCAGCAGCGACGCGTGCGCAAAACTACTCCACTGAGCTAATATGATCGAAAAGTATGCTAAACGATGATCAAATTGAACAGAAACGACAAACTAAAACATTTCAAACAAAGCTTCAAAACGACAAATATATAGTGTCTAAAGTAGCTGAAAACGCTAAATTATTACAAACAGAATCCATATTGCGACGTTTTTGAAGTGCAACAGGTCCGATCTACACAAACGAGGTGTCAAAGCGACGATAACGACGCGACGGTCAATATAAAGTCGGTTAATATCAAGACAAAATATTTCACGGTGACCGAAAAAGTGTAAAATTTGACTAACATTGTATGGGATGTATCTTTTAAAATAACGCAGGAGGGTACCTACTTCAACAGCGACGCGTGCGCAAAACTACTCCATTAAGCTAATATGATCGAAAAGTATGCTAAACGATGATCGATTTGAACAGCAACGACAAACTATAACATTTCAAACTGAGCTTCAAAACGACAAATATTCAGTGTCTAAAGTAGGTAAAAACGCTAAAATTATTGCAAACAGAATCCATATTGCGATGTTTTGGAAGTGCAACAGGTCCGATCTACACAAACGAGGTGTCTACGCAACGGGCTCGACGCGACAGTCAATATAAAGTCGGTTAATATCAAGACAAAATATTTCACGGTGACTGAAAAAGTGTTAAATTCGACAAAATTTTTATGGGATGTATCTTTTAAATTAACGCAAAAGAGTACCTATTTTAACAGCGAAGCGTGCGCACAAACACTTAAGTGAGCTAATATGATCGAAAATTATGCTAAAAGATGATCGATTTGAACAGAAACGACAAACTAAAACATTTCAATCTGAGCTTTAAAACGACAAATATTCAGTGTTTAAAGTAGGTAAAAACGCTAAAATTATTGCAAACAGAATCTATTTTGCGATGTTTTTGAAGTGCAACAGGTTTGATCTACACAAACAAGGTGTCAAGGCAACGGGCTCGACGCGACGGTCAATATAAAGTCGGTTAATATCAAGACAAAATATTTTACGGTGACCGAAAAAGTGTAAAATTCGACTAACTTTGTATGGAATGTATCTTTTAAAATAACGCAAGAAGGTACCTACTTCAACAGCGACGCGTGCGCAAAACTACTCCACTGAGCTAATATGAACGAAAAGTATGCTAAACGATGATCGATTTGAACAGAAACGACAAACTAAAACATTACAAACTGAGCTTCAAAACGACAAATATTCAGTGTCGAAATTAGGTGAAAACGCTAAAATTATTGCAAACATAATGCATATTGCGATGTTTTTAAAGTGCAACAGGTCCGATATACACAAACGAGGTGTCAAAGCGACGATATCGACGCGACGGTCAATATAAAGTCGGTTAATATCAAGACAAAATATTTCACGGTGACTAAAAAAGTGTAAAACTCGACTAAATTTGTATGGGATGTATCTTTTAAATTAACGCAAAAGAGTACCTATTTTAACAGCGGAGCGTGCGCACAAACACTCCGGTTAGCTAATTTGATCGAAAATTATGCTAAAAGATGATCGATTTGAACAGAAACGACAAACTAAAACATTTCAAACTGAGCTTTAAAACGACAAATATTCAGTGTTTAAAGTAGGTAAAAACGCTAAAATTATTGCAAACAGAATCTATTTTGCGATGTTTTTGAAGTGCAACAGGTTTGATCTACACAAACAAGGTGTCAACGCAACGGGCTCGACGCGACGGTCAATATAAAGTCGGTTAATATCAAGACAAAATATTTCACGGTGACCGAAAAAGTGTTAAATTCGACTAACTTTGTATGGGATGTATCTTTTAAAATAACGCAGGAGGGTACCTATTTTAACAGCGACGCGTGCGCAAAACTACTCCACTAAGCTAATATGATCGAAAAGTATGCTAAACGATGATCGATTTGAACAGAAACGACAAACTAAAACATTACAAACTGAGCTTCAAAACGACAAATATTCAGTGTCGAAATTAGGTGAAATCGCTAAAATTATTGCAAACAGAATCCATATTGCGATGTTTTTGAAGTGCAACAGGTCTGATTTACACAAACGAGGTGTCTACGCAACGGGTTCGACGCGACGGTCAATATAAAGTCGGTTAATATCAAGACAAAATATTTCACGGTGACCGAAAAAGTGTAAAATTCGACTAACTTTGTATGGGATGTATCTTTTAAAATATCGCAGAGAGTACCATTTTCAACAGCGGAGCGTGCGCGAAACTACTCCTCTGAGCTAATATGATCGAAAAATATGCAAAACGATAATAGATTTGAACAGAAACGACAAACTAAAACATTTCAAACTGAGCTTCAAAACGACAAATATTCAGTATCAAAAGTAGGTGAAAACGCTAAAATTATTGCAAACAGAATCCATATTGCGATGTTTTTAAAGTGAAACAGGTCCGATATACACAAACGAGGTGTCAAAGCGACGATATCGACGCGACGGTCAATATAAAGTCGGTTAATATCAAGACAAAATATTTCACGGTGACTGAAAAAGTGTAAAATTCGACTAAATTTGTATGGGATGTATCTTTTAAAATATCGCAGAGAGTACCATTTTCAACAGCGGAGCGTGCGCGAAACTACTCCTCTGAGCTAATTTGATCGAAAAATATGCTAAACGATAATAGATTTGAACAGAAACGACAAATTAAAACATTTCAAACTGAGCTTCAAAACGACAAATATTCAGTATCAAAAGTAGGTGAAAACGCTAAAATTATTGCAAACAGAATCCATATTGCGATGATTTTGAAGTGCAACAAGTCTGATCTACACAAACGAGGTGTCTACGCAACGGGCTCTACGCGACGGTCAATATAAAGTAGAATAGAATAGAATAGAATAGAATAGAATAGAATAGAATATTTATTTGCACTTGAAGAGGGTAGGTACATTTTTGGTCTTATAAATAGTTTAGGTTCACATCTTCAGCTAACAAATGTTGCATGCAAATATATTAATGTATTACAGGTAATTTCATTTATGTCAATTTTAATCAATTATTCAAGTATATAAATAGTGTTATAAAGAAAATTGATGTCATAAATGTAAATATGTCAAGCTTAATTTAGTCACAAATAATAATAAAAAAGTACTAATGATTACAATTCACTTAAACAGGACAACACCAACAGATACACAGCTATTTTATATTACATGTCAATATTCTTGTTGTTTGACAGCTAACTAAATACTCTTTACTAATCTGTGTAACTAATTGAGTCAATAACAAAATAAGACAGTGTTCTGCTCATAGTTAAGTAAGAGAATGTGTTCTGCTGATTCTTTACAAATAGGTGCACAAATTTGAGGATTTATGTAACTGGTGGCAGCCAAGCCTTACAAGGTACAACAATTTTTATTACAGCTGTGATTAAAATAATCATCTACCTTATAAAATACATGTTTGATTAACCACTTATACAAATGTTCTTGGAACTTTTTACCAGTTAGTTCTTTGATTGTTTCAGGCAATTTGTTATAGACAGTCATACACATCCAAGATACATTTTTTTTAAAGCAAGCACTTTTCGGGACAACTGTTGACACTAACCTATTTCCATTCCTTGTATTTCGTGGATAAACATCTCGTGCCTGTTTGAAGTGCTTTAGATTTTGTTTAACAAACTTGGCGATTTCATATATGTATAAGCATGGAACTGGTAGGATGTTTAATGATTTAAAGAGAGGGGCACACGGTTCATCTGGTGGAGCACCACAGAGTGCTCTGATACACTTTTTTTGCGCAATGAATGCCTTTTTTATATCAGTGCCATTGCCCCATATGATGAGACCATATCGTAGGACTGATTTTACATAGGCATAGTATGCTGTGAGGGCTGTATTTTTTGATGCTACTTTGGTAAGTTTATATAGTGCGAATGCAAACCTATTGACTTTGTTACATATTTTTATAACTTGCTGTTTCCAGTCTAATTTGTGGTCAATTTCTACACCTAAGAACTTAGTCACATTTGTACCGATTATAGGTTTACCTTGATAGTTAATATTAAATGTTTCATGAGCAATATTATTGAAATTTATAAAGTTAGTTTTGTCAAAATTTATGATTAGATTGTTGCCTTTAAGCCAATTTGTTATTGTATTAATTGTATTATTGATGTCCATAACATGTTCATTTAATGAAAATTTTTTGTCAGTAGTCACTATAATAGCAATATCATCAGCAAATAAGATGCAACGGTGCTTTGTCAAATTTGATAAATTATTAATGTAAACAAGGAAGAGAAGAGGACCTAACACGCTTCCTTGTGGAACTCCAAATCTGTTTTCTTTAAATTTTGACTGATATTTTTGCATCACATTTTTTACATCTGGTTTCACTATTTCTACAGCTTGCATTCTTTTGCTGAGATAACTTTTTATCCATTTCAAGGCAAGGCCTCTGATCCCACAATTTTCCAACTTTTTTAATAGAAGATTATGCGAGCAAAAATCAAAAGCCTTAGACATATCTAGGAAAAGAGCTGTTGTAAATTGACCTTCATTTACACTATTAATCACATCGTTTACTAAGTTGAATATTGCTTGGGATGTTGATTTGTTCTTTTGGTCGGTTAATAAGTCGGTTAATATCAAGACAAAATATTTCACGGTGACCGAAAAAGTGTAAAATTCGACTAACTTTGTATGGGATGTATCTTTTAAAATATCGCAAAAGAGTACCTACTAGAACAGCGGAACGTGCTGTTACACCGGGCACAGTCTTTAATTTTAAAAAAAAAACTAAGTCCTTGCACCACAATGTTTATTTGATTTATAAAAATATAATACTAACTACAATTGTCTTTCACTGTTTCAAAACTGCCACTTCACTCTAAGTTTTAATTTGGAACGCGACTGAATGAGACCTGATCTTCAGAGTCTCCTCACTAACACCAACAGACGGGTAAAATACCGGGGTCCTGTCCTTCAGAGTCTCCTCACTGAAGGCCAACCGGCAGGCAGAAACCAGGTCCGTTGTTGGGCAGCGATTTGACAAATTAGAACAGACTGCCTAAATTTGGAAATCCGCGAGTTTTTATACGCAAATATTGCTGATCACAATATTTCATAACTAATTGGTATTGAACATTGATCATATCTTAGTTAGCAATATTGGTGTAAAATATAGGGTGTAACATCACCCCCCATTAAGACGGAGCATTCGGAAAAGAAGAATGTGAGTAAAATTTGGAACGGATATTTAAGAGAAGTAGCAGTTTCATAAAAAGAAGTTATATAAAAGAAAAAACTTAAAATAAAGAACCCAAAACTGATAAAATTTATAAATAAACTATGAACTTAAACTAAAATACAGAGAAATTATTCTAAGGAAAGAAAAGAAAAAGTAATTAGCATTATTGAAATTCTAAATTACGCCTAGGTGAGCTCAAAGAATTATTAGACCCTAATTCGATATGGGACATTTCGTAACTATTATTAGGGAGTGGTAGCCCATCGATAATGTTTGAGCTTGATCTAGTTACAGATTCAGCTCGCATTACAGAGTTATTTGGTTTGGAGTAACAGGAATTGAATATTTTAATACAACAATTAGGAGTTGTGGAATTCCTACGATTTCTTTTATCGTTACTACAAAAACATTTATAAAGTTTGTAACATAAATAACTAAATACACTCAAGGATAACAGGGTTGTAATTATATTAAAATAGTGTCCATATTTGACATAATATGGTTGGTTTTGGATTCTATCCAGTTCTTCGGTGGCTCGATTGAGTCTATGAGAAGCGTATTGTAAAGAATCTAAGTTAATATGTGATAATTTAATGGGTGTCAAATATGGTAAACTATTATTGACGGTCCTTTTGGAACAGCAATCGTCTTCGATAATATTAAAGTTCAATGATGGTAGGTAAATTTTAGATTGATATTCATTTGTTGCAATAAATTGTAAAAGTTTATGATATGCTTTACATCCCTTTTGTAACTGAAGGACACCGGTTCCAATCAGATCATAGTCAACAATTTGATCATTACAATTAACAGAAAGTTTGGATATATTACTAAGTACATAGATCCATCTATTATTAATAAGTTTTTGCCAAACATCTATGTTACCAACTATAACCTTATAATCACATGTTGAGGGGATTTTGTTTACGTATTCCGTTAAAATAGTCACTTCACAGATTGGATTGGACACTGATGAATGAACACTGCCGATTTTGCACAAATAGTAATTGTTCTTTATCACTTTGCACTCACTGATACTGTCTAAAAGAGAATAAGTTAATTTATCTTCTGTTATTGATAGATATTTAGCAGTAGGATTTATCATGGCAAATGAGTTAGGGTGTTGAATATCATGGGGAGTAGGTAGGGCAAAAATGTGATAGAGTTTATAGTCGGCTAGTAGTGTTAAAGGAATTCTTACATTAAACACCAACTTATTATCACTAACAAATGATGAAATATCGGCTATATCGAGAAGTATATGAACATTGTCAAGAGTGAGAGGAAGAGGGAAGTTACGTGCTATTATATTGCTGTTAGAGTTCAGTTCCTGAAAGAGGCGAGTGGGGTTTAGAATAGAGGGATGAACCACATTTTGTTTGCCAAATAGAATAGCGTCAATGAGATCTTTCAGATTAAAGTTGAGGATCATAAGAGAACTTTCTATGGCACTGAAGGTCATTGAAAGATGGGTATTGATCTCGAGTTTGTTAGTGTTCTGTGATATGGTTTCTAATATTTTGTGTAGTTTTTCCATATTGTTATTCAGAGTTACCTCGTTAGTATTCAGTTTTTGAATAGTATTATTGAATGTAGAAATAGTAGAAGATATAATATGAATATTATCTTTCATAAGAGATGCCAGGTGTCTCTGGTCGTCTTGAACTGAGTTGATAGCGTCACTGAATACCTTTGCGTCATCGTCGTCGAGAGAACCAAATAGTTGTTTAAGGATGGTACCTCCAACGCCAAACCAAGCCGATCTTTTACGTCTTTGATCAGAGGATGTTAAGTGAGATAGAGATACATAGTTATTATAAACATTGACATATTAACTTTCAAGAGGACTGAGTACATTGGCACAATCGATGTGCCTTTCGAAGGAGGGATACTTATTACAAATATCTTTAGAAGTATCTAAAGCTGATTTAATGTTATCCATATGAGGTTTTACGTAACTAAAGTCCGAATAAGTTAAGATGTTCCAATAGTCGTTATAGAATTTCATGGTTCCCAGTGGGTCGAAATAAAGCCCGGGGCTATTGACTATCGGCGTCGTTAGGTTTGCTGAGATGACGAGCCCTGGCATGATGGCCCTGGAAGAGAATTATTATGTGCTAATTTTATTTCATCGAAATGGTATCTTACATGTTTACGATTCATTTATATTGTGACATTATTATTGTTATGAACTTGGATGACTTGAAAAGGACCCTTCCATATAGGTGACAGTGCTTTACGAAGTCTATGGTGGTATTTTACGTAAACCATATCTCCAACATTGTAGGTTACAGCTTTAGTTCTTTGATCATAATAATGTTTGGCTCTTTCTTTACTCTGAATAATGTTTTCTCTAGCTATATTACGAGAGATATTGAGTTTGTGTTTTAGGGTTTTTATGTAGTCATTATAGGTCACATCAGGGTTGATATCATATATGGAACTAGGAATATGTGGTTTGCAGCCGAATAATAGTTCATGAGGTGAGAAGTTTGTAGAAGAGTGGATGCTGGAGTTGTATGAAATTAGTGCAGTAGATAGGTATTTATCCCAATCATTTTGATTTTCATTGACATAAGACTTTAAATATTCTTTAAGGGTTCCATGATTACGTTCAAGAGCACCGTTAGTCTGACGATGGTAAGGAGACGAAAAAAGATGTTTTATTTTGAATAATGAAGTAATTTGCTTATATACTTCGGCTATGAAATGAACACCTTGGTCCGATAGAATGGTTTTAGGAATGCCGTAATGGCTAATAAATTTTATAAGGGCTTCTGAAGTTTCTTGAGCTGTAGCCTGGACGATAGGATACGCCATTGAATATTTAGTGAGGTCATCTTGGAATGTAACGATATATCTATATTTGCTTGGGCCAGATTCTGGGAGAGGACCGACTATGTCAGTGGATATTCTCTGGAGTGGATCATGGGAAGTTGAAGTTATTTCCATTGGGGCTTTGTTTATTGTTCGAAGGGCTTTGTTTTGCTGACATTGTTTACAGGTTCTTGTGTAATTTTCAATATCTGATTTCATGCCTTTCCAATAATATTTATCCTTTAGTTTGTTATAGAGGCGGGATGCTCCCATATGACCACCAATTGGGGAGTCATGAGTATCTTTTAGGATGATTGGGACTTCAGTAGGAGTAGGGTATAAGATAGAGTTGTGAAAAATATTAATTTTTATGTTAGTCCTGTGAAACAGATAGGTAATGATCTCATAAATTAATGTGAATTTAAGTTTGTCGAATGGGGTGTTAAAATCTGATATTGCAATTTCGTCAATAGAATTATGAAATATTATTAATTTATTTCTAAATCTCTTTAAGGATTCGAAAATTTCTTTGTATGAAGCTGTGTCATAGTGATTTTTCTTATAGAAAAGATGGAAAAATATTTTGTTATTTACTTCGGATGTAGCAGATTCATATAATTCCCTTTCAGCTTGTTGGAATGAGTTTCTATCGTCTAGAAGGTCAAGAATAGACTCGCAGTAAGGCATAGAGGGGTCAAGATCACTAGAGGTGGGGCAGACAATAGCGGAGCAAGAGGATTCTAAAAGACTTTTATTATGCTCTATTATTTGTGTATCGAAATTAGTAGGAGAAGATCGTGACTTCATGAAATCTTCGTAGGTCAAACTAACAGTGAGATCAGGAAAATCGTTGATATTGTGGATTGGAGGACGAGATAATGCATCTGCGTTAGAGTTTATTCTTCCAGGCTTATATATAACTAGCGGTCTCCCGCGACTTCGTCCGCGCGTTTTGAGTTTGCTCCCTCCCCTCCCGTCGCAGCGTCATGTTTTATATCCTAAAACCTTTCTCGATAAATAAGCTATCCAACACAGAATTATTTTTTCAAATCGGTCCAGCAGTTCCTGAGAAAAGCGTGTTCAAACAAACAAACTCTTCAGCTTTATAATATATATTAGCGCAAGCGCCTGTTGTACTTAAGCTGCGAACATTATTTTGGTGCGGAGTTATGTTAAAACTGTGATAGCTCCTAAGATATTTATTGAAATCTAATGATATAAAGGGCAACTTGGTTCTAAATGAAATGCTCGTGATGATGAATGTATTTATTTTGATAAGAATAAATACCTGTGTGTATAATACACCTCTAAAAATAATGCATAATTTTTTTACAAATTTATGAACATAAAAAAGGTTGTAGTAAGTCAACCATTAAAGATAGACATATGCTGTCGCGGACTTTATTATAGAACTCCTAATGCTGAACAATCCTGTCATACATGATTTTTGTGTAACTTAAGCGGTTTCCGCAGCGTATGCAGCGGAAGCTCTCAAAAGGAATATCTTTCTCCCGTTTTCGCAACATTTTTCATTGCTGCTGTGGTCTTATGAGTTGTATCTTTATGTTATATAGCCTAAAGCCTTCCTCGATAAATGGACTATCCAACGTAAAAAAAAATTTTCAAATCGGGCCAGTAGTTTTGGAGATTAGCGCGTTCAAACAAACAAACAAACAAACAAACTCTTCAGCTTTATAATATTAGTATAGATTTCGTAGTCAAATTCTTCTAGTTTCAGTCGCCAACGAACAAGTTTGGAGCTAGGATCTTTGCAGTTGAATAACCACACCAAAGGGCGGTGATCGGTGACGATTTTGAATTTACGACCATAGAGGTAAGGTCTGAAGGTCTTTGTCCCGAAGATAATGCCAAGACGCTCTTTTTCTGTGGTACTATAGTTTCCTTCAGCTTTATTGAGAGTTCTAGAGGCGTAAGCGACGGGAAGGTCTTTGCCTATTTCGCCTTGAGATAGTACGGCGCCAAGAGCATAATTTGACGCATCGGTAGTGAGGATGAATTCCTTTGAAAAATCGGGGTACTGCAGAATCGGTGCGTTAATAAGCATAGATTTAATGTCGTTGAACGCTGTGTCTTGTTGTTTGGTCCAAAGGAAATCTACATCTTTTCTAAGTAGTGAGGTAAGAGGTTTTGTGATTTTGGAAAAATCTTTTATAAACTTTCTGTAATAGCTGACTAAACCCAAAAATGATTTTATATCTTTCGGATTTTTAGGGACAGGGTAGTCGGCGACAGCTTTGACCTTATCTCAGGTTGTAATTTAAGTGTATGTTTTCTAAGCGCATCGAAGACAAGTTTTAATTTATCTATGTGGGATTGGAGGTCGTGAGAGTAGATAATGACGTCATCAAGATATATGAAGCAGTGAAGCCCTTGGAGGCCAGATAACACTGTATTCATCAATCTTTGAAAGGTAGCTGGGGCATTTTTCAAACCAAATGGCATTCGAGTATATTTGTAGTGTCCATTAGGGACAGAGAAAGCGGTTTTAGATGCATCCTTCTCATTCATCTTTATTTGGTGAAATCCAGAAGCTAAATCTAGTGTGCTGAAATATTTACTGTGTCCCAACTGGTCGAGGATATCGGTAATGTTGGGAAGAGGATAGGCGTCTCCTATAGTAATCTCATTTAATTTTCTGTAGTCGACTACTATACGCCATTTCTTTTGACCGGAGGCGTCTTGTTTTTTCGGGACTACCCAAATGGGAGAAGACCAGGGGGAACTTGCAGGTTTGATTATTTTTTGATCAAGCATTTTCTGAATTTGTTTGTTAACTTCTTCTTTATGACACTCAGGATATCTATACGTTTTGACGTGGATTGGTTGGGAACTAGTAGTTTTTATTTCATGGGTCAGAGTGTCGGTGCAAGTGAGTTGGTCACCATCTAAATAAAATAAATCGGAATATTCAGAGCATAATTCTAGAAGAGCATTAGATTCCTCGGGGTTGAGATGAGAAGTCCTGATCTGTTTTCTGACGTCATCTTTTCTACATGACGAGTGGATCGTATTTATATTCGTAATTGGATTCTGGATTGGATATGATTCGTCAAGGATATCGCAGGGATTTAACTGAATACTAAGAGAATTAATAGATACATCTTCTTCAGTTGTATTTAGGATGGAAATATTTACGTGTTTATTTCTTTTAACTGACACAAGACAATTGGATAGGAAAACACCTTCTTGTATTTCTTTTTTGTCGACAAAACCTAGTGATACATCAGGATTGGTGGCTTCACATTCAATTATCATTTCAGATCGGGCTGGTATTATATAGCGGGGTTTCGTAAAATGAAGTTTTAAATAGTTATTGCCAAATTTCAAGACATCATTCTTATAATCGATGCTTGAGTTATAAAGCTTTAAGAAGTCATTGCCAATAATCCCGTCAAAGTTAATTTCGACCGAGTCTGGGATCAAGTGAAAGGTACCGAATATAGTTTCTTTGTTGGATAAAGTTATGTCGAGTTGGAAGTGACCAAAGCTGGTGCAATGCGCGGAGTTCCTGTCAATGCCTTTAAATTGAATAGTTTCTTTCTTCAGAGGAGGTTGACTTGATAAAGAAGATTTTTTAAGGAGTGAAATGGTAGAGCCAGAGTCCACAAGAAAGATAAGGGGTTTGTCGGAATATTGAGTCTTAACGTAAACATGGGGTAGATGAATATTGGGGTTATAACTGATTTCATGAATTTTAACTGGTTCACAAAATGAAATTTCATCTTCTGATGATGAGTCGCGTATTGAATCGATATTAGGATGTTCAGATTTAGAAGGAAATTTAGCAGACTTAAGAGGATCGGTAATATCAATTGAGATAGAAGATATGTTTGAAGTAGAACATTGATCAGATACAGTGGATAGTGGATTAGTTGATGCAGTGGCTTTGGTAGAGTTGTTGGAATTGGTAGATTTTGATTTAGTATATTTGTTGGATTTGGTAGGTTGTATAATTTTAGAGGATTTAGTTAATTTAGTAGACTTAGAAGATTTAGTAATTTTGGAAGATTTATACGATTTAGCAGGGTTTGTGGAACTCATAGGATTTTTAGGTTTAGTAAGAGTAGATTCAGTGGTCATAGAAGAGGTGGAAGGATATAGAATACTTGGATCATTAGCAAAAGTAACGGCGTTGGTTTGTGTTGAAGATTCCGTTTGACGACGCTCAGGCGGAATCTCTTTTAGTTTAAAGACTCAGAGAGAGATGTGAGTTCATGTTGATTATCGTCATAATAATAACTATTGTCACCATGATTATTTGAATAGTTTTCAGAGACAAAGTGAACTTGTCTATTTTGATTTTGGCGTATATTATTATTGTATTGTCTTTTACGACAGTCTTTGATGTCGTGACCAGGATATTTGCAATAACGACAGAAGATAGTAAGAGCCTGGTGCGAGGTAGGAGGCTGAGATGAAGTTGAAGGCCTGGATGGCTGAAATTGAGCAGAATTTCTAGGAGGCAGCTGGGAAGGCGGAGGCATTGTAGCGCCATTAGATACAGTGTAAACGGGACGTTGCCTGTTAAGTACGCACTGTCTCTCGAGGTGTCCTATACGTCCACAATTACGACATTTTGGTCTTGGATCGGGGGTTCTAGAAGATTGTGCGAAATTGAACAGTTTTTCTTCTTTGATTGCTAAGTTAACTGCTTCACTCAGGGAAGAAGGGTTTCGGCATCTTAGAATGTTAGAAATGTGACTGGGGATCCCTAAAAGGAACGTGTGTAAGGCCAAGTCTTCAGTGTTAGCTATTCGCCCTTTTAACTCGGTCTTATCTATTGTGGAATGCGTAATGTCTGTTTGTAACGTAGTAAGACATGTTTCTATACGCAAACTGTATTGTGACACGCTTTCATTCGGTTTTTGTCTGCAATTTTGAAGGTCTAAAAGTAGATGTTCCCTATGTTTTGTTTCCCCGAAGGTACTTTTAAGGAATGCTCAGCCCAAGAGTCGAATATTTTCAAGGAGCAGGCTGTTTCAGCTTTGCCCTCGAGTTGCGATAAAATGTATTTAAATAAAATATCGCTTTGCCCACTGGATGCAAGGTTTAATGCATTTTCACAATTACGTAAAAATGACGACAATTTATTTCTGTCACCATCAAATGGTTTTATAAACTTAGTTAGAAAAGATATTGAGGTATTTTCTCTATCTCCAGGAACTGTAAGGGTGGATACTCCGGAATGTTCTAACTTTACACTTTCATTGGCCATGATTATCTACTGATTAAAATGTAACTTAAACAAGACAGATAACAGAGAATAAATTATAGAATGTTTTAAAACAGCGCACTTACATAAACAACCACAGGTCCATTTGCTGATTCGGCGGTCGACGCGTTGCGCAGCGATATGTAGGTCAGTCGGCGAGGCGCCGATGATTTCGGCGAGTAATGAAGTGAAGTCGTTTCCGATTGATGATCTTCCTCGATGCTCGGTGCTGGGCAGTGAACCCACGGGCACGATGCAATAGGGATGACTCGGTGCAGATTGAAGGCAGCAACAGTGATGACTGACACGCCACAGTGTCAGAGAAACCGTAATGGCGGCAGGATCGGAGATCAATTGTAGTCAATCAAGGTCGTCGTCAGGGGTAGGCGACCAACGAGAATAATCCCGCTTTACTTCTGACACCAATGTTACACCGGGCACAGTCTTTGATTTAAAAAAAAAAAACTAAGTCCTTGCACCACAATGTTTATTTGATTTATAAAAATATAATACTAACTACAATTGTCTTTCACTGTTTCAAAACTGCCACTTCACTCTAACTTTTAATTTGGAACGCGACTGAGTGAGACCTGATCTTCAGAGTCTCCTCACTAACACCAACAGACGGGTAAAATACCGGGGTCCTGTCTTTCAGAGTCTCCTCACTGAAGGCCAACCGGCAGGCAGAAACCAGGTCCGTAGTTGGGCAGCGATTTGACAAATTAGAACAGACTGCCTAAATTTGGAAATCCGCGAGTTTTTATACGCAAATATTGCTGATCACAATATTTCATAACTAATTGGTATTGAACATTGATCATATCTTAGTCAGCAATATTGGTGTAAAATATAGGGTGTAACAGTGCGCAAAACCAATTCGATGAGCTAATATGATCAAAAAGTATGCAAAAAGATGATCGATTTGAACAGAAACGACAAACTAAAACTTTTCAAACTGAGCTTCAAAACGACAAATATTCAGTGTCTAAAGTAGGTGAAAACCGCTAAAATTATTGCAAACAGATTCCATATTGCGATGTTTTTGAAGTGCAACAGGTCTGATCTACACAAACGAGGTGTCAACGCAACGGGCTCGACGCGACGGTCAATATAAAGTCGGTTAATATCAAGACAAAATATTTCACGGTGACCGAAAAAGTGTTAAATTTGACTAACTTTGTATGGGATGTATCTTTTAAAATAACGCAGGAGGGTACCTACTTCAACAGCGACGCGTGCGCAAAACTACTCCACTGAGCTAATATGATCGAAAAGTATGCTAAACGATGATCGATTTGAACAGAAACGACAAACTAAAACATTTCAAACTGAGCTTCAAAACGACAAATATTCAGTGTCGAAATTAGGTGAAAACGCTAAAATTATTGCAAACAGAATCCATATTGCGATGTTTTTGAAGTGCAACAGGTCTAATCTACACAAACGAGGTGTCTACGCAACGGGCTCGACGCGACGGTCAATATAAAGTCGGCTAATATCAAGACAAAATATTTCACGGTGACCGAAAAAGTGTAAAATTCGACTAACTTTGTATGGGATGTATCTTTTAAAATATCCCAAAAGAGTACCTACTAGAACAGCGGAACGTGCGCAGAACCAATTTGATGAGCTAATATGATCAAAAAGTATGTTAAAAGATGATCGATTTGAACAGAAACGACAAACTAAAACTTTTCAAACTGAGCTTCAAAACGACAAATATTCAGTGTTTAAAGTAGGTGAAAATGCAAAAATTATTGCAAACAGAATCCATATTGCGACGTTTTTGAAGTGCAAAAGGTTCAGTCTACACAAACGAGGTGTCTACGCAACGGGCTCGACGCGACGGTCAATATAAAGTCGGTTAATATCAAGACAAAATATTTCACGATGACCGAAAAAGTGTAAAATTCGACTAACTTTGTATGGGATGTATCTTTTAAAATATCGCAAAAGAGTACCTAAAAGAACAGCAAAACGTGCGCAGATACACTTCGATGAGCTAATATGATCAAAAAGTATGCTAAAAGATGATCGATTTGAACAGAAACGACAAACTAAAACATTTCAAACAAAGCTTCAAAACGACAAATTTTCAGTGTCGAAATTAGGTGAAAACGCTAAAATTATTGCAAACAGAATCCACATTGCGATGTTTTTGAAGTGCAACAGGTCTGATCTACACAAACGAGGTGTCTACGCAACGGGCTCGACGCGACGGTCAATATAAAGGCGGTTAATATCAAGACAAAATACGAGGGTCAAACTGAAAGTTCTTAGAAAATCAAAAACTGATTACATTAGCCAGTTATTAGTTTTATTATATCTTTTCAAAATATTGTCCATTGACGTCAATACACCGCGGTATGCGATGGAACCACTGGGAAAAGCACTTTGCCCACTCGTCCTTAGGGGTCTCTTCAATGGCATCGCGATACGCAGCCACCGCTTCTTCAGCATTCATAAACCGCTTTCCTTTAAGTTTTTCTTTAATTTTTGGAAATAAATAAAAATCATTAGGCGCGAGGTCGGGGCTATACGGCGGGTGACCCAGTAATTCAACGTTTGATGTCGCCAAATAGTCGATCGTTCGCTTGGCGGTGTGCGACGAGGCGTTGTCGTGGTGAAGGAGGATCCTACTGCGAGGTCGTTTCTCTCGAACTTTTTCCAAGATAAGTGGCAAACAATTGGTAGTGTACCATTCTGCAGAAACTGTTTTTTGATCCTCTAACACAATTGTTGCGAAATGACCTATCCTTTCAAAGAACGAGGCCACCATTTTTTTTCCCGCACTTCGATCTCTCTTCACTTTAGTTGGCAACTCCTCGAAAGGAAACACCCACTGAGCAGATTGTCTTTTGGTTTCAGGATCATAACAGTAAATCCAGCTTTCGTCACCTGTTAGTATGTCGAACACAGCATTTGAGTCACCTCCGTTAAATCTTTCAATCATTTTACGGCACCAATCCACACGATGGAGTTTTTGAGCCTTAGTCAAATTATGAGGTATCCACCGGGCGCAAAGCTTCCTGACCGCTAAATGTTCGTGGAGGATTTTGTGCACTTGACTCATACCGATGCCTAAGCTTGTCCGAATCTGCTGATAGGTCACTCTTTTGTCAGTCTCTATCATACGCCGCACAACACAGATGTTATTTTCAGTCGTCGCCGTAGAAGGCCGTCCCTCACGTACATCATCAGTCAGATTAGTGCGACCACGTTTAAACTCATTAAACCAGTTGTAAACAGTCGCACGAGATGGGGCTTCATCGTGAAAGGCCAATCGTAGTCTATCATAACTTTCTTGTTGACTTAAATGACATCGAAAGTCATAAAAAAACATTGCACGAAAATTTTCTCGTGTTAAATTCATGTTGACGTGACACAGACAATTTTCAATTTGCCGCCAAATCGTAAAACAAATGACAAATGAATGAAATATATACTCAGTCATATTGGCAAAGATTCTATTTTCAAATTTTAGAATATATTTTTTATTATATTGTTTATGACTGGCCAGTTCTAAGAACTTTCAGTTTGACCCTCGTATTTCACGGTGACCGAAAAAGTGTTAAATTCGAGTAACTTTGTATAGGATGTATCTTTTAAATTAACGCAAAGGAGTACCTATTTTAACAGCGGAGCGTACGCACAAACACTCCGGTTAGCTAATATGATCGAAAATTATGCTAAAAGATGATCGATTTGAACAGAAACGACAAACTAAAACATTTCAAACTGAGCTTTAAAACGACAAATATTCAGTGTTTAAAGTAGGTAAAAACGCTAAAATTATTGCAAACAGAATCTATTTTGCGATGTTTTTGAAGTGCAACAGGTTTGATCTACACAAACGAGGTGTCAACGCAACGGGCTCGACGCGACGGTCAATATAAAGTTGGTTAATATCAAGACAAAATATTTCACGGTGACTGAAAAAGTGTAAAATTAGACTATTTTTGTATGGGATGTATCTTTTAAAATAACGCAGAAGGGTACCTACTTCAACAGCGACGCGTGCGCAAAACTACTCCACTGAGCTAATATGATCGAAAAGTATGCTAAACGATGATCAAATTGAACGGAAACGACAAACTAAAACATTTCAAACAAAGCTTCAAAACGACAAATATTCAGTGTCTAAAGTAGGTGAAAACGCTAAGATTATTACAAACAGAATCCATATTGCGACGTTTTTGAAGTGCAACAGATCCGATCTACACAAACGAGGTGTCAAAGCGACGATATCGACGCGACGGTCAATATAAAGTCGGTTAATATCAAGACAAAATATTTCACGGTGACCGAAAAAGTGTAAAATTTGACTAACTTTGTATGGGATGTATCTTTTAAAATAACGCAGGAGGGTACCTACTTCAACAGTGACGCGTGCGCAAAACTACTCCATTGAGCTAATATGATCGAAAAGTATGCTAAACTATGATCGATTTGAACAGCAACGACAAACTATAACATTTCAAAGTGAGCTTCAAAACGACAAATATTCAGTGTCTAAAGTAGGTGAAAACTCTAAAATTATTGCAAACAGAATCTATTTTGCGATGTTTTTGAAGTGCAACAGGTTTGATCTACACAAACGAGGTGTCTACGCAACGGGTTCGACGCGACGGTCAATAAAAAGTCGGTTAATATCAAGACAAAATATTTCACGGTGACCGAAAAAGTGTAAATTTCGACTTACATTGTATGGGATGTATCTTTTAAAATAACGCAGGAGGGTACCTACTTCAACAGCGGAGCGTGCGCAAAACTACTACACTGAGCTAATATGATCGAAAAGTATGCTAAACGATGATCAAATTGAACAGAAACGACAAACTAAAACATTTCAAACTGAGCTTGAAAACGACAAATATTCAGTGTCTAAAGTAGCTGAAAACGCTAAAATTATTACAAACAGAATCCATATTGCGACGTTTTTGAAGTGCAACAGGTCCAATCTACACAAACGAGGTGTCTACGCAACGGGCTTGACGCGACGGTCAATATAAAGTCGGTTAATATCAAGACAAAATATTTCACGGTGACCGATAAAGTGTAAAATTCGACTTACATTGTATGGGATGTATTTTTTAAAATAACGCAGGAGGGTACCTACTTCAACAGCGACGCGTGCGCAAAGCTACTCCATTGAGCTAATATGATCGAAAAGTATGCTAAAGGATGATCGATTTAAACAGAAACGACAAACTAAAACATTTCAAACTGAGCTTCAAAACGACAAATATTCAGTGTCTAAAGTAGGTGAAAACGCTAAAATTATTGCAAACAGAATCCATATTGCGATGTTTTTGAAGTGCAGCAGGTTTGATCTACACAAACGAGGTGTCTTCGCAACGGGTTCGACGCGACGGTCAATAAAAAGTCGGTTAATATCAAGACAAAATATTTTACGGTGACTGAAAAAATGTAAAATTCGACTTACTTTGTATGGGATGTTTCTTTCAAATTATCGCAAAAGAGTACCTTACAAGAACAGCGGAACGTGCGCGGAACCACTTCAGTGAGCTAATATGATCAAAAAGTATGCTAAAAGATGATCGATTTGAACAGAAACGACAAACTAAAACATTTCAAACTGAGCTTCAAAACGACAAATATTCAGTGACGAAATTAGGTGAAAACGCTAAAATTATTGCAAACAGAATCCATATTGCGATGTTTTAAAAGTGCAACAGGTCTGATCTACACAAACGAGGTGTCAACGCAACGGGCTCGACGCAACGGTCAATATAAAGTCGGTGAATATCAAGACAAAATATTTCACGGTGACCGAAAAAGTGTTAAATTTGACTAACTTTGTATGGGACATATCTTTTAAATTAACGCAAAGGAGTACCTATTTAAACAGCGGAGCGTGCGCACAAACACTCCGGTGAGCTAATATGATCGAAAAATATGCTATTATATATGATCGACTTGAACAGAAACGACAAACTAAAACATTTCAAACTGAGCTTCAAAAAGACAAATGTTCAGTGTCTAAAGTAGGTGAAAACGCTAAAATTATTGCAAACAGAATCCATATTGCGATGTTTTGGAAGTGCAACAGGTCCGATCTACACAGACAATGTGTCAAAGTGACGATATCGACGCGACGGTCAATATAAAGTCGGTTAATATCAAGACAAAATATTTCACGGTGACTGAAAAAGTGTAAAATTCGACTAACTTTGTATGGGATGTATCTTTTAAAATAACGCAGAAGGGTACCTACTTTAACAGCGAACCGTGCGTAAAACTACTCCACTGAGCTAATAATTATGATCGAAAAGTATGCTAAACGATGATCGATTTGAACAGAAACGACAAACTAAAACATTAAAAACTGAGCTACAAAACGACAAATATTCAGTGTCGAAATTAGGTGAAAACGCTAAAATTATTGCAAACAGAATCCATATTGCGATGTTTTTAAAGTGCAACAGGTCTGATCTACACAAACGAGGTGTCAACGCAACGGGCTTGACGCGACGGTCAATATAAAGTCGGTGAATATCAAGACAAAATATTTCACGGTGACCGAAAAAGTGTTAAATTTGACTAACTTTGTATGGGATGTATCTTTTAAATTAACGCAAAGGAGTACCTATTTTAACAGCGGACCGTGCGCAAAAACACTCCGGTGAGCTAATATGATCGAAAAATATGCTATTATATATGACCGACTTGAACAGAAACGACAAACTAAAACATTTCAAACTGAGCTTCAAAAAGACAAATGTTCAGTGTCTAAAGTAGGTGAAAACGCTAAAATTATTGCAAACAGAATCCATATTGCGATGTTTTGGAAGTGCAACAGGTCCGATCTACACAGACAATGTGTCAAAGTGACGATATCGACGCGACGGTCAATATAAAAGTCGGTTAATATCAAGACAAAATATTTCACGGTGACTGAAAAAGTGTAAAATTCGACTTACATTGTATGGGATGTATTTTTTAAAATAACGCAGGAGGGTACCTACTTCAACAGCGACGCGTGCGCAAAGCTACTCCATTGAGCTAATATGATCGAAAAGTATGCTAAAGGATGATCGATTTAAACAGAAACGACAAACTAAAACATTTCAAACTGAGCTTCAAAACGACAAATATTCAGTGTCTAAAGTAGGTGAAAACGCTAAAATTATTGCAAACAGAATCCATATTGCGATGTTTTTGAAGTGCAGCAGGTTTGATCTACACAAACGACGTGTCTACGCAACGGGTTCGACGCGACGGTCAATAAAAAGTCGGTTAATATCAAGACAAAATATTTTACGGTGACTGAAAAAATGTAAAATTCGACTTACTTTGTATGGGATGTTTCTTTCAAATTATCGCAAAAGAGTACCTTACAAGAACAGCGGAACGTGCGCGGAACCACTTCAGTGAGCTAATATGATCAAAAAGTATGCTAAAAGATGATCGATTTGAACAGAAACGACAAACTAAAACATTTCAAACTGAGCTTCAAAACGACAAATATTCAGTGACGAAATTAGGTGAAAACGCTAAAATTATTGCAAACAGAATCCATATTGTGATGTTTTTAAAGTGCAACAGGTCTGATCTACACAAACGAGGTGTCAACGCAACGGGCTCGACGCAACGGTCAATATAAAGTCGGTTAATATTAAGACAAAATATTTCACGGTGACCGAAAAAGTGTTAAATTCGACTAACTTTGTATGGGATGTATCTTTTAAATTAACGCAAAGGAGTACCTATTTCAACAGCGGAGCGTGCGCACAAACACTACGGTGAGCTAATATGATCGAAAAGTATGCTAAACGATGATCAAATTGAACAGAAACGAAAAACTAAAACATTTCAAACAAAGCTTCAAAACGACAAATATTCAGTGTCTAAAGTAGGTGAAAACGCTAAAATTATTGCAAACAGAATCCATATTGCGACGTTTTTGAAGTGCAACAGGTCCGATCTACACAAACGAGGTGTCAAAGCGACGATAACGACGCGACGGTCAATATAAAGTCGGTTAATATCAAGACAAAATATTTCACGGTGACCGAAAAAGTGTAAAATTTGACTAACTTTGTATGGGATGTATCTTTTAAAATAACGCAGGAGGGTACCTACTTCAACAGCGACGCGTGCGAAAAACTACTCCATTGAGCTAATATGATCGAAAAGTATGCTAAACGATGATCGATTTGAACAGCAACGACAAACTATAACATTTCAAACTGAGCTTCAAAACGACAAATATTCAGTGTCTTAAGTAGGTGAAAACGCTAAAATTATTGCAAACAGAATCTATTTTGCGATGTTTTTGAAGTGCAACAGGTTTGATCTACACAAACGAGGTGTCTACGCAACGGGTTCGACGCGACGGTCACTAAAAATTCGGTTAATATCAAGACAAAATATTTCACGGTGACCGAAAAAGTGTAAATTTCGACTTACATTGTATGGGATGTATCTTTTAAAATAACGCAGGAGGGTACCTTCTTCAACAGCGGAGCGTGCGCAAAACTACTCCACTGAGCTTATATGATCGAAAAGTATGCTAAACGATGATCAAATTGAACAGAAACGACAAACTAAAACATTTCAAACAAAGCTTCAAAACGACAAATATTCAGTGTCTAAAGTAGGTGAAATCGCTAAAATTATTACAAACAGAATCCATATTGCGACGTTTTTGAAGTGCAACAGGTCCGATCTACACAAACGAGGTGTCAAAGCGATGATATCGACGCGACGGTCAATATAAAGTCGGTTAATATCAAGACAAAATATTTCACGGTGACCGAAAAAGTGTAAAATTCGACTAACTTTGTATGGGATGTATCTTTTAAAATAACGCAGGAGGGTACCTACTTCAACAGCGACGCGTGCGCAAAGCTACTCCATTGAGCTACTATGATCGAAAAGTATGCTAAACGATGATCGATTTGAACAGAAACGACAAACTAAAACATTTCAAACTGAGCTTCAAAACGACAAATATTCAGTGTCTAAAGTAGGTGAAAACGCTAAAATTATTGCATACAGAATCCATATTGCGGTGTTTTTGAAGTGCAACAGGTTTGATCTACACAAATGATGTGTCCACGCAACGGGTTCGACGCGACGGTCAATAAAAAGTCGGTTAATATCAAGACAAAATATTTCACGGTGACCGAAAAAGTGTAAAATTCGACTAACTTTGTATGGGATGGATCTTTTAAAATAACGCAAAAGAGTACCTACTTTAACAGCGGAACGGGCGCAAAACTACTCTTCTGAGCTAATATGATCGAAAAGAAATGATAAACGATGGTCGATTTGAACAGAAACGACAGACTAAAACATTTCAAACTGAGCTTTAAAACGACAAATATTCAGTGTCTAAAGTAAGTGAAAATGCTTAAATGATTGCAAACAAAATCCATATTGCGATGTTTTTGAAGTGCAACAGGTTTGGTCTACACAAACGAGGTGTCTACGCAACGGGCTCGACGCGACGGTAAATAAAAAGTCGGTTAATATCAAGACAAAATATTTCACGATGACCGAAAAAGTGTAAAATTCGACTAACGTTGTATGAGATGTATCTTTTAAAATATCGCAAAAGAGTATCTACTATAAGAGTGAAACGTGCGCAGAACCACTTAAGTGAGCTATTATGATCGAAAAGCATGCTAAAAGATGATCAATTTGAACAGAAACGACAAACTAAAACATTTCAAACAAAGCTTCAAAACGACAAATATTCAGTGTCTAAAGTAGCTGAAAACGCTAAAATTATTACAAACAGAATCCATATTGCGACGTTTTTGAAATGCAACAGGTCCGATCTACACAAACGAGGTGTCAAAGCGATGATATCGACGCGACGGTCAATATAAAGTCGGTTAATATCAAGACAAAATATTTTACGATGACCGAAAAAGTGTAAAATTCGGCTAAGTTTGTATGGGATGTATCTTTTACAATATCGCAAAAGAGTACCTAAAAGAACAGCGAAACGTGCGCAGAACCACTTCGATGAGCTAATATGATCAAAAAGTATGCTAAAAGATGATCGATTTGAACAGAAACGACAAACTAAAACATTTCAAACTGAGCTTTAAAACGACAAATTTTCAGTGTATAAAGTAGGTAAAAACACTAAAATTATTGCAAACAGAATCTATTTTCCGATGGTTTTGACGTGCAACAGGTTTGATCTCCACAAACGAGGTGTCAACGCAACGGGCTCGACGCGACGGTCAATATAAAGTCGGTTAATATCAAGACAAAATATTTCACGGTGACTGAAAAAGTGTAAAATTCGACTAACTTTGTATGGGATGTATCTTTTAAAATAACGCAGGAGAGTACCTTCTTCAACAGCGAAACGTGCGCCAAATCACTTTAAAGAGCTAATATGATCTAAAAGTATGCTAAAAGATGATCGATTTGAACAGAAACGACAAACTAAAACATTTCAAACTGAGCTTCAAAACGAAAAATATTCAGTGTCTCAAGTAGGTAAAAACGCTAAACTTATTGCAAACAGAATCCATATTGCCATGTTTTTGAAGTGCAACAGGTCCGATCTACACAAACAAGGTGTCTACGTAACGGGCTCGACGCGACGGTCAATATAAAGTCGGTTAATATCAAGAAAAAATATTTCACGGTGACCGAAAAAGTGTAAAATTCGACTAAGTTTGTATGGGATGTATCTTTTAAAATATCGCAAAAGAGTACCTACTTCAACAGCGGAACGTGCGCAGAATCACTTTAAAGAGCTAATATGATCTAAAAGTATGCTAAAAGATGATCGATTTGAACAGAAACTACAAATTAAAACATTTCAAACTGAGCTTTAAAACGACAAATATTCAGTGCTTAAAGTAGGTGAAAATGCTAAAATTGTTGCAAACAGAATCCATATTGCGATGTTTTGGAAGTGCAACAGGTTCGATCTTCACAAACGAGGTGTCTACGCAACGAACTCGACGCGACGGTCAATATAAAGTCGGTTAATATCAAGGCAAAATATTTCACGGTGACTGAAAAAGTGTAAAATTCAGTGTCTAAAGTAGGTGAAAACGCTAAAATTATTGCAAACAGAATCTATTTTGCGATGTTTTTGAAGTGCAACAGGTTTGATCTACACAAACGAGGTGTCTACGCAACGGGTTCGAAGCGACGGTCAATATAAAGTCGGTTAATATGAAGACAAAATATTTCACGGTGACTGAAAAAGTGTAAAATTCGACTAACTTTGTATGGGATGCATCTTTTAAAATATCGCAGAGAGTACCTTTTTCAACAGCGGAGCGTGCGCAAAACTACTCCACTGAGCTAATATGATCGAAAAGTATGCTAAACGATGATCGATTTGAACAGAAACGACAAACTAAAACATTTCAAACTGAGCTTCAAAACGACAAATATTCAGTGTCTTAAGTAGGTGAAAACGCTTAAATTATTGCAAACAGAATCTATTTTGCGATGTTTTTGAAGTGCAACAGATTTGATCTACACAAATGAGGTGTCTACGCAACGGGCTTGACGCGACGGTCAATATAAAGTCGGTTAATATCAAGACAAAATATTTCACGGTGACCGATAAAGTGTAAAATTCGACTAACTTTGTATGGGATGTATCTTTTAAATTGTCGAAAAAGAGTACTTACAAGAACAGCGAAACGTTCGCAGAATCACTTCATTGAGCTAATATGATCGAAAAGTATGCTAAAAGATGATCGATTTGAACAGAAACGACAAACTAAAACATTTCAAACAAAGCTTCAAAACGACAAATATTCAGTGTTTTAAGTAGGTGACAACGCTAAAATTATTGCAAACAGAATCCATATTGCGATGTTTTTGAAGTGCAACAGGTCCGATCTACATAAAATAGGTGCCAAAGCGACGATATCGACGCGACGGCCAATAGAAAGTCGGTTAATATAAAGACAAAATATTTCACGGTGACCGAAAAAGTGTAAAATTCGACTAACTTTGTATGGGATGTATCTTTCAAAATATCGCAAAAGAGTACCTACTTCAACAGCAGAGCGTGCGCAAAACTACTCCACTGAGCTAATATGATTGAAAAGTAAGCTAAACGATGATCGATTTGAACAGAAACGACAAACTAAAACATTTCAAACTGAGCTTCAAAACGACAAATATTCAGTTTCGAAAGTAGGTGAAAACGCTAAAATTATTGCAAACAGAATCCAAATTACGACGTTTTTGAAGTGCAACAGGTCCAATCTACACAAACGAGGTGTCTACGCAACGGGCTCGACGCGACGGTCAATAAAAAGTCGGTTAATATCAAGACAAAATATTTCACGATGACCGAAAAAGTGTAAAATTCGACTAACGTTGTATGAGATGTATCTTTTAAAATATCGCAAAAGAGTACCTACTATAAGAGTGAAACGTGCGCAGAACCACTTAAGTGAGCTATTTTGATCGAAAAGCATGCTAAAAGATGATCAATTTGAACAGAAACGACAAACTAAAACATTTCAAACAAAGCTTCAAAACGACAAATATTCAGTGTCTAAAGTAGCTGAAAACGCTAAAATTATTACAAACAGAATCCATATTGCGACGTTTTTGAAGTGCAACAGGTCCGATCTACACAAACGAGGTGTCAAAGCGATGATATCGACGCGACGGTCAATATAAAGTCGGTTAATATCAAGACAAAATATTTTACGATGACCGAAAAAGTGTAAAATTCGGCTAAGTTTGTATGGGATGTATCTTTTACAATATCGCAAAAGAGTACCTAAAAGAACAGCGAAACGTGCGCAGAACCACTTCGATAAGCTAATATGATCAAAAAGTATGCTAAAAGATGATCGATTTGAACAGAAACGACAAACTAAAACATTTCAAACTGAGCTTTAAAACGACAAATTTTCAGTGTATAAAGTAGGTAAAAACACTAAAATTATTGCAAACAGAATCTATTTTCCGATGGTTTTGACGTGCAACAGGTTTGATCTCCACAAACGAGGTGTCAACGCAACGGGCTCGACGCGACGGTCAATATAAAGTCGGTTAATATCAAGACAAAATATTTCACGGTGACTGAAAAAGTGTAAAATTCGACTAACTTTGTATGGGATGTATCTTTTAAAATAACGCAGGAGAGTACCTTCTTCAACAGCGAAACGTGCGCCGAATCACTTTAAAGAGCTAATATGATCTAAAAGTATGCTAAAAGATGATCGATTTGAACAGAAACGACAAACTAAAACATTTCAAACTGAGCTTCAAAACGAAAAATATTCAGTGTCTCAAGTAGGTAAAAACGCTAAACTTATTGCAAACAGAATCCATATTGCCATGTTTTTGAAGTGCAACAGGTCCGATCTACACAAACAAGGTGTCTACGTAACGGGCTCGACGCGACGGTCAATATAAAGTCGGTTAATATCAAGAAAAAATTTTTCACGGTGACCGAAAAAGTGTAAAATTCGACTAAGTTTGTATGGGATGTATCTTTTAAAATATCGCAAAAGAGTACCTACTTCAACAGCGGAACGTGCGCAGAATCACTTTAAAGAGCTAATATGATCTAAAAGTATGCTAAAAGATGATCGATTTGAACAGAAACTACAAATTAAAACATTTCAAACTGAGCTTTAAAACGACAAATATTCAGTGCTTAAAGTAGGTGAAAATGCTAAAATTGTTGCAAACAGAATCCATATTGCGATGTTTTGGAAGTGCAACAGGTTCGATCTTCACAAACGAGGTGTCTACGCAACGAACTCGACGCGACGGTCAATATAAAGTCGGTTAATATCAAGGCAAAATATTTCACGGTGACTGAAAAAGTGTAAAATTCAGTGTCTAAAGTAGGTGAAAACGCTAAAATTATTGCAAACAGAATCTATTTTGCGATGTTTTTGAAGTGCAACAGGTTTGATCTACACAAACGAGGTGTCTACGCAACGGGTTCGAAGCGACGGTCAATATAAAGTCGGTTAATATGAAGACAAAATATTTCACGGTGACTGAAAAAGTGTAAAATTCGACTAACTTTGTATGGGATGCATCTTTTAAAATATCGCAGAGAGTACCTTTTTCAACAGCGGAGCGTGCGCAAAACTACTCCACTGAGCTAATATGATCGAAAAGTATGCTAAACGATGATCGATTTGAACAGAAACGACAAACTAAAACATTTCAAACTGAGCTTCAAAACGACAAATATTCAGTGTCTTAAGTAGGTGAAAATGCTTAAATTATTGCAAACAGAATCTATTTTGCGATGTTTTTGAAGTGCAACAGATTTGATCTACACAAATGAGGTGTCTACGCAACGGGCTTGACGCGACGGTCAATATAAAGTCGGTTAATATCAAGACAAAATATTTCACGGTGACCGATAAAGTGTAAAATTCGACTAACTTTGTATGGGATGTATCTTTTAAATTGTCGCAAAAGAGTACTTACAAGAACAGCGAAACGTTCGCAGAATCACTTCATTGAGCTAATATGATCGAAAAGTATGCTAAAAGATGATCGATTTGAACAGAAACGACAAACTAAAACATTTCAAACAAAGCTTCAAAACGACAAATATTCAGTGTTTTAAGTAGGTGACAACGCTAAAATTATTGCAAACAGAATCCATATTGCGATGTTTTTGAAGTGCAACAGGTCCGATCTACATAAAACAGGTGCCAAAGCGACGATATCGACGCGACGGCCAATAGAAAGTCGGTTAATATAAAGACAAAATATTTCACGGTGACCGAAAAAGTGTAAAATTCGACTAACTTTGTATAGGATGTATCTTTCAAAATATCGCAAAAGAGTACCTACTTCAACAGCAGAGCGTGCGCAAAACTACTCCACTGAGCTAATATGATTGAAAAGTAAGCTAAACGATGATCGATTTGAACAGAAACGACAAACTAAAACATTTCAAACTGAGCTTCAAAACGACAAATATTCAGTTTCGAAAGTAGGTGAAAACGCTAAAATTATTGCAAACAGAATCCATATTGCGACGTTTTTGAAGTGCAACAGGTCCAATCTACACAAACGAGGTGTCTACGCAACGGGCTCGACGCGACGGTCAATAAAAAGTCGGTTAATATCAAGACAAAATATTTCTCGGTGACCAAAAAAGTGTAAAATTCGACTAACTTTGTATGGCATGTATCTTTTAAAATAACGCAGGAGAGTACCTACTTCAACAGCGACGCGTGCGCAAAACTACTCCACTGAGCTAATATGATCAAAAAGAAATGATAAACGATGATCGATTTGAACAGAAACGACAGACTAAAACATTTCAAACTGAGCTTTAAACGACAAATATTCAGTGTCTAAAGTAAGTGAAAATGCTTAAATGATTGCAAACAAAATCCATATTGCGATGTTTTTAAAGTGCAACAGGTCCGATCTACACAAACGAGGTATCTACGCAAAGGGCTTGACGCGACGGTCAATATAAAGTCGGTTTATATCAAGACAAAATATTTCAAGGTGACCGAAAAAGTGTAAAATTCCGACTAACTTTGTATGGGATGTATCTTTTAAAATATTGCAAAAGAGTTCCTACTAGAACAGCGGAGCGTGCGATGAACCACTTCGGTGAGCAAATGTGATCGAAAAGTATGCTAAAAGATGATCGATTTGAACAGAAACGACAAACTAAAAAATTTCAAACTAAGCTTCAAAACGACAAATATTCAGTGTCTAAAGTAGGTGAAAACGCTAAAATTATTGCAAACAGAATCCATATTGCGACGTTTTTGAAGTGCAACAGGTCCAATCTACACAAACGAGGTGTCTACGCAACGGGCTTGACGCGACGGTCACTAAAAAGTCGGTTAATATCAAGACAAAATATTTCACGGTGACCGAAAAAGTGTAAAATTCGACTAACTTTGTATGGGATGTATCTCTTAAAATATTGCAAAAGAGTACTTACAAGAACAGCGGAACGTGCGCAGAACCACTACGATGAGCTAATATGTTAAAAAAGTATGCTAAAAGATGATCGATTTGAACAGAAACGACAGACTAAAACATTTCAAACTGAGCTTTAAAACGACAAATATTCAGTGTCTAAAGTAGGTGAAAACGCTAAAATTATTGCAAACAGAATCCATATTGCGACGTTTTTGAAGTGCAACAGGTCCAATCTACACAAACGAGGTGTCTACGCAACGGGCTTGACGCGACGGTCAATAAAAAGTCGGTTAATATCAAGACAAAATATTTCACGGTGACCGAAAAAGTGTAACATTCGACTTACTTTGTATGGGATGAATCTTTTAAAATATCGCAAAAGAGTACCTAAAAGAACAGCGAAACGTGCGCAAAACTACTCCACTGAGCTAATATGATCAAAAAGTATGCTAATAAATGATCGATTTGAACAGAAACGACAAACTAAAACATTTCAAACTGAGCTTCAAAACGACAAATATTCAGTGTCTAAAGTAGGTGAAAACGCTAAAATTATTGCAAACAGAATCTATTTTGCGATGTTTTTGAAGTGCAACAGGTTTGATCTACACAAACGAGGTGTCAACGCAACGGGCTCGACGCGACGGTCAATATAAAGTCGGTTAATATCAAGACAAAATATTTCACGGTGACTGAAAAAGTGTAAAATTCGACTAACTTTGTACGGGATTTATCTTTTAAAATAACGCAGAAGAGTTTCTACTTAAACAGCGACGCGTGCGCAAAACTACTCCACTGAGCTAATATGATCGAAAAGTATGCTAAACGATGATCGATTTGAACAGAAACGACAAACTAAAACATTTCAAACTGAGCTTCAAAACGACAAATATTCAGTGTCTAAAGTAGGTGAAAACGCTAAACTTATTGCATACAGAATCCATATTGCGATGTTTTTGAAGTGCAACAGGTCTGATTTACACAAACGAGGTGTCTACGCAACGGGTTCGACGCGACGGTCAATATTAAGTCGGTTAATATCAAGACAAAATATTTCACGGTGATCGAAAAAGTGTAAAATTCGACTATCTTTGTATGGGATGTATCTTTTAAAACATCGCAAAAAAGTACTTACAAGAATAGCGGAACGTGCGCAGAACCACTTTAGTGAGCTAATATGATCGAAAAGTTTGCTTAAAGATGATCGATTTGAACAGAAACGACAAACTAAAACATTTCAAACTGAGCTTTAAAACGACAAATATTCAGTATCTAAAGTAGGTAAAAACGCAAAAATTATTGCAAACAGAATCTATTTTGCGATGTTTTTGAAGTGCAACAGGTTTGATCTACACAAAACAGGTGTCTACGCAATGGATTCGACGCGACGGTCAATAAAAAGTCGGTTAATATCAAGACAAAATATTTCACGGTGACCGAAAAAGTGTAAAATTCGACTAACTTTGTATGGGATGGATCTTTTAAAATAACGCAAAACAGTACCTACAAGAACAGCGGAGCGGGCGCAAAACTACTCTTCTGAGCTAATATGATCGAAAAGAAATGATAAACGATGGTCGATTTGAACAGAAACGACAGACTAAAACATTTCAAACTGAGCTTTAAAACGACAAATATTCAGTGTCTAAAGTAAGTGAAAATGCTTAAATGATTGCAAACAAAATCCATTTTGCGATGTTTTTGAAGTGCAACAGGTTTGCTCTACACAAACGAAGTGTCTACGCAACGGGCTCCACGCGACGGTCAATATAAAGTCGGTTAATATCAAGACAAAATATTTCACGATGACCGAAAAAGTGTAAAATTCGACTAAGTTTGTATGGGATGTATCTTTTAAAATATCGCAAAAGAGTACCTACTAGAACAGCGAAACGTGCGCAGAACCACTTCGATGAGCTAATATGATCAAAAAGTATGCTAAAAGATGATCGATTTGAACAGAAACGACAAACTAAAACATTTCAAACTGAGCTTCAAAACGACAAATATTCAGTGTCTAAAGTAGGTGAAAACGCTAAACTTATTGCAAGCAGAATCCATATTGCAATGTTTTTGAAGTGCAACAGGTCCGATCTACACAAACAAGGTGTCTACACAACGGGCTCCACGCGACGGTCAATATAAAGTCGGTTAATATCAAGACAAAATATTTCACGGTGACTGAAAAAGTGTAAAATTCGACTAACTTTGTATGGGATGTATCTTTTAAAATATCGCAAAAGAGTACATACTAGAACAGCGGAACGTCCGCAGAACCAATTCGGTGAGCTAATATGATCGAAAAATATGCTAAAAGATAATCGATTTGAACAGAAACGACAAACTAAAACATTTCAAACTGAGCTTGAAAACGACAAATATTCAGTGTCTAAAGTAGGTGAAAACGCTAAAATTATTGCAAACAGAATCCATTTTCCGATGTTTTTGAAGTGCAACAGGATTGATCTCCACAAACGAGGTGTCAACGCAACGGGCTCGACGCGACGGTCAATATAAAGTCGGTTAATATCAAGACAAAATATTTCACGGTGACCGAAATAGTGTAAAATTCGACTTACTTTGTATGGGATGTATCTATTAAAATAACGCAGGAGAGTACCTACTTCAACATTGACGCGTGCGCAAAACTACTCCACTGAGCTAATATGATCAAAAAGTATGCTAAACGATGATCGATTTGAACAGAAACGACAAACTAAAACATTTCAAACTGAGCTTCAAAACGACAAATATTCAGTGTCTAAAGTAGGTGAAAACGCTAAACTTATTGCAAACAGAATCCATATTGCGATGTTTTGGAAGTGCAACAGGTCCGATCTACACAAACGAGGTGTCTACGCAACGAACTCGACGCGACGGTCAATATAAAGTCGGTTAATATCAAGACATTATATTTCACGGTGACCGAAAAAGTGTAAAATTCGACTAAATTTGTATGGGATGGATCTTTTAAAATAACGCAAAATAGTAACTACTAGAACAGCGGAGCGGGCGCAAAACTACTCTACTGAGCTAATATGATCGAAAAGAAATGATAAACGATGGTCAATTTGAACAGAAACGACAGACTAAAACATTTCAAACTGAGCTTTAAAATGACAAATATTCAGTGTCTAAAGTAAGTGAAAATGCTTAAATGATTGCAAACAAAATCCATATTGCGATGTTTTTGAAGTGCAACAGGTTTGCTCTACACAAACGAAGTGTCTACGCAACGGGCTCGACGCGACGGTCAATATAAAGTCGGTTAATATCAAGACAAAATATTTCACGGTGACTGAAAAAGTGTAAAATTCGACAAACTTTGTATGGGATGTATCCTTTTAAATAACGAAGGAGAGTACCTACTTCAACAGCGACATGTGCGCAAAACTACTCCACTAAGCTAATTTGATCAAAATGTATGCTAAACGATGATCGATTTGAACAGAAACGACAAACTAAAACATTTCAAACTGAGCTTCAAAACGACAAATATTCAGTGTCTAAAGTACGTGAAAACGCTAAACTTATTGCAAACAGAATCCATATTGCGATGTTTTTGAAGTGCAACAGGTCCGATCTACACAAACAAGGTGTATACGCAACGGGCTCGACGCGACGGTCAATATAAAGTCGGTTAATATCAAGACAAAATATTTCACGATTACCGAAAAAGTGTAAAATTCGACTAACTTTGTATGGGATGTATCTTTTAAAATATCGCAAAAGAGTACCTAAAAGAACAGAAAAACGTGCGCAGAACCACTTTGATGAGCTAATATGATCAAAAAGTATGCTAAACGATGATCGATTTGAACAGAAACGACAAACTAAAACATTTCAAACTGAGCTTCAAAACGACAAATATTCAGTGTCTAAAGTAGGTGAAATTGCTAAAATTATTCCAAACAGAATCCATATTGCGATGTTTTTGAAGTGCAACAGGTCCGATCTACACAAACGAGGTGTCAAAGCGACGATATCGACGCGACGGTCAATATAAAGTCGGTTAATATCAAGACAAAATATTTCACGGTGACCGAAAAAGTGTAAAATTCGACTAACTTTGTATGGGATGTATCTTTTAAAATATCGCAAAAGAGTACTTAAAAGAACAGCGAAACGTGCGCAAAACCACTTCGATGAGCTAATATGATCAAAAAGTATGCTAAAAGATGATCGATTTGAACAGAAACGACAAACTAAAACATTTCAAACTGAGCTTTAAAACGACAAATATTCAGTGCCTAAAGTAGGTGAAAACGCTAAAATTATTGCAAACAGAATTTATTTTGCGACGTTTTAAAAGTAAAACAGGTTTGATCTACACAAACGAGGTGTCGAAGCGACGATATCGACGCGACGGTAAATATAAAGTCATAAAGATGAAATAAGAAACCAAAAATTTGCGCACGGGCGGGACTTGAACCAGCAACCTTTTGGCAAACCGGGCCAAACGCTCTTACCAATTGAGCTACCGTGCTGTTAGTCCGACCCTGCGAATTTGCCATCTGTTTCATAAACAGACGGCTAGATGGCGCTAAGCGTCACGGAATTGACGTTTTCATAAGATACCACAAATTTCGCAGGGTCGGACTAACAGCACGGTAGCTCAATTGGTAAGAGCATTTGGCCCGGTTTGCCAAAAGGTTGCTGGTTCAAGTCCCGCCCGTGCGCAAATTTTTGGTTTCTTATTTCATCTTTATGAATATAAAATATGACACTGTGAGTGTTAAAAACATTCTAAAGCATTAAATATAAAGTCGCTTAATATCAAGACAAAATATTTCACGGTGACCGAAAAAGTGTAAAATTCGACTAACTTTGTATGGGATGTATCTATTAGAATAACGCAGGAGAGTACCTACTTTAACATTGACGCGTGCGCAAAACTACTCCACTGAGCTAATATGATCAAAAAGTATGCTAAACGATGATCGATTTGAACAGAAACGACAAACTAAAACATTTCAAACTGAGCTTCAAAACGACAAATATTCAGTGTCTAAAGTAGGTGAAAACGCTAAACTTATTGCAAGCAGAATCCATATTGCGATGTTTTTGAAGTGCAACAGGTCCGATCTACACAAACAAGGTGTCTACACAACGGGCTCCACGCGACGGTCAATATAAAGTCGGTAAATATCAAGACAAAATATTTCACGGTAACTGAAAAAGTGTAAAATTCGACTAACTTTGTATGGGATGTATCTTTTAAAATATCGCAAAAGAGTACATACTAAAACAGCGGAACGTCCGCAGAACCAATTCGGTGAGCTAATATGATCGAAAAAAATGCTAAAAGATAATCGATTTGAACAGAAACGACAAACTAAAACATTTCAAACAGAGCTTGAAAACGACAAATATTCAGTGTCTAAAGTAGGTGAAAACGCTAAAATTATTGCAAACAGAATCCATTTTCCGATGTTTTTGAAGTGCAACAGGTTTGATCTCCACAAACGAGGTGTCGACGCAACGGGCTCGACGCGACGGTCAATATAAAGTCGGTTAATATCAAGACAAAATATTTCACGGTGACTGAAAAAGTGTAAAATTCGACTAACTTTGTATGGGATGTATCCTTTAAAATAATGCAGAAGAGTACCTACTTTAACAGCGACGCGTGCGCAAAACTACTCCACTGAGCTAATATGATCAAAAAGTTTGCTAAACGATGATCGATTTGAACAGAAACGACAAACTAAAACATTTCAAACTGAGCTTCAAAACGACAAATATTCAGTGTCTCAAGTAGGTGAAAACGCTAAACTTATTGCAAACAGAATCCATATTGCGATGTTTTTGAAGTGCAACAGGTCCGATCTACACAAACGAGGTGTCTACGCAACGGGCTCGACGCGACGGTCAATATAAAGTCGGTTAATATCAAGAAAAAATATTTCACGGTGACCGAAAAAGTGTAAAATTCGACTAAGTTTGTATGGGATGTATCTTTTAAAATATCGCAAAAGAGTACCTAAAAGAACAGCGAAACGTGCGCAGAACCACTTCGATGAGCTAATATGATCAAAAAGTATGCTAAACGATGATCGATTTGAACAGAAACGACAAACTAAAACATTTCAAACTGAGCTTCAAAACGACAAATATTCAGTGTCTAAAGTAGGTGAAATCGCTAAAATTATTCCAAACAGAATCCATATTGCGATGTTTTTGAAGTGAAACAGGTTTGATCTACACAAACGAGGTGTCAAAGCGACGATATCGACGCGACGGTCAATATAAAGTCGGTTAATATCAAGACAAAATATTTCACGGTGACCGAAAAAGTGTAAAATTCGACTAAGTTTGTATGGGATGTATCTTTTAAAATATCGCAAAAGAGTACCTAAAAGAACAGAGAAACGTGCGCAAAACCACTTTGATGAGCTAATATGATCAAAAAGTATGCTAAAAGATGATCGATTTGAACAGAAACGACAAACTAAAACATTTCAAACTGAGCTTTAAAACGACAAATATTCAGTGCCTAAAGTAGGTGAAAACGCTAAAATTATTGCAAACAGAATCTATTTTGCGACGTTTTAAAAGTGAAACAGGTTTGATCTACACAAACGAGGTGTCGAAGCGACGATATCGACACGACGGTAAATATAAAGTCGCTTAATATCAAGACAAAATATTTCACGGTGACCGAAAAAGTGTAAAATTCGACTAACTTTGTATGGGATGTATCTATTAGAATACCGCAGGAGAGTACCTACTTCAACAGCAACGCGTGCGCAAAACTACTCCACTGAGCTAATATGATCAAAAAGTATGCTAAACGATGATCGATTTGAACAGAAACGACAAACTAAAACATTTCAAACTGAGCTTCAAAACGAAAAATATTCAGTGTCTCAAGAAGTTGAAAACGCTAAACTTATTGCAAACAGAATCCATATTGCCATGTTTTTGAAGTGCAACAGGTCCGATCTACACAAACAAGGTGTCTACACAACGGGCTCCACGCGACGGTCAATATAAAGTCGGTTAATATCAAGACAAAATATTTCACGGTGACTGAAAAAGTGTAAAATTCGACTAACTTTGTATGGGATGTTTCTTTAAAATATCGCAAAAGAGTACATACTAGAACAGCGGAACGTCCGCAGAACCAATTCGGTGAGTTAAAATGATCGAAAAGCATGCTAAAAGATGATCAATTTGAACAGAAACGACAAACTAAAACATTTCAAACTGAGCTTCAAAACGACAAATATTCAGTGTCTAAAGTAGGTGAAAACGCTAAAATTATTGCAAACAGAATCCATTTTCCGATGTTTTTTTCGAAGTGCAACAGGTTTGATCTCCACAAACGAGGTGTCAACGCAACGGGCTCGACGCGACGGTCAATATAAAGTCGGTTAATATCAAGACAAAATATTTCACGGTGACTGAAAAAGTGTAAAATTCGACTAACATTGTATGGGATGTATCCTTTAAAATAATGCAGGAGAGTACCTACTTCAACAGCGACGCGTGCGCAAAACTACTCCACTGAGCTAATATGATCAAAAAGTATGCTAAACGATGATCGATTTGAACAGAAACGACAAACTAAAACATTTCAAACTGAGCTTCAAAACGACAAATATTCAGTGTCTAAAGTAGGTGAAAACGCTAAACTTATTGCAAGCAGAATCCATATTGCGATGTTTTTGAAGTGCAACAGGTCCGATCTACACAAACAAGGTGTCTACACAACGGGCTCCACGCGACGGTCAATATAAAGTCGGTTAATATCAAGACAAAATATTTCACGGTGACTGAAAAAGTGTAAAATTCGACTAACTTTGTATGGGATGTATCTTTTAAAATATCGCAAAAGAGTACATACTAGAACAGCGGAACGTCCGCAGAACCAATTCGGTGAGCTAATATGATCGAAAAATATGCTAAAAGATAATCGATTTGAACAGAAACGACAAACTAAAACATTTCAAACTGAGCTTGAAAACGACAAATATTCAGTGTCTAAAGTAGGTGAAAACGCTAAAATTATTGCAAACAGAATCCATTTTCCGATGTTTTTGAAGTGCAACAGGTTTGATCTCCACAAACGAGGTGTCAACGCAACGGGCTCGACGCGACGGTCAATATAAAGTCGGTTAATATCAAGACAAAATATTTCACGGTGACCGAAATAGTGTAAAATTCGACTAACTTTGTATGGGATGTATCTATTAAAATAACGCAGGAGAGTACCTACTTCAACATTGACGCGTGCGCAAAACTACTCCACTGAGCTAATATGATCAAAAAGTATGCTAAACGATGATCGATTTGAACAGAAACGACAAACTAAAACATTTCAAACTGAGCTTCAAAACGACAAATATTCAGTGTCTAAAGTAGGTGAAAACGCTAAACTTATTGCAAACAGAATCCATATTGCGATGTTTTATAAGTGCAACAGGTCCGATCTACACAAACGAGGTGTCTACGCAACGAACTCGACGCGACGGTCAATATAAAGTCGGTTAATATCAAGACAAAATATGTCACGGTGACCGAAAAAGTGTATAATTCGACTAACTTTGTATGGGATGTATCTTTTAAAATATTGCAGAAGAGTAACTTCTTCAACAGCGGAGCGTGCGCAGAAACACTGCGGTGAGCTATTTAGATCGAAAAGAATGTTAAAAGATGATCGATTTGAACAGAAACGACAAACTAAAACATTTCAAACTGAGCTTTAAAACGACAAATATTCAGTGTCTAAAGTAGGTAAAAACGCTAAAATTATTGCAAACAGAATCTATTTTGCGATGTTTTTGAAGTGCAACAGGTTTGATCTACACAAACAAGGTGTCTACGCAATGGATTCGACGCGACGGTCAATAAAAAGTCGGTTAATATCAAGACATTATATTTCACGGTGACCGAAAAAGTGTAAAATTCGACTAAATTTGTATGGGATGGATCTTTTAAAATAACGCAAAATAGTAACTACTAGAACAGCGGAGCGGGCGCAAAACTACTCTACTGAGCTAATATGATCGAAAAGAAATGATAAACGATGGTCAATTTGAACAGAAACGACAGACTAAAACATTTCAAACTGAGCTTTAAAATGACAAATATTCAGTGTCTAAAGTAAGTGAAAATGCTTAAATGATTGCAAACAAAATCCATATTGCGATGTTTTTGAAGTGCAACAGGTTTGCTCTACACAAACGAAGTGTCTACGCAACGGGCTCGACGCGACGGTCAATATAAAGTCGGTTAATATCAAGACAAAATATTTCACGGTGACTGAAAAAGTGTAAAATTCGACAAACTTTGTATGGGATGTATCCTTTTAAATAACGAAGGAGAGTACCTACTTCAACAGCGACATGTGCGCAAAACTACTCCACTAAGCTAATATGATCAAAATGTATGCTAAACGATGATCGATTTGAACAGAAACGACAAACTAAAACATTTCAAACTGAGCTTCAAAACGACAAATATTCAGTGTCTAAAGTACGTGAAAACGCTAAACTTATTGCAAACAGAATCCATATTGCGATGTTTTTGAAGTGCAACAGGTCCGATCTACACAAACAAGGTGTATACGCAACGGGCTCGACGCGACGGTCAATATAAAGTCGGTTAATATCAAGACAAAATATTTCACGATTACCGAAAAAGTGTAAAATTCGACTAACTTTGTATGGGATGCATCTTTTAAAATATCGCAAAAGAGTACCTAAAAGAACAGAAAAACGTGCGCAGAACCACTTTGATGAGCTAATATGATCAAAAAGTATGCTAAACGATGATCGATTTGAACAGAAACGACAAACTAAAACATTTCAAACTGAGCTTCAAAACGACAAATATTCAGTGTCTAAAGTAGGTGAAATCGCTAAAATTATTCCAAACAGAATCCATATTGCGATGTTTTTGAAGTGCAACAGGTCCGATCTACACAAACGAGGTGTCAAAGCGACGATATCGACGCGACGGTCAATATAAAGTCGGTTAATATCAAGACAAAATATTTCACGGTGACCGAAAAAGTGTAAAATTCGACTAACTTTGTATGGGATGTATCTTTTAAAATATCGCAAAAGAGTACTTAAAAGAACAGCGAAACGTGCGCAAAACCACTTCGATGAGCTAATATGATCAAAAAGTATGCTAAAAGATGATCGATTTGAACAGAAACGACAAACTAAAACATTTCAAACTGAGCTTTAAAACGACAAATATTCAGTGCCTAAAGTAGGTGAAAACGCTAAAATTATTGCAAACAGAATTTATTTTGCGACGTTTTTAAAGTGAAACAGGTTTGATCTACACAAACGAGGTGTCGAAGCGACGATATCGACGCGACGGTAAATATAAAGTCATAAAGATGAAATAAGAAACCAAAAATTTGCGCACGGGCGGGACTTGAACCAGCAACCTTTTGGCAAACCGGGCCAAACGCTCTTACCAATTGAGCTACCGTGCTGTTAGTCCGACCCTGCGAATTTGCCATCTGTTTCATAAACAGACGGCTAGATGGCGCTAAGCGTCACGGAATTGACGTTTTCATAAGAGACCACAAATTTTTCAGGGTTGGACTAACAGCACGGTAGCTCAATTGGTAAGAGTGTTTGGCCCTGTTTGCCAAAAGGTTGCTGGTTCAAGTCCCGCCCGTGCGCAAATTTTTGGTTTCTTATTTCATCTTTATGAATATAAAATATGACACTGTGAGTGTTAAAAACATTCTAAAGCATTAAATATAAAGTCGCTTAATATCAAGACAAAATATTTCACGGTGACCGAAAAAGTGTAAAATTCGACTAACTTTGTATGGGATGTATCTATTAGAATAACGCAGGAGAGTACCTACTTTAACATTGACGCGTGCGCAAAACTACTCCACTGAGCTAATATGATCAAAAAGTATGCTAAACGATGATCGATTTGAACAGAAACGACAAACTAAAACATTTCAAACTGAGCTTCAAAACGACAAATATTCAGTGTCTAAAGTAGGTGAAAACGCTAAACTTATTGCAAGCAGAATCCATATTGCGATGTTTTTGAAGTGCAACAGGTCCGATCTACACAAACAAGGTGTCTACACAACGGGCTCCACGCGACGGTCAATATAAAGTCGGTAAATATCAAGACAAAATATTTCACGGTAACTGAAAAAGTGTAAAATTCGACTAACTTTGTATGGGATGTATCTTTTAAAATATCGCAAAAGAGTACATACTAAAACAGCGGAACGTCCGCAGAACCAATTCGGTGAGCTAATTTGATCGAAAAATATGCTAAAAGATAATCGATTTGAACAGAAACGACAAACTAAAACATTTCAAACAGAGCTTGAAAACGACAAATATTCAGTGTCTAAAGTAGGTGAAAACGCTAAAATTATTGCAAACAGAATCCATTTTCCGATGTTTTTGAAGTGCAACAGGTTTGATCTCCACAAACGAGGTGTCAACGCAACGGGCTCGACGCGACGGTCAATATAAAGTCGGTTAATATCAAGACAAAATATTTCACGGTGACTGAAAAAGTGTAAAATTCGACTAACTTTTTATGGGATGTATCCTTTAAAATAATGCAGAAGAGTACCTACTTCAACAGCGACGCGTGCGCAAAACTACTCCACTGAGCTAATATGATCAAAAAGTTTGCTAAACGATGATCGATTTGAACAGAAACGACAAACTAAAACATTTCAAACTGAGCTTCAAAACGACAAATATTCAGTGTCTCAAGTAGGTGAAAACGCTAAACTTATTGCAAACAGAATCCATATTGCGATGTTTTTGAAGTGCAACAGGTCCGATCTACACAAACGAGGTGTCTACGCAACGGGTTCGACGCGACGGTCAATATTAAGTCGGTTAATATCAAGACAAAATATTTCACGGTGATCGAAAAAGTGTAAAATTCGACTAACTTTGTATGGGATGTATCTTTTAAAACATCGCAAAAAAGTACTTACAAGAATAGCGGAACGTGCGCAGAACCACTTTAGTGAGCTAATCTCTCAGTCAGTGTGCGAGCCTCGCTGTGATCGCACGCTTGCTTCAAATATCCACGCTACGCAAGTTACTACTCTAGTGATGTGCCACATCATCATCGGAACTTTACCCCCTTAGAAAAATAGATAAATTTCTTACCAAGCCCTCCTCTGAAATAAATCCAAGGACTAAACGAGGAGCTGAAGACCAACAAGAATGGCATACCGCAAAGCGTACTGTTCCAGCTAAGGATTACGACCAGCACCGCAGCATAAACATTCACAACACCTTTGAGCAGCTTCCTGTAGATGATGACGAAGAAGCAGCTAGTACCGGATATCATGCAGCAACCACTACAATAAAGAAAACAGGACATATTCCCCCGATAATTACAGAAGTTAAACCAGAATGGACACACGAAAAGCTAAAAACTCTGATTTCTAAAAGTGAGGTCAAATCACCTCCTCAAACCACCTGCAATACAGAGGCCGCAGCAAAGTAGCGATCATGTGCTACACTCCTCAAGCTCACCAAGCTGTGAAAGAGTTACTACGTAACGAAGGAATAGCTTTTCTGACTTACACAAGAAAAGATGAGAAGACCCCAAAGGTAATTATCCAAGGTTTACCATCATATGCTTAGGACCAACTCTCTGGTGAACTCCAAAACATTGGCTTCAGCGGCGCCGTTGTAACAAAACTAAAATCATCCAACTTCAATGATACTGATAGACCACTTTACCTCGTGCAATTACCTCCTGGCACGGATATTTTAAAATTCCGCCAAATCAAGTACCTGATGCAATGTGTCGTGTCGATCAAAAAGTTTATGCCAAGAAACGCATCTGGAACTCAGTGCTACAGGTGTCAACAGTTTGGCCATTCCGCAAGAAACTGTAACATGCCACCGCGGTGTGTTAAGTGTACTGACAATAACGCTACGACTGATGCCCAAAAACCGACCGCAAGGAGCCAGCGCGCTGTTGTAACTGTAAAGAAGACCATCCGGCAAACTACCGTAAATGCAGTGCCCGTCTTGCTTATTTGCAGAAATTACAACAGAAAAAGGAACAACTGCGAGCTCCAAAGCTTGCAGACACGGTTTTAAAGAACATCCCACATGTTACGGTACAAGCAGGTGCAAAGTCATGGGCTTATGTTGCCGGCCATCTGAAACCACATCTACCAGTCGAAACTACCCAACCTGATGTCTGCGAAGCTTCAAGGACACCTCTAATAGCAACAAATGATACGGAAAATGATATGATTACAAAAGAAATGCTAGATATAGTGATGGCTGTTAAGAAACTTAAAGACCAATTTAAGTCATGCACGACCATGTTGGACAAAGTCCTGCTAGTACTAACACATCTTGCTCAATATGTGTAAACACAACCGTAAGGATTTCAGAATATTATCTTGGAACGCAGATGGACTGCGACAAAAAATTGACGAATTACTGGACTTAGCGGTGAGTTCCCTACTTGTCGATTTAATTGGTATTTGTGAAACAAGATTATCGCCTTTAACGAAGCTTCATACTCCCGGATTTGCTTGCTATCGTAATGATAAACACCATTCAGGTAGGGGCCAAGGGGTGGCTATTCTTATCCGTCAGGACCTAGTTCATTCACTGATCCCTATACCAAAAACTAAAAACCTTGAAGCTATCGGCATAAAACTATCTATTTCTGGTCAAGAGTATAATATTATCTCGGTATATCAATCGCCAAATCTTCCTTTACTTCATTCAGACCTTGATCAACTTCTGTCACTGGGAAAGCATACACTCATACTTGGTGATTTCAATGCCAACCACGATCACTGGCATAGTTCATATAGCAACACACGCGGTAGAAGTCTATTTCAACATATGCTTCTTAATGACTACATCATTCACGTGCCAGATACACCTACCCAGTTAAACTACAAATGTAATCTGAATCCCACTAATCCCGATTTAATTCTTGCTCAAAATATTATAGCCATTAGCGAAATTAAAGCCATACCCGCTCTGTCATCAAACCACTTGCCACTGTACTTTACAATCAAAGGCGCATTACAAATAAAACCAAAAAAACAGCTTTATAGATACCGCGATGCTAACTGGAAAGGTTTTCGAGCTGAAATCGATTGTAATATTCATCTGTCATCAAAACCTTTTAAATCTACTTCCGAAATTTCTGATGCAGTCAATCATATAACCAGAGTCATGATTAATGCTAGAAATCATAATATCCCTAAAAGTCAAGAGGCTACCAATAAATCTAAATTGCCACGTCGCATTAAAAAGCTCATCAAACACAAAAATCGTCTTCGTCGCATAGATCAATTTCTTGACAATGAATATGAAAAGAGGTTGATTCGCGCCCGAATAAATTGCTTAAAAACTAAAATTCATACATGTCTTCAGAATCATAACGATGAAGTATGGGATCGCAAATTGCAAAAAGTTGATAACCCCTCTTCAGATATATGGCGAATAGTCGAATCCATAAAACCTAAGCATCACAACATTCCCCCGCTCAAACTCTCAGATGGTTCTATGACCCATAGTGCATTAGACCAATGTGATGCTCTTGCTAATGCATTTCTTAAAAATATGACCCTGACCCTAGACTGGACCAACGCTGAACTAGAGGCAGAGGTCCGGCAATCTTCTGATATTTTAGATAAACATAAAATGGTCGGCAATATCCGACTAACGTACCCCAAAGAGGTGTGGAATATATTGCGCAAACTAAAATGTCGTAAAGCACCGGGTCTCGATGAAGTTAATAATATTCTCTTGAAAAACTTATCACAAAAGTCCATAGTATACATTACCAAAATCTTTAACAGTTGCCTGCGCCTGGGTTATTTTCCCGAGCAATGGAAATTAGCTAAAATTATCGCCATTAAAAAACCTGGCAAAGATGATCAACAGCCTGCAAGCTATCGGCCTATCAGCCTTTTACCAACAATCGGTAAAGTGTTTGAGAAGGTGATCTATAGGCGTCTTGCCCAGCATACTAGTCATCTCATTCCTAACGAGCAGTTTGGTTTCCGTGAAAGTCATTCCACAACGCAACAGCTAGCCAGAGTTGTTGAACATGTTGCCCATAACCTTAACCTTAAACGATCAACGGGTATGTTCCTTCTTGATATCGAGAAGGCGTTTGACACGGTATGGCACGATGGTCTATTGCATAAACTTTCAAAATTTGTTCCTTTGGACTTAGTCAAGCTCCTTCAGTCTTACCTCTCCAACCGCGCATTCCAGGTTCATATAAGTGATTGCAAATCATCGTCATACATAATGCCAGCAGGTGTACCCCAGGGATCAATACTAGGACCATACTTGTTCATCATGTACATCAAAGACTTACCTGTACAACCGCGAACACATCTAGCATGTTTCGCTGATGATACCGCTTCATATACATCTTCTGATGATTACGACCTCATCGTAGATAGATTGCAGTTATCGCTGAAGTCACTAGAACAATATTTCACCAAGTGGAAACTGAGACTAAATGCTTCGAAAACAGAAGCTATAATATTCACCCGTCACCGAAAACCTCCAACTCGCAAGTTAAAAATGGCCGGCCATGTCATCCCGTGGAACAGTGCAGTTCGTTATTTGGGAGTCACTTTAGATACCAAAGTGAACTGGTCAAAACATGTTTCCAAAGTGCGGGTCAAGGGAGCTCAAGTCATGGGAGCGCTTAACCCCATATTAAATAGGCGGTCGAAACTAAGTGCCCAAAACAAACTCAGGATTTATACGACCTTAGTTAGGCCATGTTTAACATATGCGTGTCCCGTCTGGAGCAGTACGTGTAATACGAACTATTTATCCCTTCAGGTAGTCCAAAATAAAGCGCTTAAGATAGCTTTCAACACTCCTTTTTATACAAACCTGAGTACACTTCACTCGAAAATAAATTTTCCTACACTCAAAGATTTTATAATTAAATTAACACGTAAATTTTATCTTAAGAATAAATTACATTGCAATCGATTAGTTAAAAGTATTGGTCAAAGTAGCAAGGATGATTTACCCTATATCGACAAGTATGGAACTTACCGTTTACCTCATCACTATTGCCTATTCACGAATGACGCAGTACCGAGCGTTCGAAGCGAACGCGCGCCTGCCACCCGAACGCATGATAACCAGTAAACGAGATCTCCGTGAGCAGGCCCGCCCCCCCCGCGCTGCGTTTATCTACGCAGGCGCAAGCCGGTCGGATGGAGTCCTCGCTACGCTGATTACTAGCTATTATTTTAGCCGAGCGGCGGTAGCATGTAAATTCAATAAGAAGCCGTAAATGTTTTTATTCAATAATGCATAATAGGACCATAGCGACAAGATAACAATGTATATGAAATGTATGATTTAAATAGCATGATACTCATTTTTGTATTACTTTTAAGGGTGATTTCAGCCCAAAGTAGTTTAATTGCTTGGATGTTTTTACATGTAATGATGCGGTTAGTCGTAAGTTACACTGTATATTTATATTTGATTTTATTAATAAAGAATTTGAAAAATCAAAAATCAGTGAGCTAATATGATCGAAAAGTTTGCTTAAAGATGATCGATTTGAACAGAAACGACAAACTAAAACATTTCAAACTGAGCTTTAAAACGACAAATATTCAGTGTCTAAAGTAGGTGAAAACGCTAAAATTATTGCAAACAGAATCTATTTTGCGATGTTTTTGAAGTGCAACAGGTTTGATCTACACAAAACAGGTGTCTACGCAATGGATTCGACGCGACGGTCAATAAAAAGTCGGTTAATATCAAGACAAAATATTTCACAGTGACCGAAAAAGTGTAAAATTCGACTAACTTTGTATGGGATGGATCTTTTAAAATAACGCAAAACAGTACCTACAAGAACAGCGGAGCGGGCGCAAAAGTACTCTTCTGAGCTAATATGATCGAAAAGAAATGATAAACGATGGTCGATTTGAACAGAAACGACAGACTAAAACATTTCAAACTGAGCTTTAAAACGACAAATATTCAGTGTCTAAAGTAAGTGAAAATGCTTAAATGATTGCAAACCAAAATCCATTTTGCGATGTTTTTGAAGTGCAACAGGTTTGCTCTACACAAACGAAGTGTCTACGCAACGGGCTCCACGCGACGGTCAATATAAAGTCGGTTAATATCAAGACAAAATATTTCACGATGACCGAAAAAGTGTAAAATTCGACTAAGTTTGTATGGGATGTATCTTTTAAAATATCGCAAAAGAGTACCTACTAGAACAGCGAAACGTGCGCAGAACCACTTAAGTGAGCTATTATGATCGAAAAGCATGCTAAAAGATGATCAATTTGAACAGAAACGACAAACTAAAACATTTCAAACTGAGCTTCAAAACGACAAATATTCAGTGTCTAAAGTAGGTGAAAACGCTAAACTTATTGCAAACAGAATCCATTTTCCGATGTTTTTGAAGTGCAACAGGTTTGATCTCCACAAACGAGGTGTCAACGCAACGGGCTCGACGCGACGGTCAATATAAAGTCGGTTAATATCAAGACAAAATATTTCACGGTGACCGAAATAGTGTAAAATTCGACTAACTTTGTATGGGATGTATCTATTAAAATAACGCAGGAGAGTACCTTCTTCAACATTGACGCGTGCGCAAAACTACTCCACTGAGCTAATATGATCAAAAAGTATGCTAAACGATGATGGATTTGAACAGAAACGACAAACTAAAACATTTCAAACTGAGCTTCAAAACGACAAATATTCAGTGTCTAAAGTAGGTGAAAACGCTAAACTTATTGCAAGCAGAATCCATATTGCGATGTTTTTGAAGTGCAACAGGTCCGATCTACACAAACAAGGTGTCTACACAACGGGCTCCACGCGACGGTCAATATAAAGTCGGTTAATATCAAGACAAAATATTTCACGGTGACTGAAAAAGTGTAAAATTCGACTAACTTTGTATGGGATGTATCTTTTAAAATATCGCAAAAGAGTACATACTAGAACAGCGGAACGTCCGCAGAACCAATTCGGTGAGCTAATATGATCGAAAAATATGCTAAAAGATAATCGATTTGAACAGAAACAACAAACTAAAACATTTCAAACTGAGCTTGAAAACGACAAATATTCAGTGTCTAAAGTAGGTGAAAACGCTAAAATTATTGCAAACAGAATCCATTTTCCGATGTTTTTGAAGTGCAACAGGTTTGATCTCCACAAACGAGGTGTCAACGCAACGGGCTCGACGCGACGGTCAATATAAAGTCGGTTAATATCAAGACAAAATATTTCACGGTGACCGAAATAGTGTAAAATTCGACTAACTTTGTATGGGATGTATCTATTAAAATAACGCAGGAGAGTACCTACTTCAACATTGACGCGTGCGCAAAACTACTCCACTGAGCTAATATGATCAAAAAGTATGCTAAACGATGATCGATTTGAACAGAAACGACAAACTAAAACATTTCAAACTGAGCTTCAAAACGACAAATATTCAGTGTCTAAAGTAGGTGAAAACGCTAAACTTATTGCAAACAGAATCCATATTGCGATGTTTTATAAGTGCAACAGGTCCGATCTACACAAACGAGGTGTCTACGCAACGAACTCGACGCGACGGTCAATATAAAGTCGGTTAATATCAAGACAAAATATGTCACGGTGACCGAAAAAGTGTATAATTCGACTAACTTTGTATGGGATGTATCTTTTAAAATATTGCAGAAGAGTAACTTCTTCAACAGCGGAGCGTGCGCAGAAACACTGCGGTGAGCTATTTAGATCGAAAAGAATGTTAAAAGATGATCGATTTGAACAGAAACGACAAACTAAAACATTTCAAACTGAGCTTTAAAACGACAAATATTCAGTGTCTAAAGTAGGTAAAAACGCTAAAATTATTGCAAACAGAATCTATTTTGCGATGTTTTTGAAGTGCAACAGGTTTGATCTACACAAACAAGGTGTCTACGCAATGGATTCGACGCGACGGTCAATAAAAAGTCGGTTAATATCAAAACAAAATATTTCACGGTGACCGAAAAAGTGTAAAATTCGACTAAATTTGTATGGGATGGATCTTTTAAAATAACGCAAAATAGTAACTACTAGAACAGCGGAGCGGGCGCAAAACTACTCTACTGAGCTAATATGATCGAAAAGAAATGATAAACGATGGTCAATTTGAACAGAAACGACAGACTAAAACATTTCAAACTGAGCTTTAAAATGACAAATATTCAGTGTCTAAAGTAAGTGAAAATGCTTAAATGATTGCAAACAAAATCCATATTGCGATGTTTTTGAAGTGCAACAGGTTTGCTCTACACAAACGAAGTGTCTACGCAATGGGCTCGACGCGACGGTCAATATAAAGTCGGTTAATATCAAGACAAAATATTTCACGGTGACTGAAAAAGTGTAAAATTCGACAAACTTTGTATGGGATGTATCCTTTTAAATAACGAAGGAGAGTACCTACTTCAACAGCGACATGTGCGCAAAACTACTCCACTAAGCTAATATGATCAAAAAGTATGCTAAACGATGATCGATTTGAACAAAAACGACAAACTAAAACATTTCAAACTGAGCTTCAAAACGACAAATATTCAGTGTCTAAAGTAGGTGAAATCGCTAAAATTATTCCAAACAGAATCCATATTGCGATGTTTTTGAAGTGCAACAGGTCCGATCTACACAAACGAGGTGTCAAAGCGACGATATCGACGCGACGGTCAATATAAAGTCGGTTAATATCAAGACAAAATATTTCACGGTGACCGAAAAAGTGTAAAATTCGACTAACTTTGTATGGGATGTATCTTTTAAAATATCGCAAAAGAGTACTTAAAAGAACAGCGAAACGTGCGCAAAACCACTTTGATGAGCTAATATGATCAAAAAGTATGCTAAAAGATGATCGATTTGAACAGAAACGACAAACTAAAACATTTCAAACTGAGCTTTAAAACGACAAATATTCAGTGCCTAAAGTAGGTGAAAACGCTAAAATTATTGCAAACAGAATTTATTTTGCGACGTTTTAAAAGTAAAACAGGTTTGATCTACACAAACGAGGTGTCGAAGCGACGATATCGACGCGACGGTAAATATAAAGTCATAAAGATGAAATAAGAAACCAAAAATTTGCGCACGGGCGGGACTTGAACCAGCAACCTTTTGGCAAACCGGGCCAAACGCTCTTACCAATTGAGCTACCGTGCTGTTAGTCCGACCCTGCGAATTTGCCATCTGTTTCATAAACAGACGGCTAGATGGCGCTAAGCGTCACGGAATTGACGTTTTCATAAGATACCACAAATTTCGCAGGGTCGGACTAACAGCACGGTAGCTCAATTGGTAAGAGCATTTGGCCCGGTTTGCCAAAAGGTTGCTGGTTCAAGTCCCGCCCGTGCGCAAATTTTTGGTTTCTTATTTCATCTTTATGAATATAAAATATGACACTGTGAGTGTTAAAAACATTCTAAAGCATTAAATATAAAGTCGCTTAATATCAAGACAAAATATTTCACGGTGACCGAAAAAGTGTAAAATTCGACTAACTTTGTATGGGATGTATCTATTAGAATAACGCAGGAGAGTACCTACTTCAACATTGACGCGTGCGCAAAACTACTCCACTGAGCTAATATGATCAAAAAGTATGCTAAACGATGATCGATTTGAACAGAAACGACAAACTAAAACATTTCAAACTGAGCTTCAAAACGACAAATATTCAGTGTCTAAAGTAGGTGAAAACGCTAAACTTATTGCAAGCAGAATCCATATTGCGATGTTTTTGAAGTGCAACAGGTCCGATCTACACAAACGAGGTGTCTACGCAACGGGCTCCACGCGACGGTCAATATAAAGTCGGTAAATATCAAGACAAAATATTTCACGGTGACTGAAAAAGTGTAAAATTCGACTAACTTTGTATGGGATGTATCTTTTAAAATATCGCAAAAGAGTACATACTAGAACAGCGGAACGTCCGCAGAACCAATTCGGTGAGCTAATATGATCGAAAAATATGCTAAAAGATAATCGATTTGAACAGAAACGACAAACTAAAACATTTCAAACTGAGCTTGAAAACGACAAATATTCAGTGTCTAAAGTAGGTGAAAACGCTAAAATTATTGCAAACAGAATTCATTTTCCGATGTTTTTGAAGTGCAACAGGTTTGATCTCCACAAACGAGGTGTCAACGCAACGGGCTCGACGCGACGGTCAATATAAAGTCGGTTAATATCAAGACAAAATATTTCACGGTGACTGAAAAAGTGTAAAATTCGACTAACTTTGTATGGGATGTATCCTTTAAAATAATGCAGAAGAGTACCTTCTTCAACAGCGACGCGTGCGCAAAACTACTCCACTGAGCTAATATGATCAAAAAGTTTGCTAAACGATGATCGATTTGAACAGAAACGACAAACTAAAACATTTCAAACTGAGCTTCAAAACGACAAATATTCAGTGTCTCAAGTAGGTGAAAACGCTAAAATTGTTGCAAACAGAATCCATATTGCGATGTTTTTGAAGTGCAACAGGTCTGATCTACACAAACGAGGTGTCTACGCAACGGGCTCGACGCGACGGTCAATATAAAGTCGGTTAATATCAAGAAAAAATATTTCACGGTGACCGAAAAAGTGTAAAATTCGACTAAGTTTGTATGGGATGTATCTTTTAAAATATCGCAAAAGAGTACCTAAAAGAACAGCGAAACGTGCGCAAAACCACTTCGATGAGCTAATATGATCAAAAAGTATGCTAAACGATGATCGATTTGAACAGAAACGACAAACTAAAACATTTCAAACTGAGCTTCAAAACGACAAATATTTAGTGTCTAAAGTAGGTGAAATCGCTAAAATTATTCCAAACAGAATCCATATTGCGATGTTTTTGAAGTGAAACAGGTTTGATCTACACAAACGAGGTGTCAAAGCGACGATATCGACGCGACGGTCAATATAAAGTCGGTTAATATCAAGACAAAATATTTCACGGTGACCGAAAAAGTGTAAAATTCGACTAAGTTTGTATGGGATGTATCTTTTAAAATATCGCAAAAGAGTACCTAAAAGAACAGAGAAACGTGCGCAGAACCACTTTGATGAGCTAATATGATCAAAAAGTATGCTAAACGATGATCGATTTGAACAGAAACGACAAACTAAAACATTTCAAACTGAGCTTTAAAACGACAAATATTCAGTGCCTAAAGTAGGTGAAAACGCTAAAATTATTGCAAACAGAATCCATATTGCGATGTTTTTAAAGTGCAACAGGTCCGATCTACACAAACGAGGTGTCAACGCAACGGGCTCGACGCGATGGTCAATATAAAGTCGGTTTATATCAAGACAAAATATTTCAAGGTGACCGAAATAGTGTAAAATTTCGACTAACTTTGTATGGGATGTATCTTTTAAAATATCGCAAAAGAGTTCCTACTAGAACAGCGAAGCGTGCGTTGAACCACTTCTGTGAGCTAATGTGATCGAAAAGTATGCTAAAAGATGATCGATTTGAACAGAAACGACATACTAAAACATTTCAAACTGAGCTTTAAAACGACAAATATTCAGTTTCGAAAGTAGGTGAAAACGCTAAACTTATTGCAAACAGAATCCATATTGCGATGTTTTTAAAGTGCAACAGGTCCGATCTACACAAACGAGGTATCTACGTAACGGGCTCGACGCGACGGTCAATATAAAGTCGGTTTATATCAAGACAAAATATTTCAAGGTGACCGCAAAAGTGTAAAATTCCGACTAACTTTGTATGGGATGTATCTTTTAAAATATCGCAAAAGAGTACTTACAAGAACAGCGGAACGTGCGCAGAACCACTTCGATGAGCTAATATGATCAAAAAGTATGCTAAAAGATGATCGATTTGAACAGAAACGACAAACTAAAATATTTCAAACTGAGCTTTAAAACGACAAATATTCAGTGTCTAAAGTAGGTGAAAACGCTAAAATTGTTGTAAACAGAATCCATATTGCGACGTTTTTGAAGTGCAACAGGTCCAATCTACACAAACGAGGTGTCTACGCAACGAACTCGACGCGACGGTCAATATAAAATCGGTTAATATCAAGACAAAATATTTCACCGTGACTGAAAAAGTGTAAAATTCGACTAACTTTGTATGGGATGTATCCTTTAAAATAATGCAGGAGAGTACCTATTTCAACAGCGACGCGTGCACAAAACTACTCCACTGAGCTAATATGATCAAAAAGTATGCTAAAAGATGATCGATTTGGACAGAAACGACATACTAAAACATTTCAAACTGAGCTTTAAAACGACAAATATTCAGTGCCTAAAGTAGGTGAAAACGCTAAAATTATTGCAAACAGAATCCATATTGCGATGTTTTTAAAGTGCAAAGGGTCCGATCTACACAAACGAGGTATCTACGTAACGGGCTCGACGCGACGGTCAATATAAAGTCGGTTTATATCAAGACAAAATATTTCAAGGTGACCGAAAAAGTGTAAAATTCCGACTAACTTTGTATGGGATGTATCTTTTAAAATATTGCAAAAGAGTTCCTACTAGAACAGCGGAACGTGCGCAGAACCACTTCGATGAGCTAATATGATCAAAAAGGATGCTAAAAGATGATCGATTTGAACAGAAACGACAAACTAAAATATTTCAAACTGAGCTTTAAAACGACAAATATTCAGTGTCTAAAGTAGGTGAAAACGCAAAAATTATTGCAAACAGAATCCATATTGCGATGTTTTTGAAGTGCAACAGATCCGATCTACACAAACGAGGAGTCAAAGCGACGATATCGACGCGACGGTCAATATAAAGTCGCTTAATATCAAGACAAAATATTTCACGATTACCGAAAAAGTGTAAAATTCGACTAACTTTGTATGGGATGTATCTTTTAAAATATCGCAAAAGAGTACCTTACAAGAACAGCGGAACGTGCGCGGAACCACTTCAGTGAGCTAATATGATCGAAAAATATGCTAAAAGATGATCGATTTGAACAGAAACGACATACTAAATCATTTTAAACTGAGCTTTAAAACGACAAATATTCAGTGTCTAAAGTAGGTAAAAACGCTAAAATTATTGCAAACAGAATCCATATTGCGATGTTTTTGAAGTTCAACAGGTTTGATCTACACAAACGAGGTGTCAACGCAACGAACTCGACGCGACGGTCAATATAAAGTCGGTTAATATCAAGACAAAATATTTCACGGTGACTGAAAAAGTGTAAAATTCGACTAACTTTGTATGGGATTTATCTTCTAAAATAACGCAGGAGAGTACCTACTTCAACAGCGACGCGTGCGCTTAACTACTCCACTGAGCTAATATGATCGAAAAGTATGCTAAACGATGATCGATTTGAACAGAAACGACAAACTAAAACATTTCAAACTGAGCTTCAAAACGACAAATATTCAGTGTCTAAAGTAGGTGGAAACGCTAAAATTATTGCAAACAGAATCCATATTGCGATGTTTTTGAAGTGCAACAGGTTCGATCTACACAAACGAGGTGTCTACGCAACGAACTCGACGCGACGGTCAATATAAAGTCGGTTCATATCAAGACAAAATATTTCAAGGTGACCGAAATAGTGTAAAATTCCGACTAACTTTGTATGGGATGTATCTTTTAAAATATCGCAAAAGAGTTCCTACTAGAACAGCGAAGCGTGCGTTGAACCACTTCTGTGAGCTAATGTGATCGAAAAGTATGCTAAAAGATGATCGATTTGGACAGAAACGACAAACTAAAACATTTCAAACTGAGCTTTAAAACGACAAATATTCAGTGCCTAAAGTAGGTGAAAACGCTAAAATTATTGCAAACAGAATCCATATTGCGATGTTTTTAAAGTGCAACAGGTCCGATCTACACAAACGAGGTGTCAACGCAACGGGCTCGACGCGATGGTCAATATAAAGTCGGTTTATATCAAGACAAAATATTTCAAGGTGACCGAAATAGTGTAAAATTCCGACTAACTTTGTATGGGATGTATCTTTTAAAATATCGCAAAAGAGTTCCTACTAGAACAGCGAAGCGTGCGTTGAACCACTTCTGTGAGCTAATGTGATCGAAAAGTATGCTAAAAGATGATCGATTTGAACAGAAACGACATACTAAAACATTTCAAACTGAGCTTTAAAACGACAAATATTCAGTTTCGAAAGTAGGTGAAAACGCTAAACTTATTGCAAACAGAATCCATATTGCGATGTTTTTAAAGTGCAACAGGTCCGATCTACACAAACGAGGTATCTACGTAACGGGCTCGACGCGACGGTCAATATAAAGTCGGTTTATATCAAGACAAAATATTTCAAGGTGACCGCAAAAGTGTAAAATTCCGACTAACTTTGTATGGGATGTATCTTTTAAAATATCGCAAAAGAGTACTTACAAGAACAGCGGAACGTGCGCAGAACCACTTCGATGAGCTAATATGATCAAAAAGTATGCTAAAAGATGATCGATTTGAACAGAAACGACAAACTAAAATATTTCAAACTGAGCTTTAAAACGACAAATATTCAGTGTCTAAAGTAGGTGAAAACGCTAAAATTGTTGTAAACAGAATCCATATTGCGACGTTTTTGAAGTGCAACAGGTCCAATCTACACAAACGAGGTGTCTACGCAACGAACTCGACGCGACGGTCAATATAAAGTCGGTTAATATCAAGACAAAATATTTCACCGTGACTGAAAAAGTGTAAAATTCGACTAACTTTGTATGGGATGTATCCTTTAAAATAATGCAGGAGAGTACCTATTTCAACAGCGACGCGTGCACAAAACTACTCCACTGAGCTAATATGATCAAAAAGTATGCTAAACAATGATCGATTTGAACAGAAACGACAAACTAAAACATTTCAAACTGAGCTTCAAAACGACAAATATTCAGTGTCTCAAGTAGGTGAAAACGCTAAACTTATTGCAAACAGAATCCATATTGCGATGTTTTTGAAGTGCAACAGGTCCGATCTACACAAACAAGGTGTCTACGCAACGGGCTCGACGCGACGGTCAATATAAAGTCGGTTAATATCAAGAAAAAATATTTAACGGTGACCGAAAAAGTGTAAAATTCGACTAAGTTTGTATGGGATGTATCTTTTAAAATATCGCAAAAGAGTACCTAAAAGAACAGCGGAACGTGCGCAGAACCACTTTAAAGAGCTAATATGATCGAAAAGTATGCTAAAAGATGATCGATTTGAACAGAAACGACAAACTAAAACATTTCAAACTGAGCTTTAAAACGACAAATATTCAGTGCTTAAAGTAGGTGAAAATGCTAAAATTATGCAAACAGAATCCATATTGCGATGTTTTGGAAGTGCAACAGGTTCGATCTACACAAACTAGGTGTCTACGCAACGAACTCGACGCGACGGTCAATATAAAGTCGGTTAATATCAAGACAAATATATCACGGTGACCGAAAAAGTGTAAAATTCGACTAACTTTGTATGGGATGTATCTTTTAAAATATTGCAAAAGAGTACTTACAAGAACAGCGGACCGTTCGCAGAACCATTTCGGTGAGCTAATATGATCGAAAAATTTGCTAAAAGATGATCGATTTGGACAGAAACGACATACTAAAACATTTCAAACTGAGCTTTAAAACGACAAATATTCAGTGCCTAAAGTAGGTGAAAACGCTAAAATTATTGCAAACAGAATCCATATTGCGATGTTTTTAAAGTGCAAAGGGTCCGATCTACACAAACGAGGTATCTACGTAACGGGCTCGACGCGACGGTCAATATAAAGTCGGTTTATATCAAGACAAAATATTTCAAGGTGACCGAAAAAGTGTAAAATTCCGACTAACTTTGTATGGGATGTATCTTTTAAAATATTGCAAAAGAGTTCCTACTAGAACAGCGGAACGTGCGCAAAACTACTCCACTGAGCTAATATGATCAAAAAGTATGCTAAAAGATGATCGATTTGAACAGAAACGACAAACTAAAATATTTCAAACTGAGCTTTAAAACGACAAATATTCAGTGCCTAAAGTAGGTGAAAACGCTAAAATTATTGCAAACAGAATCCATATTGCGATGTATTTGAACTGCAACAAGTTTGATCTACACAAACGAGGAGTCTACGCAACGACCTCGACGCGACGGTCAATATAAAGTCGGTTAATATCAAGACAAAATATATCACGGTGACCGAAAAAGTGTAAAATTCGACTAACATTGTATGGGATGTATCTTTTAAAATATCGCAAAAGAGTACTTACAAGAACAGCGGAACGTTCGCAGAACCATTTCGGTGAGCTAATATGATCGAAAAGTATGCTAAAAGATGATCGATTTGAACAGAAACGACATACTAAAACATTTCAATCTGAGCTTTAAAACGACAAATATTCAGTTTCGAAAGTAGGTGAAAACGCTAAACTTATTGCAAACAGAATCCATATTGCGATGTTTTTAAAGTGCAACAGGTCCGATCTACACAAACGAGGTATCTACGCAACGGGCTCGACGCGACGGTCAATATAAAGTCGGTTTATATCAAGACAAAATATTTCAAGGTGACCGAAAAAGTGTTAAATTCCGACTAACTTTGTATGGGATGTATCTTTTAAAATATCGCAAAAGAGTTCCTACTAGAACAGCGGAGCGTGCGTTGAACCACTTCGGTGAGCTAATGTGATCGAAAAGTATGCTAAAAGATGATCGATTTGAACAGAAACGACATACTAAAACATTTCAAACTGAGCTTTAAAACGACAAATATTCAGTTTCGAAAGTAGGTGAAAACGCTAAACTTATTGCAAACAGAATCCATATTGCGATGTTTTTAAAGTGCAACAGGTCCGATCTACACAATCGAGGTATCTACGCAACGGGCTCGACGCGACGGTCAATATAAAGTCGGTTTATATCAAGACAAAATATTTCAAGGTGACCGAAAAAGTGTAAAATTCCGACTAACTTTGTATGGGATGTATCTTTTAAAATATTGCAAAAGAGTTCCTACTAGAACAGCGGAACGTGCGCAGAACCACTTAGATGAGCTAATATGATCAAAAAGTATGCTAAAAGATGATCGATTTGAACAGAAACGACAAACTAAAATATTTCAAACTGAGCTTTAAAACGACAAATATTCAGTGTCTAAAGTAGGTGAAAACGCTAAAATTATTGCAAACAGAATCCATATTGCGATGTTTTTGAAGTGCAACAGATCCGATCTACACAAACGAGTTGTCAAAGCGACGATATCGACGCGACGGTCAATATAAAGTCGCTTAAAATCAAGACAAAATATTTCACGATGACCGAAAAAGTGTAAAATTCGACTAACTTTGTATGGGATGTATCTTTTAAAATATCGCAAAAGAGTACTTACAAGAACAGCGGAACGTGCGCAGAACCACTTCGATGAGCTTATATGATCAAAAAGTATGCTAAAAGATGATCGATTTGAACAGAAACGACAAACTAAAATATTTCAAACTGAGATTTAAAACGACAAATATTCAGTGTCTAAAGTACGTGAAAACGCTAAAATTGTTGTAAACAGAATCCATATTGCGACGTTTTTGAAGTGCAACAGGTCCAGTTTACACAAACGAGGTGTCTACGCAACGAACTCGACGCGACGGTCAATATAAAGTCGGTTAATATCAAGACAAAATATATCACGGTGACCGAAAAAGTGTAAAATTCGACTAACTTTGTATGGGATGTATCTTTTAAAATATTGCAAAAGAGTACTTACAAGAACAGCGGAACGTTCGCAGAACCATTTTGGTGAGCTAATATGATCGAAAAGTATGCTAAAATATGATCGATTTGAACAGAAACGACATACTAAAACATTTCAAACTGAGCTTTAAAACGACAAATATTCAGTGTCTAAAGTAGGTTAAAACGCTAAAATTATTGCAAACAGAATCTATTTTGCGATGTTTTTGAAGTTCAACAGGTTTGATCTACACAAACGAGGTGTCAACGCAACGGGCTCGACGCGACGGTCAATATAAAGTCGGTTAATATCAAGACAAAATATTTCACGGTGACTGAAAAAGTGTAAAATTCGACTAACTTTGTATGGGATTTATCTTTTAAAATAACGCAGGAGAGTACCTACTTCAACAGCGACGCGTGCGCTTAACTACTCCACTGAGCTAATATGATCGAAAAGTATGCTAAACGATGATCGATTTGAACAGAAACGACAAACTAAAACATTTCAAACTGAGCTTCAAAACGACAAATATTCATTGCTTAACCTTCCGTGTACGAGGTGGGCTGTGACATACTCCAGCGGTTAATTTTTTTAAAATATTTACTATATGATAAAGACTACGAAGTTTGTTTTCTCAATAGCTGCAAATGTGACGGTGCCCTTTTGACTAGTGCAAAGCCTTTAGTCCGGCGTTAGCCTCCGAGCACGTAACACATGCTTAAAGTGTACTTGGGTATCGTACACCCCACCTTGTATGGCGCGTGGCTCAAAAGGTACGTGTATCTATTTTTGTGTTTTATTTGTTTATGTGTTTATTTTATAATATTTAACGTGGAAAAATATTTTTAGCAGGTAACAATACTAAAAAAATGTCTTGCTTACCGGATGACGAAATATGATTGTAACTTTTAATATAATACAAATGAAAAACAAGGTTCCGCTGATGAGGCAGACCATATAAGTTATCATAGCAATACAGATAGTGAAGTGGATGCTGACGACCCATCTTTTGATTCAGATAGTGATGACATACCTCTCTCAGAGTAACAAACTAATTCAGAATACTACAAATGTAAAGATGGGGTTACAAACTGGAAAGAAAATTCATATCCAATCTTGTACCAGAGCTGAAAATATTATGCATCACCTACCTGGCGTAAAGTCTGTGGCAAGGGAAATACGATCTTCTATTCAGTGCTTTTTATTATTTATTACATTATTATTATGCTGTGATTGCTGATATCGTATATTGCACCAATGAGTTTGTTTACAGTCTACCAATGATACTCAAAAATCGGAAACAACATAGGAAGAAATGAAAGCACTATTTGAACTGCTCAAGAGGATTTCATACCGCATGAAAACCTTACAAACAATCCAAATATTCAGTTTGTCCTAGGCAAAAGGATAGAAAGACTAGGCACATTTATAAAAAAATGTTGCACGTCTATATGTATGGTACATCCAGATTATTGTTGTCAAGATTGTGGCAACTTTAATGACAGAGATCTAAATCAATGTTGCTTTAAGTAGAAATAATTGTTATCAGGTTAGAAGTACTTATTATGTTACATGTTTATTTGAATAACTGTTGATTGTTACATGTGCCATTTGAATTTAGCTATTGAAAAGGCTTAAGGACATTTTTTTTTGAAAAAAAGTTAAGTTTTTATATTTTTTTAATAAAGGTATTTTGTAATAAGTACATAAAATAAATTTCACTTAATTCCAATCTTCATGAATTACTAAAATAGAGTTACTATTATTTAACTCTCAAAATCATTAATATAATGGAAATATTACATTTTATTTTTGGGGTATGACAAACCCCACCTAGTATGGCATGCGAGTTTTAGTCACCTAGTATGCGGAGGGTTAAAGTAGGTGGAAACGCTAAAATTATTGCAAACAGAATCTATTTTGCGACGTTTTTGAAGTGCAACAGGTTTGTTCTAAACAAACGAGGTGTCTACGCAACGGGCTCGACGCGACGGTCAATATAAAGTCGGTTAATATCAAGACAAAATATTTCATGGTGACCGAAAAAGAGTAAAATTCGACTAACTTTGTATGGGATGTATCTTTTAAAATATCGCAAAAGAGTACTTTTAAGAACAGGGGAACGTTCGCAGAACCGTAAGTATGCTAAAAGATGATCGATTTGAACAGAAACGACAAACTAAAACATTTCAAACTGAGCTTTAAAACGACAAATATTCAGTGTCTAAAGTAGGTGAAAACGCTAAAATTATTGCAAACAGAATCTATTTTGCGATGTTTTTGAAGTGCAACAGGTTTGATCTACACAAACGAGGTGTCTACGCAATGGGTTCGACGCGACGGTAAATAAAAAGTCGGTTAATATCAAGACAAAATATTTCACGGTGACCGAAAAAGTGTAAAATTCGACTAACTTTGTATGGGATGGATCTTTTAAAATAACGCAAAAGAGTACCTACTTTAACAGCGGAGCGGGCGAAAAACTACTCTTCTGAGCTAATATGATCGAAAAGAAATGATAAACGATGGTCGATTTGAACAGAAACGACAGACTAAAACATTTCAAACTGAGCTTTAAAACGACAAATATTCAGTGTCTAAAGTAAGTGAAAATGCTTAAATGATTGCAAACAAAATCCATATTACGATGTTTTTGAGGTGCAACAGGTTTGGTCTACACCAACGAGGTGTCTACGCAACGGGTTCGACGCGACGGTCAATAAAAAGTCGGTTAATATCAAGACAAAATATTTCATGGTGACCGAAAAAGAGTAAAATTCGACTAACTTTGTATGGGATGTATCTTTTAAAATATCGCAAAAGAGTACTTAAAAGAACAGCGGAACGTTCGCAGAACCGTAAGTATGCTAAAAGATGATCGATTTGAACAGAAACGACAAACTAAAACATTTCAAACTGAGCTTTAAAACGACAAATATTCAGTGTCTAAAGTAGGTGAAAACGCTAAAATTATTGCAAACAGAATCTATTTTGCGATGTTTTTGAAGTGCAACAGGTTTGATCTACACAAACGAGGTGTCTACGCAATGGGTTCGACGCGACGGTAAATAAAAAGTCGGTTAATATCAAGACAAAATATTTCACGGTGACCGAAAAAGTGTAAAATTCGACTAACTTTGTATGGGATGGATCTTTTAAAATAACGCAAAAGAGTACCTACTTTAACAGCGGAGCGGGCGCAAAACTACTCTTCTGAGCTAATATGATCGAAAAGAAATGATAAACCATGGTCGATTTGAACAGAAACGACAGACTAAAACATTTCAAACTGAGCTTTAAAACGACAAATATTCAGTGTCTAAAGTAAGTGAAAATGCTTAGATGATTGCAAACAAAATCCATATTGCGATGTTTTTGAAGTGCAACAGGTTTGGTCTACACAAACGAGGTGTCTACGCAATGGGTTCGACGCGACGGTAAATAAAAAGTCGGTTAATATCAAGACAAAATATTTCACGGTGACCGAAAAAGTGTAAAATTCGACTAACATTGTATGGGATGTATCTTTTAAAATAACGCAAAAGAGTACCTACTTTAACAGCGGAGCGGGCGCAAAACTACTATTCTGAGCTAATATGATCGATAAGAAATGATAAACGATGGTCGATTTGAACAGAAACGACAGACTAAAACATTTCAAACTGAGCTTTAAACGACAAATATTCAGTGTCTAAAGTAAGTGAAAATGCTTAAATGACTGCAAACAAAATCCATATTGCGATGTTTTTGAAGTGCAACAGGTTTGGTCTACACAAACAAGGTGTCTACGCAACAGGCTCGACGCGACGGTCAATATAAAGTCGGTTAATATCAAGACAAAATATTTCACGATGACCGAAAAAGTGTAAAATTCGACTAACTTTGTATGGGATGTATCTTTTAAAATATCGCAAAAGAGTACATACTAGAACAGCGGAACGTCCGCAGAACCAATTCGGTGAGCTAATATGATCGAAAAATATGCTAAAAGATAATCGATTTGAACAGAAACGACAAACTAAAACATTTCAAACTGAGCTTCAAAACGACAAATATTCAGTGTCTAAAGTAGGTGAAAACGCTAAACTTATTGCAAGCAGAATCCATATTGCGATGTTTTTGAAGTGCAACAGGTCCGATCTCCACAAACGAGGTGTCAACGCAACGGGCTCGACGCGACGGTCAATATTAAGTCGGTTAATATCAAGACAAAATATTTCTCGGTGACCGAAAAAGTGTAAAATTCGACTAACTTTGTATGGCATGTATCTTTTAAAATAACGCAGGAGAGTACCTACTTCAACAGCAACGCGTGCGCAAAACTACTCCACTGAGCTAATATGATCAAAAAGTATGCTAAACGATGATCGATTTGAACAGAAACGACATACTAAAACATTTCAAACTGAGCTTTAAAACGACAAATATTCAGTTTCGAAAGTAGGTGAAAACGCTAAACTTATTGCAAACAGAATCCATATTGCGATGTTTTTAAAGTGCAACAGGTCCGATCTACACAAACGAGGTATCTACGCAACGGGCTCGACGCGACGGTCAATATAAAGTCGGTTTATATCAAGACAAAATATTTCAAGGTGACCGAAAAAGTGTAAAATTCCGACTAACTTTGTATGGGATGTATCTTTTAAAATATCGCAAAAGAGTTGCTACTAGAACAGCGGAGCGTGCGTTGAACCACTTCGGTGAGCTAATGTGATCAAAAAGTATGCTAAAAGATGATCGATTTGAACAGAAACGACATACTAAAACATTTCAAACTGAGCTTTAAAACGACGAATATTCAGTTTCGAAAGTAGCTGAAAACGCTAAACTTATTGCAAACAGAATCCATATTGCGATGTTTTTAAAGTGCAACAGGTCCGATCTACACAAACGAGGTATCTACGCAACGGGCTCCACGCGACGGTCAATATAAAGTCGGTTTATATCAAGACAAAATATTTCAAGGTGACCGAAAAAGTGTAAAATTCCGACTAACTTTGTATGGGATGTATCTTTTAAAATATTGCAAAAGAGTTCCTACTAGAACAGCGGAACGTGCGCAGAACCACTTCGATGAGCTAATATGATCAAAAAGTATGCTAAACGATGATCGATTTGAACAGAAACGACAAACTAAAATATTTCAAACTGAGCTTTAAAACGACAAATATTCAGTGTCTAAAGTAGGTGAAAACGCTAAAATTATTGCAAACAGAATCCATATTGCGATGTTTTTGAAGTGCAACAGATCCGATCTACACAAACGAGTTGTCAAAGCGACGATATCGACGCGACGGTCAATATAAAGTCGCTTAATATCAAGACAAAATATTTCACGATGACCGAAAAAGTGTTAAATTCGACTAACTTTGTATGGGATGTATCTTTTAAAATATCGCAAAAGAGTACTTACAAGAACAGCGAAACGTGCGCAGAACCACTTCGATGAGCTAATATGATCAAAAAGTATGCTAAAAGATGATCGATTTGAACAGAAACGACAAACTAAAATATTTCAAACTGAGCTTTAAAACGACAAATATTCAGTATCTAAAGTAGGTGAAAACGCTAAAATTATCGCAAACAGAATCCATATTGCGATGTTTTTGAAGTGCAACAGATCCGATCTACATAAACGAGGTGTCAAAGCGACGATATCGACGCGACGGTCAATATAAAGTCGCTTAATATCAAGACAAAATATTTCACGATGACCGAAAAAGTGTAAAATTCGACTAACTTTGTATGGGATGTATCTTTTAAAATATCGCAAAAGAGTACTTACAAGAACAGCGGAACGTGCGCAAAACCACTTCGATGAGCTAATATGATCAAAATGTATGCTAAAAGATGATCGATTTGAACAGAAACGACAAACTAAAATATTTCAAACTGAGCTTTAAAACGACAAATATTCAGTGCCTAAAGTAGGTGAAAACGCTAAAATTATTGCAAACAGAATCCATGTTGCGATGTTTTTGAACTGCAACAAGTTTGATCTACACAAACGAGGTGTCTACGCAACGACCTCGACGCGACGGTCAATATAAAGTCGGTTAATATCAAGACAAAATATATCACGGTGACCGAAAAAGTGTAAAATTCGACTAACTTTGTATGGGATGTATCTTTTAAAATATCGCAAAAGAGTACTTACAAGAACAGCGGAACGTTCGCAGAACCATTTTGGTGAGCTAATATGATCGAAAAGTATGCTAAAAGATGATCGATTTGAACAGAAACGACATACTAAAACATTTCAAACTGAGCTTTAAAACGACAAATATTCAGTTTCGAAAGTAGGTGAAAACGCTAAACTTATTGCAAACAGAATCCATATTGCGATGTTTTTAAAGTGCAACAGGTCCGATCTACACAAACGAGGTATCTACGCAACGGGCTCGACGCGACGGTCAATATAAAGTCGGTTTATATCAAGACAAAATATTTCAAGGTGACCGAAAAAGTGTTAAATTCCGACTAACTTTGTATGGGATGTATCTTTTAAAATATCGCAAAAGAGTTGCTACTAGAACAGCGGAGCGTGCGTTGAACCACTTCGGTGAGCTAATGTGATCGAAAAGTATGCTAAAAGATGATCGATTTGAACAGAAACGACATACTAAAACATTTCAAACTGAGCTTTAAAACGACAAATATTCAGTTTCGAAAGTAGGTGAAAACGCTAAACTTATTGCAAACAGAATCCATATTGCGATGTTTTTAAAGTGCAACAGGTCCGATCTACACAAACGAGGTATCTACGCAACGGGCTCGACGCGACGGTCAATATAAAGTCGGTTTATATCAAGACAAAATATTTCAAGGTGACCGAAAAAGTGTAAAATTCCGACTAACTTTGTATGGGATGTATCTTTTAAAATATTGCAAAAGAGTTCCTACTAGAACAGCGGAACGTGCGCAGAACCACTTCGATGAGCTAATATGATCAAAAAGTATGCTAAAAGATGATCGATTTGAACAGAAACGACAAACTAAAATATTTCAAACTGAGCTTCAAAACGACAAATAATCAGTGTCGAAAGAAGTGAAAACGCTAAACTTATTGCAAACAGAATCCATATTGCGATGTTTTTGAAGTGCAACACGTCCGATCTACACAATCGAGGTATCTACGCAACGGGCTCGACGCGACGGTCAATATAAAGTCGGTTTATATCAAGACAACATATTTCAAGGTGACCGAAAAAGTGTAAAATTCCGACTAACTTTGTATGGGATGTATCTTTCAAAATATTGCAAAAGAGTTCCTACTAGAACAGCGGAACGTGCGCAGAACCACTTCGATGAGCTAATATGATCAAAAAGTATGCTAAAAGATGATCGATTTGAACAGAAACGACAAACTAAAATATTTCAAACTGAGCTTTAAAACGACAAATATTCAGTGTCTAAAGTAGGTGAAAACGCTAAAATTATTGCAAACAGAATCCATATTGCGATGTTTTTGAAGTGCAACAGATCCGATCTACACAAACGATGTGTCAAAGCGACGATATCGACGCGACGGTCAATATAAATTCGCTTAATATCAAGACAAAATATTTCACGATGACCGAAAAAGTGTAAAATTCGACTAACTTTGTATGGGATGTATCTTTTAAAATATCGCAAAAGAGTACTTACAAGAACAGCGGAACGTGCGCAGAACCACTTCGATGAGCTAATATGATCAAAAAATATGCTAAAAGATGATCGATTTGAACAGAAACGACAAACTAAAATATTTCAAACTGAGCTTTAAAACGACAAATATTCAGTGTCTAAAGTAGGTGAAAACGCTAAAATTGTTGTAAACAGAATCCATATTGCAACGTTTTTGAAGTGCAACAGGTCCAATCTACACAAACGAGGTGTCTACGCAACGAACTCGACGCGACGGTCAATATAAAGTCGGTTAATATCAAGACAAAATATATCACGGTGACCGAAAAAGTGTAAAATTCGACTAACTTTGTATGGGATGTATCTTTTAAAATATTGCAAAAGAGTTCCTACTAGAACAGCGGAACGTGCGCAGAACCACTTCGATGAGCTAATATGATCAAAAAGTATGCTAAAAGATGATCGATTTGAACAGAAACGACAAACTAAAATATTTCAAACTGAGCTTCAAAACGACAAATAATCAGTGTCGAAAGTAGGTGAAAACGCTAAACTTATTGCAAACAGAATCCATATTGCGATGTTTTTGAAGTGCAACACGTCCGATCTACACAATCGAGGTATCTACGCAACGGGCTCGACGCGACGGTCAATATAAAGTCGGTTTATATCAAGACAACATATTTCAAGGTGACCGAAAAAGTGTAAAATTCCGACTAACTTTGTATGGGATGTATCTTTCAAAATATTGCAAAAGAGTTCCTACTAGAACAGCGGAACGTGCGCAGAACCACTTCGATGAGCTAATATGATCAAAAAGTATGCTAAAAGATGATCGATTTGAACAGAAACGACAAACTAAAATATTTCAAACTGAGCTTTAAAACGACAAATATTCAGTGTCTAAAGTAGGTGAAAACGCTAAAATTATTGCAAACAGAATCCATATTGCGATGTTTTTGAAGTGCAACAGATCCGATCTACACAAACGATGTGTCAAAGCGACGATATCGACGCGACGGTCAATATAAATTCGCTTAATATCAAGACAAAATATTTCACGATGACCGAAAAAGTGTAAAATTCGACTAACTTTGTATGGGATGTATCTTTTAAAATATCGCAAAAGAGTACTTACAAGAACAGCGAAACGTGCGCAAAACCACTTTGATGAGCTAATATGATCAAAAAATATGCTAAAAGATGATCGATTTGAACAGAAACGACAAACTAAAATATTTCAAACTGAGCTTTAAAACGACAAATATTCAGTGTCTAAAGTAGGTGAAAACGCTAAAATTGTTGTAAACAGAATCCATATTGCAACGTTTTTGAAGTGCAACAGGTCCAATCTACACAAACGAGGTGTCTACGCAACGAACTCGACGCGACGGTCAATATAAAGTCGGTTAATATCAAGACAAAATATATCACGGTGACCGAAAAAGTGTAAAATTCGACTAACTTTGTATGGGATGTATCTTTTAAAATATTGCAAAAGAGTTCCTACTAGAACAGCGGAACGTGCGCAGAACCACTTCGATGAGCTAATATGATCAAAAAGTATGCTAAAAGATGATCGATTTGAACAGAAACGACAAACTAAAATATTTCAAACTGAGCTTCAAAACGACAAATAATCAGTGTCGAAAGAAGTGAAAACGCTAAACTTATTGCAAACAGAATCCATATTGCGATGTTTTTGAAGTGCAACACGTCCGATCTACACAATCGAGGTATCTACGCAACGGGCTCGACGCGACGGTCAATATAAAGTCGGTTTATATCAAGACAACATATTTCAAGGTGACCGAAAAAGTGTAAAATTCCGACTAACTTTGTATGGGATGTATCTTTCAAAATATTGCAAAAGAGTTCCTACTAGAACAGCGGAACGTGCGCAGAACCACTTCGATGAGCTAATATGATCAAAAAGTATGCTAAAAGATGATCGATTTGAACAGAAACGACAAACTAAAATATTTCAAACTGAGCTTTAAAACGACAAATATTCAGTGTCTAAAGTAGGTGAAAACGCTAAAATTATTGCAAACAGAATCCATATTGCGATGTTTTTGAAGTGCAACAGATCCGATCTACACAAACGATGTGTCAAAGCGACGATATCGACGCGACGGTCAATATAAATTCGCTTAATATCAAGACAAAATATTTCACGATGACCGAAAAAGTGTAAAATTCGACTAACTTTGTATGGGATGTATCTTTTAAAATATCGCAAAAGAGTACTTACAAGAACAGCGGAACGTGCGCAGAACCACTTCGATGAGCTAATATGATCAAAAAATATGCTAAAAGATGATCGATTTGAACAGAAACGACAAACTAAAATATTTCAAACTGAGCTTTAAAACGACAAATATTCAGTGTCTAAAGTAGGTGAAAACGCTAAAATTGTTGTAAACAGAATCCATATTGCAACGTTTTTGAAGTGCAACAGGTCCAATCTACACAAACGAGGTGTCTACGCAACGAACTCGACGCGACGGTCAATATAAAGTCGGTTAATATCAAGACAAAATATATCACGGTGACCGAAAAAGTGTAAAATTCGACTAACTTTGTATGGGATGTATCTTTTAAAATATTGCAAAAGAGTTCCTACTAGAACAGCGGAACGTGCGCAGAACCACTTCGATGAGCTAATATGATCAAAAAGTATGCTAAAAGATGATCGATTTGAACAGAAACGACAAACTAAAATATTTCAAACTGAGCTTCAAAACGACAAATAATCAGTGTCGAAAGTAGGTGAAAACGCTAAACTTATTGCAAACAGAATCCATATTGCGATGTTTTTGAAGTGCAACACGTCCGATCTACACAATCGAGGTATCTACGCAACGGGCTCGACGCGACGGTCAATATAAAGTCGGTTTATATCAAGACAACATATTTCAAGGTGACCGAAAAAGTGTAAAATTCCGACTAACTTTGTATGGGATGTATCTTTCAAAATATTGCAAAAGAGTTCCTACTAGAACAGCGGAACGTGCGCAGAACCACTTCGATGAGCTAATATGATCAAAAAGTATGCTAAAAGATGATCGATTTGAACAGAAACGACAAACTAAAATATTTCAAACTGAGCTTTAAAACGACAAATATTCAGTGTCTAAAGTAGGTGAAAACGCTAAAATTATTGCAAACAGAATCCATATTGCGATGTTTTTGAAGTGCAACAGATCCGATCTACACAAACGATGTGTCAAAGCGACGATATCGACGCGACGGTCAATATAAATTCGCTTAATATCAAGACAAAATATTTCACGATGACCGAAAAAGTGTAAAATTCGACTAACTTTGTATGGGATGTATCTTTTAAAATATCGCAAAAGAGTACTTACAAGAACAGCGAAACGTGCGCAAAACCACTTTGATGAGCTAATATGATCAAAAAATATGCTAAAAGATGATCGATTTGAACAGAAACGACAAACTAAAATATTTCAAACTGAGCTTTAAAACGACAAATATTCAGTGTCTAAAGTAGGTGAAAACGCTAAAATTGTTGTAAACAGAATCCATATTGCAACGTTTTTGAAGTGCAACAGGTCCAATCTACACAAACGAGGTGTCTACGCAACGAACTCGACGCGACGGTCAATATAAAGTCGGTTAATATCAAGACAAAATATATCACGGTGACCGAAAAAGTGTAAAATTCGACTAACTTTGTATGGGATGTATCTTTTAAAATATTGCAAAAGAGTTCCTACTAGAACAGCGGAACGTGCGCAGAACCACTTCGATGAGCTAATATGATCAAAAAGTATGCTAAAAGATGATCGATTTGAACAGAAACGACAAACTAAAATATTTCAAACTGAGCTTTAAAACGACAAATATTCAGTGTCTAAAGTAGGTGAAAACGCTAAAATTATTGCAAACAGAATCCATATTGCGATGTTTTTGAAGTGCAACAGATCCGATCTACACAAACGAGGTGTCAAAGCGACGATATCGACGCGACGGTCAATATAAAGTCGCTCAATATCAAGACAAAATATTTCACGATGACCGAAAAAGTGTAAAATTCGACTAACTTTGTATGGGATGTATCTTTTAAAATATCGCAAAAGAGTACCTAAAAGAACAGCGAAACGTGCGCAAAACCACTTCGATGAGCTAATATGATCAAAAAGTATGCTAAACGATGATCGATTTGAACAGAAACGACAAACTAAAACATTTCAAACTGAGCTTCAAAACGACAAATATTCAGTGTCTAAAGTAGGTGAAATCGCTAAAATTTATCCAAACAGAATCCATATTGCGATGTTTTTGAAGTGAAACAGGTTTGATCTACACAAACGAGGTGTCAAAGCGACGATATCGACGCGACGGTCAATATAAAGTCGGTTAATATCAAGACAAAATATTTCACGGTGATCGAAAAAGTGTAAAATTTGACTAAGTTTGTATGGGATGTATCTTTTAAAATATCGCAAAAGAGTACCTAAAAGAACAGCGAAACGTGCGCAAAACCACTTTGATGAGCTAATATGATCAAAAAGTATGCTAAAAGATGATCGATTTGAACAGAAACGACAAACTAAATTATTTCAAACTGAGCTTTAAAACGACAAATATTCAGTGCCTAAAGTAGGTGAAAACGCTAAAATTATTGCAAACAGAATCTATTTTGCGACGTTTTTAAAGTGAAACAGGTTTGATCTACACAATCGAGGTGTCGAAGCGACGATATCGACACGACGGTAAATATAAAGTCGCTTAATATCAAGACAAAATATTTCACGGTGACCGAAAAAGTGTAAAATTCGACTAACTTTGTATGGGATGTATCTATTAGAATACCGCAGGAGAGTACCTACTTCAAAATTGTCGCGTGCGCAAAACTACTCCAATGAGCTAATATGATCAAAAAGTATGCTAAAAGATGATCGATTTGAACAGAAACGACATACTAAAACATTTCAAACTGAGCTTTAAAACGACAAATATTCAGTGTCTAAAGTAGGTAAAAACGCTAAAATTATTGCAAACAGAATCTATTTTGCGATGTTTTTGAAGTTCAACAGGTTTGATCTACACAAACGAGGTGTCAACGCAACGGGCTCGACGCGACGGTCAATATAAAGTCGGTTAATATCAAGACAAAATATTTCTCGGTGACCGAAAAAGTGTAAAATTCGACTAACTTTGTATGGCATGTATCTTTTAAATTTTCGCAAAAGAGTACCTACCAGAACAGCGAAACGTGCTCAAAACTACTTTAGTGAGCTAATATGATCGAAAATTTTGCTTAAAAATGATCGATTTGAACAGAAACGACAAACTAAAACATTTCAAACTGAGCTTCAAAACGACAAATATTCAGTGTCTAAAGTAGGTGAAAATGCTAAAATTATTCCAAACAGAATCCATATTGCGATGTTTGGGAAGTGCAACAGGTTCGATCTACACAAACGAGCCCAACTAGCGCACAAGCGCTATAAGAAGCTCTACAGTGGCCGTTAAGAGGTTGTCGATTATGGCATAAGCTTTATAGATAAGCGCTACAGCAGCCGTATAAACTGCTATAGCGCTACTCTAACCCCAAAATAGGCACTTTTTATAACGGTATAAGCTCTACAATCGCGCTATAGTAGCGAAATAAGAGTTAGAACCGCCGTATAACGACGCTACAAGAGTGGTAATGTACGTTAATGTCTGTACAATGACGCTACAAGAGTGGTTGTGTACGCTAATGGATATACTATGACGCTTAAAAAGGTGTAGCGAACGCTGGAAGAGTAAAATTATGTTTTGTAGCGCTATTCTGCAGCTCTTGGCGTATTTGATCGCGATTGTGTGACTAAAAACTAAATACATATGGTAAAATAATAGTTGTGATTTTAAATCTGTGCAATTGAAACAAGGTGTTGTCTGTCAGAAGTTTTCCAAATACATAAATTCAAAAGGTAAGTTTGAATATATTATTACTGTGCCATATTTATTGCGAGTATCAGTTTACTGTGAATATATACATGTATTTTCGCTTAGATTTTAACGCGCCCACAAGATAATACGTTTTTAGTGTTATAATACTTTTAAAATATTGGTGATATAGTTTTTTTATTTTATTAAAACCACTTATTAAGACTTCCCAATAGATGTTTAAGTCATTTATGAATAAATAATATCGAAACTAAACCATAAAGTAGTTGTAATAACTCGATATCAATGTGGGCGTTGTTATTGTTATTGTTGAAAATAGTTGTCATATTATTAGGTATAACTCAAAATGGACGACAACTTTTACATTTTTCAAAGCATTTGAAACCGCTCCTGTCCCACTTAAAGCGCTACAGCAACGCTATAAACGTATTACTCATCGTCTTAAGTAATTAAAACCACTACTATAACGCGCTTAGCGCTACGAAAGAGTTCATTTCCTCAAATAAAGCGCCTTTAGCGCTACTACAGAGTAACTTTAACTCTACTGTAAGTAATGACGCTACAAGAGTGGTGATAAACACTATAATAGACCTTAAGAATCCATAGAGACTCCCTTTTCCACTCAAAGTGATTAAGTAGCATCCTATAGCGCCTTTCAAACACTCATACCTTCCAAAAAATCATTTATAGCTCTACTAGTGGTTAAGGAGTGTTCACAACGCTACTATACCTCCATCACCTGTAGAATGACGGAACAAGATACCATTGTAACTGCTTTAGTGTAAATGATTACGATTGTATGGCCACTGTATCGCCTACCTGTATAGTGGCATTAGAATACGTTGCTATACAGGCTGAGGAGTTGGTTTAAGCTTTTCAACGGCCATTGTATCGCTAAGAAGCTCTATAATGGCGGTGAAAGCTGCTTGTGTGCTAGTTGGGAGGTGTCTACGCAACGAACTCGACGCGACGGTCAATATAAAGTCGGTTAATATCAAGACAAAATATGTCACGGTGACCGAAAAAGTGTATAATTCGACTAACTTTGTATGGGATGTATCTTTTAAAATATTGCAGAAGAGTAACTTTTTCAACAGCGGAGCGTGCGCAGAAACACTCCGGTGAGCTATTTAGATCGAAAAGTATGTTAAAAAAAGAAAAAAAATTGCGCTGCTCGCACGGAAACATTCAGCTCCGCGTATTTATATGTAAAATAATTACAAATCTAGTGTTTTTGGCGTAAAAATGCGTACATAATGTAGTTCGTAGCATAAATACGTAGTGACAGTGTTATCTCCGAAAATGGACCACAGCAAAATATAATATTGAAACAGTGACCAAAATAACGTACCAACAAAAACTTGAGCATTGTGAAAAAAAACAGTGAACATAACATTTCAAGTGATATTGTGAAGTATAGCAAACGATGAAACTGGCTTGACAAAAACATAATATTTACATTAACTGTGAAATTAATTACATTGTGTTTTGATATTGTGACTGTGATAAACAAAAAGTTAAGGTGCTACTATAATATAAAATAGCACACTACCTGCATCATAAATCTATTATAATAGAACATCGCACTGGAATAGTAGCACTATTTCGACTTAAAGCATTAAGCATCGCTGGCCTAGTGGCTCAAGTACCAGTCCGTTAAAAGCGATATCTCCGGAGTCAAGGGTTCGAATCTCCATGTTGACCGAGTTACTTAAAATTTAATTTTTGTATTTTGTGTATTGAAAATAAATATTTACAATGAGTACACCAAAGTCAGATATTGTGTCTTGTGCGCAATGCCACAAAGTTATAAAACAGAAGCAATATCTTAAATGTTGTCGCTGTAATTTGATATACGATCTTAAATGTACCAACAAGGAAAAACTGTACTATCTAATGGACAATGACAGAAAAGCTAAGTGGGTTTGTGATACATGTAAACGTAAAAAGATAACAACTAAGAATAACACAACCCCAGTTACTTTCAAGCCTACGAATAAGAAAACTCAAGATAAAACAAAGCAAAAAATTACATATAAAAAACCTATGGAGTGTGATTCACCTATTGTCATTGAGACTATATCGGCACCACCAATTGACACACCGATGCATGATGATATTGATAATATTACACATCGCAAAAAGAATGCAATTACAGTGATCAATATTCCTACTGATAACTCGTTTGATTCTTTGAAGACGGATTTAGATGAGTATGAAGAGCAAGATATCTCCTGTAGCACTCCACAGCAACTTAATAGAAGCTGTCCAAATATTATAGTAAAAAGTCATCTAGACTATGAAGCATTACAGGAAAAAATGGGTAGTCTGCAGCAAAAATTTGAATCAGCTGAACATCAAATTGAGATTCTTTTATCCGAGAACTTTACTTTAAAAAAAGTTATAGAAGAATACAAATCAAAAATGAGCAATTTAACATCCGTATACAAAAATATAGAACTACCATCTGCATCAAAAAGTAGATCTGACTCTGTCAAAAAATCTTCTGGAAAAAAGCTAAGGAAATATATGAATGACTCTCTGAATACTGAAAGCTTTCATGAACCTTCTAAAGAAAAAGTTACCAGGACCACACCAAAGGCGGATTGCGCAGAAAGTGTAATGAAACCAAAACTCAGTATTCTAAGCACTAACAAAAACAACAATATAATAAAAACAGTCATTAATACCTTCGGAGATGGATATGAATTATGTCATTATAAAACACCTCACAGAGGTATATTAGATTTGCTACAATCAATAGATGAAAAAACAAGGGAACACACAAAGGACGACTACTGCGTCGTTATGGTTGGTGAAAAAGACTTTGAGACGTCACAAAACTACAAAGGATTGGTAAGAAACATAAGAAGTAGACTAATTTCCCTAAATAAAACCAACATCATAATTTGTCTACCGACATTCAAGCTTGGAGAAGTAACTCAACTATTTAACAGAAGAATAGAAACATTTAACCGTCTCCTATACCTGGATATACAAGAACATGAATATGCATATTTATTGGACTCAAACTTGTATCTCACGTATGACTACCAGATGTTTAGTGGACCACAGGGTATTATAAATAACAAGGGGATAAAAAATATTGTGACTAATCTGAAATACTTAATTGAAGACATAATGTTATATAATGGTAATAATGACATCGATTGTGAAAGTTCTGACATTAATATTTTTTTTCGAGGTTATAAACAATAAAATATTTAGAATAATGCATCAAAATATAGCAAGTGCTTTATCAAAGGTAGACATAATGGAATTGACACTAGCTGATCTTAAACACTCGAATAATACTCCCGATGTGTTATGTCTTAGCGAAACATTCTTAAAATCTGGACATGAAAATTATTTCAAGCTTGCAAACTATGAATTGGCATCGTTTTATAGCAGGCCAAAAAAAAGAGGGGGTGTTTGTATACTCGTTCTAAAAGGACTTATCTACAAAAAAAATGTTAGCGTAGCCAGACATGCTAAACCCAATGTTTTCGAATGTTGCGCCATAGAAATTCCCCACAATAATCTAATAATTGTCTGTCTTTACAGAACTCCAACGTCTAACGTAAATGATTTTTTGAATAATCTGGACTATTTGCTATATGAATTAAACAGTAATAGAAAAAAGAAAATTGTTGTCTTGGGTGACATCAACATTAATACACTCAAAGCGGACAAAGAAAATAAAGCCCTGCAGGATTTAACAAAAAAATACAATCTGACTATACACATAAACGAACCTACACGAAGATTCTCTTGTATAGATCATATCCTGAGTAATATTGGCAACGCTTCAGCATACGTGCTGCGTTTGGGATTATCAGACCATGAAACTGCTCAGGTGCTTAACTTTTCAGTAGAGAACAAAAAGCAAAATCCAATAGTTACTTTTATATTAAAAAGAGATTATAGCACATATAACATTAAAATATTTAAATCTTGTCTTAAAGGGCTCTCTTTTAGTGAAGTATTGCTGGAAAATGATCTAAACAGGGGATTTGATGCATTTCACGACTTGATACTACTTTTCTACAAGCTTTGCTTTCCTAAAGTTAAAGTAAAAATAAAAAATAATAAAACTGGAAACAAGTGGATAACAACAGGACTTCGTTTAAGTTGTAAAACTAAACGGACGCTTAGAATTAGGTACTACAAATCTAAAAATACTAAACACAAGCACGATTACATTAGGTACTCTAAATTACTTAAGAAATGTATTTCTCAAGCTCAAAAAAATAAAAATGGCAATTTCATAAATAGCAGTAAAAATAAAACTAGAGCTGCCTGGCAAGTTATCAAAGACAAAGAGAACCATGACTCTAATAAAGATAGTATTGATAGTATTTCTCTTAATAATTTACAAATTAATCACCCAATGCTTATAGCTGAAGCATTTAATAGGCATTTTAGTGAAACAACGATTGAGCAATCAAATTTACCAACAAAACATTCAAACTTTAGACTAACAACTAGTGTTAATACTTTGGGTGGATCTATGTATCTAAAACCTGTGTCTAAGGATGAGATAAGGAAACAAATACTTACTTTAAATAACACTAAGTCTGAAGGACCTGATGAGATTTGTACTAATGTTTTAAAAAAATGTATAGACGAGCTAACTCCTATCTTAACTTACCTGGTAAACTTGTCTTTTGAAAAAGGTGAGTTTCCTCAACGACTTAAATATTCTATCGTAAGACCAATTCACAAAAAAGGTTGCAAGAACGACATGGCCAATTACAGACCAATAACTCTGATTCCTATTGTTTCAAAATTATTTGAAAAGTGTGTGTTTGACAGACTGATGAGTTATTGTAGTGATTTTAACATAATTAATAAAGACCAATACGGATTCCAAAAGCAAAAATCAACAACACTTGCTATGTACGCCTTGTTTCAAGAAGTTATAACAAGTGTTGACTTAAAAAAGTTGACAACAGTTTTGTTTTTGGATATGTCAAAAGCATTTGATTTGGTAAATCACAGCATCATGCTCCAGAAACTGGAAGGAATAGGAGTAAGAGGCCTACCTCTCCAGTGGTTTGAATCATACCTCAAAAATAGGCAGCAGTCTGTTAAAATAACTAAAAGAAACAAAAACAATTTAAAGAAATCATATAACTCAAAATATCTTACAAACAAATTCGGAGTGCCACAGGGAAGTGTGCTTGGGCCTCTTTTATTCATTATTTATATTAATGACATAGTAAATGTTACACGACATAGGACTATACTATTTGCAGATGACATTTCTATTACTGTTACAAATGACTTAAAAGACGGTTTGACGAAGCACGAAGCGGAAATTAATAATACACTAATTGACATTATTGAATGGCTTGATGATAATTATCTTAAAATTAATTTAACTAAGACAAATTTTATTCAATTTAATAATTTAAGGCAATGTAATTTAAATATTTCATATAGGGATACTTGCATAAATCAAGCTGACTTTGTTAAATTCCTAGGGATAAATGTAGATAAGAGTATAAATTGGAAATTACAGGTTGAATCGGTATGCAACAAAATTAATCGCTTCGTGTACGTCCTAAAAAGTCTACGCCACATAACAGATCGGAGTACAATCCTTACAGCTTATCATGCTTATGTCACTTCTATTTTGCGCTACGGGTTGATACTCTGGGGAAATAGTGTAGATGTACATAAAGCATTTGTGACACAAAAAAAATGTGTTCCAGCAATATTTGGTATACCACCATACCAAACATGTAGACCTCTCTTTAAAGAGCTTAAGCTGTTAACACTGCCAGGTCTTTACATATTTGAAATTTGTAAATTTGTTAAAAATAATCTTGGTTTATTTTGTAAAGCTCGAGATGTCTATCCTCGAAATAAGAGAAATCCCGATAGACTTGTGTTGCATTTTTCTCCCAGAACTGCACTTTATACGAAAAATTGTTTAAATATGTGTATAAAAATCTACAATAAAATACCAGAAAATAATAAAACACTGGGACCAATATTATTTAAAAAGAAATTGTTTGAATGGCTTTTAGGATGTAATTTTTATAGTGTTAAGGAATTGACTGAATAATATGACTTTAATGATGCAATTTAAAATAATATAATAAAAATCTATAAAATAATATTAATAAAATTACATGCCTTCTATCTACTTCTAAATTTTACATGCCATACAATGGCGAGACATGTCGATTATTTATTCTCATAATGTATCCATCTTATGTACCGTGTCTCAAAGTAAATAAATGATTTGATTTGATTTGATTTGATTTGATTTGATTAAAAGATGATCGATTTGAACAGAAACGACAAACTAAAACATTTCAAACTGAGCTTTTAAACGACAAATATTCATTGCTTAACCTTCCGTGTACGAGGTGGGCTGTGACATACTCCAGCGGTTAATTTTTTTAAAATATTTACTATATGATAAAGACTACGAAGTTTGTTTTCTCAATAGCTGCAAATGTGACGGTGCCCTTTTGACTAGTGCAAAGCCTTTAGTCCGGCGTTAGCCTCCGAGCACGTAACACATGCTTAAAGTGTACTTGGGTATCGTACACCCCACCTTGTATGGCGCGTGGCTCAAAAGGTACGTGTATCTATTTTTGTGTTTTATTTGTTTATGTGTTTATTTTATAATATTTAACGTGGAAAAATATTTTTAGCAGGTAACAATACTAAAAAAATGTCTTGCTTACCGGATGACGAAATATGATTGTAACTTTTAATATAATACAAATGAAAAACAAGGTTCCGCTGATGAGGCAGACCATATAAGTTATCATAGCAATACAGATAGTGAAGTGGATGCTGACGACCCATCTTTTGATTCAGATAGTGATGACATACCTCTCTCAGAGTAACAAACTAATTCAGAATACTACAAATGTAAAGATGAGGTTACAAACTGGAAAGAAAATTCATAATTATCCAATCTTGTACCAGAGCTGAAAATATTATGCATCACCTACCTGGCGTAAAGTCTGTGGCAAGGGAAATACGATATTCTATTTAGTGCTTTTTATTATTTATTACATTATTTATTATGCTATGATTGCTGATATCGTATATTGCACCAATGAGTTTGTTTACAGTCTACCAATGATACTCAAAAATCGGAAACAACATAGGAAGAAATGAAAGCACTATTTGAACTGCTCAAGAGGATTTCATACCGCATGAAAACCTTACAAACAATCCAAATATTCAGTTTGTCCTAGGCAAAAGGATAGAAAGACTAGGCACATTTATAAAAAAAAGTTGCACGTCTATATGTATGGTACATCCAGATTATTGTTGTCAAGATTGTGGCAACTTTAATGACGGAGATCTGAATCAATGTTGCTTTAAGTAGAAATAATTGTTATCAGGTTAGAAGTACTTATTATGTTACATGTTTATTTGAATAACTGTTGATTGTTACATGTGCCATTTGAATTTAGCTATTAAAAAGGCTACAGGACTTTTTTTTTGAAAAAAAAAATAAGTTTTTATATTTTTTTAATAAAGGTATTTTATAATAAGTACATTAAATGTGTTTCACTTTAATCCAATCTTCATGAATTACAAAAATCGAGTTACTATTATTTAACTCTCAAAATCATTAATATAATGGAAATATTACATTTTATTTTTGGGGTATGACAAACCCCACCTAGTATAGCATGCGAGTTTTAGTCACCTAGTATGCGGAGGGTTAAAGTAGGTGGAAACGCTAAAATTATTGCAAACAGAATCTATTTTGCGACGTTTTTGAAGTGCAACAGGTTTGATCTAAACAAACGAGGTGTCTACGCAACGGGCTCGACGCGACGGTCAATATAAAGTCGGTTAATATCAAGACAAAATATTTCATGGTGACCGAAAAAGAGTAAAATTCGACTAACTTTGTATGGGATGTATCTTTTAAAATATCGCAAAAGAGTACTTTTAAGAACAGCGGAACGTTCGCAGAACCGTAAGTATGCTAAAAGATGATCGATTTGAACAGAAACGACAAACTAAAACATTTCAAACTGAGCTTTAAAACGACAAATATTCAGTGTCTAAAGTAGGTGAAAACGCTAAAATTATTGCAAACAGAATCTATTTTGCGATGTTTTTGAAGTGCAACAGGTTTGATCTACACAAACGAGGTGTCTACGCAATGGGTTCGACGCGACTGTAAATAAAAAGTCGGTTAATATCAAGACAAAATATTTCACGGTGACCGAAAAAGTGTAAAATTCGACTAACTTTGTATGGGATGGATCTTTTAAAATAACGCACAAGAGTACCTACTTTAACAGCGGAGCGGGCGCAAAACTACGCTTCTGAGCTAATATGATGGAAAAGAAATGATAAACGATGGTCGATTTGAACAGAAACGACAGACTAAAACATTTCAAACTGAGCTTTAAAACGACAAATATTCAGTGTCTAAAGTAAGTGAAAATGCTTAAATGATTGCAAACAAAATCCATATTGCGATGTTTTTGAAGTGCAACAGGTTTGGTCTACACAAACGAGGTATCTACGCAACGGGCTCGACGCGACGGTCAATATAAAGTCGGTTAATATCAAGACAAAATATTTCATGGTGACCGAAAAAGAGTAAAATTCGACTAACTTTGTATGGGATGTATCTTTTAAAATATCGCAAAAGAGTACTTACAAGAACAGCGGAACGTTCGCAGAACCGTTAGTATGCTAAAAGATGATCGATTTGAACAGAAACGACAAACTAAAACATTTCAAACTGAGCTTTAAAACGACAAATATTCAGTGTCTAAAGTAGGTGAAAACGCTAAAATTATTGCAAACAGAATCTATTTTGCGATGTTTTTGAAGTGCAACATGTTTGATCTACACAAACGAGGTGTCTACGCAACGGGTTCGACGCGACGGTCAATAAAAAGTCGGTTAATATCAAGACAAAATATTTCACGGTGACCGAAAAAGTGTAAAATTCGACTAACTTTGTATGGGATGGATCTTTTAAAATAACGCAAAATAGTACCTACTTTAACAGCGGAGCGGGCGCAAAACTACTCTTCTGAGCTAATATGATCGAAAAAAAATGATAAACGATGGTCGATTTGAACAGAAACAACAGACTAAAACATTTCAAACTGAGCTTTAAAACGACAAATATTCAGTGTCTAACGTAAGTGAAAATGCTTAAATGATTGCAAACAAAATCCATATTGCGATGTTTTTGAAGTCCAACAGGTTTGGTCTACACAAACGAGGTGTCTACGCAATGGGTTCGACGCGACGGTAAATAAAAAGTCGGTTAATATCAAGACAAAATATTTCACGGTGACCGAAAAAGTGTAAAATTCGACTAACTTTTTATGGGATGTATCTTTTAAAATAACGCAAAAGAGTACCTACTTGAACAGCGGAGCGGGAGCAAAACTACTCTTCTGAGCTAATATGATCGAAATGAAATGATAAACGATGGTCGATTTGAACAGAAACGACAGACTAAAACATTTCAAACTGAGCTTTAAAACGACAAATATTCAGTGTCTAAAGTAAGTGAAAATGCTTAAATGATTGCAAACAAAATCCATATTGCGATGTTTTTGAAGTGCAACATGTTTGATCTACACAAACGAGGTGTCTACGCAACGGGTTCGACGCGACGGTCAATAAAAAGTCGGTTAATATCAAGACAAAATATTTCACGGTGACCGAAAAAGTGTAAAATTCGACTAACTTTGTATGGCATGTATCTTTTAAAATAACGCAAAATAGTACCTACTTTAACAGCGGAGCGGGCGCAAAACTACTCTTCTGAGCTAATATGATCGAAAAAAAATGATAAACGATGGTCGATTTGAACAGAAACAACAGACTAAAACATTTCAAACTGAGCTTTAAAACGACAAATATTCAGTGTCTAAAGTAAGTGAAAATGCTTAAATGATTGCAAACAAAATCCATATTGCGATGTTTTTGAAGTGCAACAGGTTTGGTCTACACAAACGAGGTGTCTACGCAACGGGCTCGACGCGACGGTCAATATAAAGTCGGTTAATATCAAGACAAAATATTTCATGGTGACCGAAAAAGAGTAAAATTCGACTAACTTTGTATGGGATGTATCTTTTAAAATATCGCAAAAGAGTACTTACAAGAACAGCGAAACGTTCACAGAACCGTAAGTATGCTAAAAGATGATCGATTTGAACAGAAACGACAAACTAAAACATTTCAAACTGAGCTTTAAAACGACAAATATTCAGTGTCTAAATAAGGTGAAAACGCTAAAATTATTGCAAACAGAATCTATTTTGCGATGTTTTTGAAGTGCAACAGGTTCGATCTACACAAACGAGGTGTCTACGCAATGGGTTCTACGCGACGGTAAATAAAAAGTCGGTTAATATCAAGACAAAATATTTCACGGTGACCGAAAAAGTGTAAAATTCGACTAACTTTGTATGGGATGGATCTTTTAAAATAACGCAAAATAGTACCTACTTTAACAGCGGAGCGGGCGCAAAACTACTCTTCTGAGCTAATATGATCGAAAAGAAATGATAAACGATGGTCGATTTGAACAGAAACGACAGACTAAAACATTTCAAACTGAGCTTTAAAACGACAAATATTCAGTGTCTAAAGTAAGTGAAAATGCTTAAATGATTGCAAACAAAATCCATATTGCGATGTTTTTGAAGTGCAACAGGTTTGGTCTACACAAACGAGGTGTCTACGCAATGGGTTCGACGCGACGGTAAATAAAAAGTCGGTTAATATCAAGACAAAATATTTCACGGTGACCGAAAAAGTGTAAAATTCGACTAACTTTGTATGGGATGTATCTTTTAAAATAACGCAAAAGAGTACCTACTTGAACAGCGGAGCGGGCACAAAACTACTCTTCTGAGCTAATATGATCGAAAAGAAATGATAAACGATGGTCAATTTGAACAGAAACGACAGACTAAAACATTTCAAACTGAGCTTTAAACGACAAATATTCAGTGTCTAAAGTAAGTGAAAATGCTTAAATGATTGCAAACAAAATCCATATTGCAATGTTTTTGAAGTGCAACAGGTTTGGTCTACACAAACAAGGTGTCTACGCAACGGGCTCGACGCGACGGTCAATATAAAGTCGGTTAATATCAAGACAAAATATTTCACGATGACCGAAAAAGTGTAAAATTCGACTAACGTTGTATGAGATGTATCTTTTAAAATATCGCAAAAGAGTACCTACTTGAAGAGCGAAACGTGCGCAGAACCACTTAAGTGAGCTATTATGATCGAAAAGCATGCTAAAAGATGATCAATTTGAACAGAAACGACAAACTAAAACATTTCAAACTGAGCTTCAAAACGACAAATATTCAGTGTCTAAAGTAGGTGAAAACGCTAAAATTATTGCAAACAGAATCCATTTTCCGATGTTTTTGAAGTGCAACAGGTTTGATCTCCACAAACGAGGTGTCAACGCAACGGGCTCGACGCGACGGTCAATATAAAGTCGGTTAATATCAAGACAAAATATTTCACGGTGACTGAAAAAGTGTAAAATTCGACTAACTTTGTATGGGATGTATCCTTTAAAAAAATGCAGGAGTGTACCTACTTCAACAGCGACGCGTGCGCAAAACTACTCCACTGAGCTAATATGATCAAAAAGTATGCTAAACGATGATCGATTTGAACAGAAACGACAAACTAAAACATTTCAAACTGAGCTTCAAAACGACAAATATTCAGTGTCTCAAGTAGGTGAAAACGCTAAACTTATTGCAAACAGAATCCATATTGCGATGTTTTTGAAGTGCAACAGGTCCGATCTACACAAACAAGGTGTCTACGCAACGGGCTCGACGCGACGGTCAATATAAAGTCGGTTAATATCAAGAAAAAATATTTCACGGTGACCGAAAAAGTGTAAAATTCGACTAACTTTGTATGGGATGTATCTTTTAAAATATCGCAAAAGAGTACCTAAAAGAACAGCGAAACGTGCGCAGAACCACTTCGGTGAGCTAATATGATCAAAAAGTATGCTAAACTATGATCGATTTGAACAGAAACGACAAACTAAAACATTTCAAACTGAGCTTCAAAACGACAAATATTCAGTGTCTAAAGTAGGTGAAATCGCTAAAATTATTCCAAACAGAATCCATATTGCGATGTTTTTGAAGTGAAACAGGTTTGATCTACACAAACGAGGTGTCAAAGTGACGATATCGACGCGACGGTCAATATAAAGTCGGTTAATATCAAGACAAAATATTTCACGGTGACCGAAAAAGTGTAAAATTCGACTAAGTTTGTATGGGATGTATCTTTTAAAATATCGCAAAAGAGTACCTAAAAGAACAGCGAAACGTGCGCAGAACCACTTCGATGAGCTAATATGATCAAAAAGTATGCTAAACGATGATCGATTTGAACAGAAACGACAAACTAAAACATTTCAAACTGAGCTTCAAAACGACAAATATTCAGTGTCTAAAGTAGGTGAAATCGCTAAAATTATTCCAAACAGAATCCATATTGCGATGTTTTTGAAGTGAAACAGGTTTGATCTACACAAACGAGGTGTCAAAGCGACGATATCGACGCGACGGTCAATATAAAGTCGGTTAATATCAAGACAAAATATTTCACGGTGACCGAAAAAGTGTAAAATTCGACTAACTTTGTATGGGATGTATCTATTAGAATAACGCAGGAGAGTACCTACTTCAAAATTGACGCGTGCGCAAAACTACTCCACTGAGCTAATATGATCAAAAAGTATGCTAAACGATGATCGATTTGAACAGAAACGACATACTAAAACATTTCAAACTGAGCTTCAAAACGACAAATAATCAGTGTCGAAAGTAGGTGAAAACGCTAAACTTATTGCAAACAGAATCCATATTGCGATGTTTTTGAAGTGCAACAGGTCCGATCTACACAAACGAGGTGTCAACGCAACGGGCTCGACGCGACGGTCAATATAAAGTCGGTTTATATCAAGACAACATATTTCAAGGTGACCGAAAAAGTGTAAAATTCCGACTAACTTTGTATGGGATGTATCTTTCAAAATATTGCAAAAGAGTTCCTACTAGAACAGCGGAACGTGCGCAGAACCACTTCGATGAGCTAATATGATCAAAAAGTATGCTAAAAGATGATCGATTTGAACAGAAACGACAAACTAAAATATTTCAAACTGAGCTTTAAAACGACAAATATTCAGTGTCTAAAGTAGGTGAAAACGCTAAAATTATTGCAAACAGAATCCATATTGCGATGTTTTTGAAGTGCAACAGATCCGATCTACACAAACGATGTGTCAAAGCGACGATATCGACGCGACGGTCAATATAAAGTCGCTTAATATCAAGACAAAATATTTCACGATGACCGAAAAAGTGTAAAATTCGACTAACTTTGTATGGGATGTATCTTTTAAAATATCGCAAAAGAGTACTTACAAGAACAGCGGAACGTGCGCATAACCACTTCGATGAGCTAATATGATCAAAAAATATGCTAAAAGATGATCGATTTGAACAGAAACGACAAACCAAAATATTTCAAACTGAGCTTTAAAACGACAAATATTCAGTGTCTAAAGTAGGTGAAAACGCTAAAATTGTTGTAAACAGAATCCATATTGCAACGTTTTTGAAGTGCAACAGGTCCAATCTACACAAACGAGGTGTCAACGCAACGAACTCGACGCGACGGTCAATATAAAGTCGGTTAATATCAAGACAAAATATATCACGGTGACCGAAAAAGTGTAAAATTCGACTAACTTTGTATGGGATGTATCTTTTAAAATATTGCAAAAGAGTTCCTACTAGAACAGCGGAACGTGCGCAGAACCACTTCGATGAGCTAATATGATCAAAAAGTATGCTAAAAGATGATCGATTTGAACAGAAACGACAAACTAAAATATTTCAAACTGAGCTTTAAAACGACAAATATTCAGTGTCTAAAGTAGGTGAAAACGCTAAAATTATTGCAAACAGAATCCATATTGCGATGTTTTTGAAGTGCAACAGATCCGATCTACACAAACAAGGTGTCAAAGCGACGACATCGACGCGACGGTCAATATAAAGTCGCTTAATATCAAGACAAAATATTTCACGATGACCGAAAAAGTGTAAAATTCGACTAACTTTGTATGGGATGTATCTTTTAAAATATCGCAAAAGAGTACCTAAAAGAACAGCGAAACGTGCGCAGAACCACTTCGATGAGCTAATATGATCAAAAAGTATGCTAAACGATGATCGATTTGAACAGAAACGACAAACTAAAACATTTCAAACTGAGCTTCAAAACGACAAACATTCAGTGTCTAAAGTAAGTGAAATCGCTAAAATTATTCCAAACAGAATCCATATTGTGATGTTTTTGAAGTGAAACAGGTTTGATCTACACAAACGAGGTGTCAAAGCGACGATATCGACGCGACGGTCAATATAAAGTCGGTTAATATCAAGACAAAATATTTCACGGTGATCGAAAAAGTGTAAAATTCGACTAAGTTTGTATGGGATGTATCTTTTAAAATATCGCAAAAGAGTACCTAAAAGAACAGCGAAACGTGCGCAAAACCACTTTGATGAGCTAATATGATCAAAAAGTATGCTAAAAGATGATCGATTTGAACAGAAACGACAAACTAAATTATTTCAAACTGAGCTTTAAAACGACAAATATTCAGTGCCTAAAGTAGGTGAAAACGCTAAAATTTTGCAAACAGAATCTATTTTGCGACGTTTTTAAAGTTCAACAGGTTTGATCTACACAAACGAGGTGTCAACGCAACGGGCTCGACGCGACGGTCAATATAAAGTCGGTTAATATCAAGACAAAATATTTCACGGTGACTGAAAAAGTGTAAAATTCGACTAACTTTGTATGGGATTTATCTTTTAAAATAACGCAGGAGAGTACCTACTTCAACAGCGACGCGTGCGCTTAACTACTCCACTGAGCTAATATGATCGAAAAGTATGCTAAACGATGATCGATTTGAACAGAAACAACAAACTAAAACATTTCAAACTGAGCTTCAAAACGACAAATATTCAGTGTCTAAAGTAGGTGGAAACGCTAAAATTATTGCAAACAGAATCCATATTGCGATGTTTTTGAAGTGCAACAGGTTCGATCTACACAAACGAGGTGTCTACGCAACGACCTCGACGCGACGGTTAATATAAAGTCGGTTAATATCAAGACAAAATATTTCTCGGTGACCGAAAAAGTGTAAAATTCGACTTACTTTGTATGGCATGTATCTTTTAAATTTTCGCAAAAGAGTACCTACCAGAACAGCGAAACGTGCGCAAAACTACTTTAGTGAGCTAATATGATCGAAAAGTTTGCTTAAAAATGATCGATTTGAACAGAAACGACAAACTAAAACATTTCAAACTGAGCTTCAAAACGACAAATATTCAGTGTCTAAAGTAGGTGAAAATGCTAAAATTATTCCAAACAGAATCCATATTGCGATGTTTGGGAAGTGCAACAGGTTCGATCTACACAAACGAGCCCAACTAGCTCACAAGCGCTATAAGAAGCTCTACAGTGGCTGTCAAGAGGTTGTCGATTACGGCATAAGCTTTATAGATAAGCGCTACAGCAGCCGTATAAACTGCTATAGCGCTACTCTAACCCCAAAATAGGCACTTTTTATAACGGTATAAGCTCTACAATCGCGCTATAGTAGCGAAATAAGAGTTAGAACCGCCGTATAACGACGCTACAAGAGTGGTAATGTACGTTAATGTCTGTACAATGACGCTACAAGAGTGGTTGTGTACGCTAATGGATATACAATGACGCTTAAAAGGGTGTAGCGAACGCTGGAAGAGTAAAATTATGTTTTGTAGCGCTATTCTGCAGCTCTTGGCGTATTTGATCGCGATTGTGTGACTAAAAACTAAATACATATGGTAAAATAATAGTTGTGATTTTAAATCTGTGCAATTGAAACAAGGTGTTGTCTGTCAGAAGTTTTCCAAATACATAAATTCAAAAGGTAAGTTTGAATATATTATTACTGTGCCATATTTATTGCGAGTATCAGTTTACTGTGAATATATACATGTATTTTCGCTTAGATTTTAACGCGCCCACAAGATAATACGTTTTTAGTGTTATAATACTTTTAAAATATTGGTGATATAGTTTTTTTATTTTATTAAAACCACTTATTAAGACTTCCCAATAGATGTTTAAGTCATTTATGAATAAATAATATCGAAACTAAACCATAAAGTAGTTGTAATAACTCGATATCAATGTGGGCGTTGTTATTGTTATTGTTGAAAATAGTTGTCATATTATTAGGTATAACTCAAAATGGACGACAACTTTTACATTTTTCAAAGCATTTGAAACCGCTCCTGTCCCACTTAAAGCGCTACAGCAACGCTATAAACGTATTACTCATCGTCTTAAGTAATTAAAACCACTACTATAACGCGCTTAGCGCTACGAAAGAGTTCATTTCCTCAAATAAAGCGCCTTTAGCGCTACTACAGAGTAACTTCAACTCTACTGTAAGTAATGACGCTACAAGAGTGGTGATAAACACTATAATAGACCTTAAGAATCTATAGAGACTCCCTTTTCCACTCAAAGTGATTAAGTAGCATCCTATAGCGCCTTTCAAACACTCATACCTTCCAAAAAATCATTTATAGCTCTACTAGTGGTTAAGGAGTGTTCACAACGCTACTATACCTCCATCACCTGTAGAATGACGGAACAAGATACCATTGTAACTGCTTTAGTGTAAATGATTACGATTGTATGGCCACTGTATCGCCTACCTGTATAGTGGCATTAGAATACGTTGCTATACAGGCTGAGGAGTTGGTTTAAGCTTTTCAACGGCCATTGTATCGCTAAGAAGCTCTATAATGGCGGTGAAAGCTGCTTGTGTGCTAGTTGGGAGGTGTCTACGCAACGAACTCGACGCGACGGTCAATATAAAGTCGGTTAATATCAAGACAAAATATGTCACGGTGACCGAAAAAGTGTATAATTCGACTAACTTTGTATGGGATGTATCTTTTAAAATATTGCAGAAGAGTAACTTTTTCAACAGCGGAGCGTGCGCAGAAACACTCCGGTGAGCTATTTAGATCGAAAAGTATGTTAAAAGATGATCGATTTGAACAGAAACGACAAACTAAAACATTTCATTATTCATAACTTATAAGCCACCATGGCAGAATGTGGGTTTGTTTCTTGATGCCATTACTGAATCTGTGATGTTTTTCTCAAGGGCAGATGGAATCATTCTGGTGGGCGATTTTAATATTAACTTGATGGATAGGGATAGCGCTAAGTATAAGGCCTTTGTTAAATTTACTGAAACTCTGAACCTGACCCAGCTGATTGATGAACCTACACATTTCACAAGCCATAGCAGTACGCTTATAGATGTAGTGTGTACTGATGTCCCCGCCGTCCGGGTGGCCGTCAGGTACACTCCGGATATGGGTGCTCACGCGATGTTGCTGGCAGAATTCAAGATCAAAAAGGAGAAGCCCTGTCAGAGGTGGGTGACATACAGGCCTATGAAGAATATACTTGTGGACCTATTTAACAGGGACATTGCTCTGATCCCGTGGACTGACTTTAAGGGATTCCTAGGAGTTAATCAGGTGGTTGATGCTTTTGAACTGTGTGTCAGAGGACTCTATGATTTACATGCCCCCTTAAAAACATTTAATTTCAAACATCCACCACACCCCTGGATCACAGACACGGTTAGGGATATGATGCACCTTAGAGACAAATATTTCAAAAAATACAAACAGCATGGCACTGCTAATCTAAAGGAAAGCTACAAAAAGATGAAGCATATAGTCATTGAAGCCATTGAGAAGGAGAAATCATGTTTCTTTGCCAAACATATAAATAACAATCTCAAGAACCCAAAGAGGTTGTGGAAAAATCTCAAAGGGACTATTATACCCAGCAAGAAGACTGACACTGACCTACCCCCCTCATTCAATGACCCTGACCAAATAAACTCACATTTTTTGAATGTACCTGGTAGTGGGAGGGTCAGCATTTCTCAACTTACATATTTTGAATATCAGAATTTCAATAAAACTGCTACTTTCTCCCTCCGGCCTGTGGGTAGTGACTTGGTCCTAAAAACCATAAACAAACTGCGCTCGAATGCACAGGGTCATGATGGCATCTCCTTGGACATGCTTAGGCTGACTTTGCCACACTCACTTGATGCTATCACTGAAATGATAAACAGGTCCCTTTTGGAACACACTTTTCCCGATAGTTGGAAGATAGCAGTCGTCAAGCCACTACCTAAAACCAATCCTCCCGTAACAATGCAGGACCTCCGCCCCATCAGCATTCTTCCATGTCTCTCAAAAGTCCTGGAAAGGATTGTATGTGATCAACTCACAACATACTTAGAAGACAACAACATGCTGCCCAAATATCAATCTGGCTTTCGCAAGGGCCATGGTACGGGAACTGCTCTCGGAAAGGTGGTAAATGATCTACTGACTGCTCAGGATCAGGGATGTGTGACTTTCCTACTGCTACTTGACTTCTCACGGGCATTCGATGCTATTAACATCCCCTTACTGACATCAAAACTTAGTTACTATGGGCTTGACAGTGGCGCCATAAAATGGTTCCATAGTTACCTACATCAGAGGCAACAATATGTGGAGATAAGTAGAGCAGATGGCACAAAATTGCACTCTAAACAGCGGGTAGTGCAAAGAGGTGTGCCGCAAGGCTCAATATTGGGTCCAATCCTGTACATTCTGTACAGTGCCGACATCACTGAGAGCATTTTACACTGTAAGTATCACATCTATGCAGATGACCTTCAGCTTTACCTGTCATTTGACCCTGCAGAGTGCCATAATGCCGTGGTCACGATAAACAATGAGCTACAAAGGATATCAGACTGGTGCATGAACAACTGCCTCACGCTAAATGCCAAAAAATCAAAACTTATGGTAATAGGAACACCAAAGAAAATTGCTAAACTTGATGATAACCTAATAAAAATTACAGTGAATGGGGAGGAAATAGAAAGGACAGAAAAAGCAAGAAATCTGGGCCTGATCTTCGACAGTAATCTGAGATTTGAGAGCCACATCACAGAATACACAAGAAATTGTTTTTTCAGACTTAAACTATTGTACAAAATAAGGCCATACCTTAGTGAAGAACTCAGAATAACTCTGTGCGAATCACTTATATTATCTAAGCTCAATTACTGTGACACTGTCTTTGGCCCATGCCTGCTGGCTCGTACAGCGAAACTCATACAGCGCGTACAAAATGCCTGCATTAGATTCTGCTACCACATCCCTCCTCGGACTCACGTTACTCCATACATCAACGCTGCAAACTTACTGAGGATGGAAGCTCGCAGAAAGTTTCATCTTGCAACCTTACTGTTCGAGGTCATTAGGACACATCGACCACGCTACTTACACGAGGACTTGGTATGGGCACGAGGTGGAAATGGACGTGGGAGAAGGGAGTGCACCAACGTCTTTCTGACCCCGAGACATCGTACAGTCGCATTCCGGGGTTCCTTTAAATTCGCCGCTACTCGATGCTGGAACACTCTGCCCCCGCCGTTGCGCGCCCTAAACACAAAACAAACATTCAAAAAGAACCTGAAAAAACACCTTTTGAAAATCCAATATGATGACGAAAAGCACAGGTATACTTACAAACAAAGAATGCGCGTCATGCCAGGGGACAACGATTCCGGGGAGAAGTCATCTGCATAGTCAGCCCTCCACACACAATGGACCCATTCTCGCACACGAGTTTTCGCTTTGCGGAGTCAGCGTCGGCATTTTTGTCCATGTTGCGTTGTGGTCGCTATTTTACTCTGCATTGTCGCTGAGCGAACAGAATGGCCTGTCACCTTTGCAACACCCAGTTACTCCACATACCCATGATGCACGAATTTTCAATGTCAACGTGTCGTACATAATAAAATTAACGTGGCAAAAACGAAATCTTTTGCAGAAAGACAGGGCGTGGCGGTCGGACCGGATGAGACGTAATTTTCTCCACAGATCATATCATAGATATGTAGCACTTGACGTTTGACATTTCGTCTTTTTTGTTTTTTTTTTTTTTTGTTTGTTTCGCCTACTCGCCGGTGCGTTCCGTTTCGCCTTAAATGTCGAAGGCGCTTGCAAGCGCTTGCAGCTAAGTAAGCGCTGCAAGCGCTTACGCCGTACGCCGCTTATGCCGTTTTATTTTAATTTGATTCTTTTATTATATTTTTTTTTTTTTCTTCTTATTTCATACATTACGTTTAGAAATATTAGTGTTTTATTATTTTGTTTTTATTTTCGCATGTATTATCTTATTCTTTTCTTTTTGTTTAGTTATTGTGTGTTTTATCTATATCCACACCCGGCACCCTCTGAAAATCAGTGTCGCGGCCTGCATTTTGCGGCCACGATTAATGCTGAGAGGGTGCCTTTTCGACTCGCTCTTGATATTAATGTTAAATAAATGTGTGTGTTTTTCTGTTTATTGTATATGTGTTTTTATTACTGTATTTGAGTCGAATAAATGTATTTTCTTTCTTTCTTTCTTTCTTTCTTTCAAACTGAGCTTTTAACAGAACTACGACAAATATTCATTGCTTAACCTTCCGTGTACGAGGTGGGCTGTGACATACTCCAGCGGTTAATTTTTTTTAAATATTTACTATATGATAAAGACTACGAAGTTTGTTTTCTCAATAGCTGCAAATGTGACGGTGCCCTTTTGACTAGTGCAAAGCCTTTAGTCCGGCGTCAGCCTCCGAGCACGTAACACATGCTTAAAGTGTACTTGGGTATCGTACACCCCACCTTGTATGGCGCGTGGCTCAAAAGGTACGTGTATCTATTTTTGTGTTTTATTTGTTTATGTGTTTATTTTATAATATTTAACGTGGAAAAATATTTTTAGCAGGTAACAATACTAAAAAAATGTCTTGCTTACCGGATGACGAAATATGATTGTAACTTTTAATATAATACAAATGAAAAACAAGGTTCCGCTGATGAGGCAGACCATATAAGTTATCATAGCAATACAGATAGTGAAGTGGATGCTGACGAACCATCTTTTGATTCAGATAGTGATGACATACCTCTCTCAGAGTAACAAACTAATTCAGAATACTACAAATGTAAAGATGAGGTTACAAACTGGAAAGAAAATTCATAATTATCCAATCTTGTACCAGAGCTGAAAATATTATGCATCACCTACCTGGCGTAAAGTCTGTGGCAAGGGAAATACGATCTTCTATTCAGTGCTTTTTATTATTTATTACATTATTTATTATGCTATGATTGCTGATATCGTATATTGCACCAATGAGTTTGTTTACAGTCTACCAATGATACTCAAAAATCGGAAACAACATAGGAAGAAATGAAAGCACTATTTGAACTGCTCAAGAGGATTTCATACCGCATGAAAACCTTACAAACAATCCAAATATTCAGTTTGTCCTAGGCATAGGGATAGAAAGACTAGGCACATTTATAAAAAAAAGTTGCACGTCTATATGTATGGTACATCCAGATTATTGTTGTCAAGATTGTGGCAACTTTAATGACGGAGATCTGAATCAATGTTGCTTTAAGTAGAAATAATTGTTATCAGGTTAGAAGTACTTATTATGTTACATGTTTATTTGAATAACTGTTGATTGTTACATGTGCCATTTGAATTTAGCTATTGAAAAGGCTAAAGGACTTTTTTTTTGAAAAAAAAATAAGTTTTTATATTTTTTTAATAAAGGTATTTTGTAATAAGTACATTAAATGTGTTTCACTTTAATCCAATCTTCATGAATTACTAAAATAGAGTTACTATTATTTAACTCTCAAAATCATTTATATAATGGAAATATTACATTTTATTTTTGGGGTATGACAAACCCCACCTAGTATGGCATGCGAGTTTTAGTCACCTAGTATGCGGAGGGTTAAAGTAGGTGGAAACGCTAAAATTATTGCAAACAGAATCTATTTTGCGACGTTTTTGAAGTGCAACAGGTTTGATCTAAACAAACGAGGTGTCTACGCAACGGGCTCGACGCGACGGTCAATATAAAGTCGGTTAATATCAAGACAAAATATTTCATGGTGACCGAAAAAGAGTAAAATTCGACTAACTTTGTATGGGATGTATCTTTTAAAATATCGCAAAAGAGTACTTTTAAGAACAGGGGAACGTTCGCAGAACCGTAAGTATGCTAAAAGATGATCGATTTGAACAGAAACGACAAACTAAAACATTTCAAACTGAGCTTTAAAACGACAAATATTCAGTGTCTAAAGTAGGTGAAAACGCTAAAATTATTGCAAACAGAATCTATTTTGCGATGTTTTTGAAGTGCAACAGGTTTGATCTACACAAACGAGGTGTCTACGCAATGGGTTCGACGCGACGGTAAATAAAAAGTCGGTTAATATCAAGACAAAATATTTCACGGTGACCGAAAAAGTGTAAAATTCGACTAACTTTGTATGGGATGGATCTTTTAAAATAACGCAAAAGAGTACCTACTTTAACAGCGGAGCGGGCGCAAAACTACTCTTCTGAGCTAATATGATCGAAAAGAAATGATAAACGATGGTCGATTTGAACAGAAACGACAGACTAAAACATTTCAAACTGAGCTTTAAAACGACAAATATTCAGTGTCTAAAGTAAGTGAAAATGCTTAAATGATTGCAAACAAAATCCATATTACGATGTTTTTGAAGTGCAACAGGTTTGGTCTACACCAACGAGGTGTCTACGCAACGGGTTCGACGCGACGGTCAATAAAAAGTCGGTTAATATCAAGACAAAATATTTCATGGTGACCGAAAAAGAGTAAAATTCGACTAACTTTGTATGGGATGTATCTTTTAAAATATCGCAAAAGAGTACTTAAAAGAACAGCGGAACGTTCGCAGAACCGTAAGTATGCTAAAAGATGATCGATTTGAACAGAAACGACAAACTAAAACATTTCAAACTGAGCTTTAAAACGACAAATATTCAGTGTCTAAAGTAGGTGAAAACGCTAAAATTATTGCAAACAGAATCTATTTTGCGATGTTTTTGAAGTGCAACAGGTTTGATCTACACAAACGAGGTGTCTACGCAATGGGTTCGACGCGACGGTAAATAAAAAGTCGGTTAATATCAAGACAAAATATTTCACGGTGACCGAAAAAGTGTAAAATTCGACTAACTTTGTATGGGATGGATCTTTTAAAATAACGCAAAAGAGTACCTACTTTAACAGCGGAGCGGGCGCAAAACTACTCTTCTGAGCTAATATGATCGAAAAGAAATGATAAACCATGGTCGATTTGAACAGAAACGACAGACTAAAACATTTCAAACTGAGCTTTAAAACGACAAATATTCAGTGTCTAAAGTAAGTGAAAATGTTTAAATGATTGCAAACAAAATCCATATTGCGATGTTTTTGAAGTGCAACAGGTTTGGTCTACACAAACGAGGTGTCTACGCAATGGGTTCGACGCGACGGTAAATAAAAAGTCGGTTAATATCAAGACAAAATATTTCACGGTGACCGAAAAAGTGTAAAATTCGACTAACTTTGTATGGGATGTATCTTTTAAAATAACGCAAAAGAGTACCTACTTTAACAGCGGAGCGGGCGCAAAACTACTATTCTGAGCTAATATGATCGATAAGAAATGATAAACGATGGTCGATTTGAACAGAAACGACAGACTAAAACATTTCAAACTGAGCTTTAAACGACAAATATTCAGTGTCTAAAGTAAGTGAAAATGCTTAAATGATTGCAAACAAAATCCATATTGCGATGTTTTTGAAGTGCAACAGGTTTGGTCTACACAAACAAGGTGTCTACGCAACAGGCTCGACGCGACGGTCAATATAAAGTCGGTTAATATCAAGACAAAATATTTCACGATGACCGAAAAAGTGTAAAATTCGACTAACTTTGTATGGGATGTATCTTTTAAAATATCGCAAAAGAGTACATACTAGAACAGCGGAACGTCCGCAGAACCAATTCGGTGAGCTAATATGATCGAAAATATGCTAAAAGATAATTGATTTGAACAGAAACGACAAACTAAAACATTTCAAACTGAGCTTCAAAACGACAAATATTCAGTGTCTAAAGTAGGTGAAAACGCTAAACTTATTGCAAGCAGAATCCATATTGCGATGTTTTTGAAGTGCAACAGATCCGATCTCCACAAACGAGGTGTCAACGCAACGGGCTCGACGCGACGGTCAATATTAAGTCGGTTAATATCAAGACAAAATATTTCTCGGTGACCGAAAAAGTGTAAAATTCGACTAACTTTGTATGGCATGTATCTTTTAAAATAACGCAGGAAAGTACCTACTTCAACAGCAACGCGTGCGCAAAACTACTCCACTGAGCTAATATGATCTAAAAGTATGCTAAACGATGATCGATTTGAACAGAAACGACATACTAAAACATTTCAAACTGAGCTTTAAAACGACAAATATTCAGTTTCGAAAGTAGGTGAAAACGCTAAACTTATTGCAAACAGAATCCATATTGCGATGTTTTTAAAGTGCAACAGGTCCGATCTACACAAACGAGGTATCTACGCAACGGGCTCGACGCGACGGTCAATATAAAGTCGGTTTATATCAAGACAAAATATTTCAAGGTGACCCAAAAAGTGTAAAATTCCGACTAACTTTGTATGGGATGTATCTTTTAAAATATCGCAAAAGAGTTCCTACTAGAACAGCGGAGCGTGCGTTGAACCACTTCGGTGAGCTAATGTGATCGAAAAGTATGCTAAAAGATGATCGATTTGAACAGAAACGACATACTAAAACATTTCAAACTGAGCTTTAAAACGACGAATATTCAGTTTCGAAAGTAGGTGAAAACGCTAAACTTATTGCAAACAGAATCCATATTGCGATGTTTTTAAAGTGCAACAGGTCCGATCTACACAAACGAGGTATCTACGCAACGGGCTCCACGCGACGGTCAATATAAAGTCGGTTAATATCAAGACAAAATATTTCACGGTGACTGAAAAAGTGTAAAATTCGACTAACTTTGTATGGGATTTATCTTTTAAAATAACGCAGGAGAGTACCTACTTCAACAGCGACGCGTGCGCTTAACTACTTTACTGAGCTAATATGATCGAAAAGTATGCTAAACGATGATCGATTTGAACAGAAACGACAAACTAAAACATTTCAAACTGAGCTTCAAAACGACAAATATTCAGTGTCTAAAGTAGGTGGAAACGCTAAAATTATTGCAAACAGAATCCATATTGCGATGTTTTTGAAGTGCAACAGGTTCGATCTACACAAACGAGGTGTCTACGCAACGAACTCGACGCGACGGTCAATATAAAGTCGGTTTATATCAAGACAAAATATTTCAAGGTGACCGAAAAAGTGTTAAATTCCGACTTACTTTGTATGGGATGTATCTTTTAAAATATCGCAAAAGAGTTCCTACTAGAACAGCGGAGCGTGCGTTGAACTACTTCGGTGAGCTAATGTGATCGAAAAGTATGCTAAAAGATGATCGATTTGAACAGAAACGACATACTAAAACATTTCAAACTGAGCTTTAAAACGACAAATAGTCAGTTTCGAAAGTAGGTGAAAACGCTAAACTTATTGCAAACAGAATCCATATTGCGATGTTTTTAAAGTGCAACAGGTCCGATCTACACAATCGAGGTATCTACGCAACGGGCTCGACGCGACGGTCAATATAAAGTCGGTTTATATCAAGACAAAATATTTCAAGGTGACCGAAAAAGTGTAAAATTCCGACTAACTTTGTATGGGATGTATCTTTTAAAATATTGCAAAAGAGTTCCTACTAGAACAGCGGAACGTGCGCAGAACCACTTAGATGAGCTAATATGATCAAAAAGTATGCTAAAAGATGATCGATTTGAACAGAAACGACAAACTAAAATATTTCAAACTGAGCTTTAAAACGACAAATATTCAGTGTCTAAAGTAGGTGAAAACGCTAAAATTATTGCAAACAGAATCAATATTGCGATGTTTTTGAAGTGCAACAGATCCGATCTACACAAACGAGTTGTCAAAGCGACGATATCGACGCGACGGTCAATATAAAGTCGCTTAATATCAAGACAAAATATTTCACGATGACCGAAAAAGTGTAAAATTCGACTAACTTTGTATGGGATGTATCTTTTAAAATATCGCAAAAGAGTACTTACAAGAACAGCGGAACGTGCGCAGAACCACTTCGATGAGCTTATATGATCAAAAAGTATGCTAAAAGATGATCGATTTGAACAGAAACGACAAACTAAAATATTTCAAACTGAGATTTAAAACGACAAATATTCAGTGTCTAAAGTACGTGAAAACGCTAAAATTGTTGTAAACAGAATCCATATTGCGACGTTTTTGAAGTGCAACAGGTCCAGTTTACACAAACGAGGTGTCTACGCAACGAACTCGACGCGACGGTCAATATAAAGTCGGTTAATATCAAGACAAAATATATCACGGTGACCGAAAAAGTGTAAAATTCGACTAACTTTGTATGGGATGTATCTTTTAAAATATTGCAAAAGAGTACTTACAAGAACAGCGGAACGTTCGCAGAACCATTTTGGTGAGCTAATATGATCGAAAAGTATGCTAAAAGATGATCGATTTGAACAGAAACGACATACTAAAACATTTCAAACTGAGCTTTAAAACGACAAATATTCAGTGTCTAAAGTAGGTAAAAACGCTAAAATTATTGCAAACAGAATCTATTTTGCGATGTTTTTGAAGTTCAACAGGTTTGATCTACACAAACGAGGTGTCAACGCAACGGGCTCGACGCGACGGTCAATATAAAGTCGGTTAATATCAAGACAAAATATTTCACGGTGACTGAAAAAGTGTAAAATTCGACTAACTTTGTATGGGATTTATCTTTTAAAATAACGCAGGAGAGTACCTACTTCAACAGCGACGCGTGCGCTTAACTACTCCACTGAGCTAATATGATCGAAAAGTATGCTAAACGATGATCGATTTGAACAGAAACGACAAACTAAAACATTTCAAACTGAGCTTCAAAACGACAAATATTCATTGCTTAACCTTCCGTGTACGAGGTGGGCTGTGACATACTCCAGCGGTTAATTTTTTTAAAATATTTACTATATGATAAAGACTACGAAGTTTGTTTTCTCAATAGCTGCAAATGTGACGGTGCCCTTTAGACTAGTGCAAAGCCTTTAGTCCGGCGTTAGCCTCCGAGCACGTAACACATGCTTAAAGTGTACTTGGGTATCGTACACCCCACCTTGTATGGCGCGTGGCTCAAAAGGTACGTGTATCTATTTTTGTGTTTTATTTGTTTATGTGTTTATTTTATAATATTTAACGTGGAAAAATATTTTTAGCAGGTAACAATACTAAAAAAATGTCTTGCTTACCGGATGACGAAATATGATTGTAACTTTTAATATAATACAAATGAAAAACAAGGTTCCGCTGATGAGGCAGACCATATAAGTTATCATAGCAATACAGATAGTGAAGTGGATGCTGACGACCCATCTTTTGATTCAGATAGTGATGACATACCTCTCTCAGAGTAACAAACCAATTCAGAATACTACAAATGTAAAGATGAGGTTACAAACTGGAAAGAAAATTCATAATTATCCAATCTTGTACCAGAGCTGAAAATATTATGCATCACCTACCTGGCGTAAAGTCTGTGGCAAGGGAAATACGATCTTCTATTCAGTGCTTTTTATTATTTATTACATTATTTATTATGCTATGATTGCTGATATCGTATATTGCACCAATGAGTTTGTTTACAGTCTACCAATGATACTCAAAAATCGGAAACAACATAGGAAGAAATGAAAGCACTATTTGAACTGCTCAAGAGGATTTCATACCGCATGAAAACCTTACAAACAATCCAAATATTCAGTTTGTCCTAGGCAAAGGGATAGAAAGACTAGGCACATTTATAAAAAAATGTTGCACGTCTATATGTATGGTACATCCAGATTATTGTTGTCAAGATTGTGGCAACTTTAATGACGGAGATCTGAATCAATGTTGCTTTAAGTAGAAATAATTGTTATCAGGTTAGAAGTACTTATTATGTTACATGTTTATTTGAATAACTGTTGATTGTTACATGTGCCATTTGAATTTAGCTATTGAAAAGGCTAAAGGACTTTTTTTTTGAAAAAAAAATAAGTTTTTATATTTTTTTAATAAAGGTATTTTGTAATAAGTACATTAAATGTGTTTCACTTTAATCCAATCTTCATGAATTACTAAAATAGAGTTACTATTATTAAACTCTCAAAATCATTAATATAATGGAAATATTACATTTTATTTTTGGGGTATGACAAACCCCACCTAGTATGGCATGCGAGTTTTAGTCACCTAGTATGCGGAGGGTTAAAGTAGGTGGAAACGCTAAAATTATTGCAAACAGAATCTATTTTGCGACGTTTTTGAAGTGCAACAGGTTTGTTCTAAACAAACGAGGTGTCTACGCAACGGGCTCGACGCGACGGTCAATATAAAGTCGGTTAATATCAAGACAAAATATTTCATGGTGACCGAAAAAGAGTAAAATTCGACTAACTTTGTATGGGATGTATCTTTTAAAATATCGCAAAAGAGTACTTTTAAGAACAGGGGAACGTTCGCAGAACCGTAAGTATGCTAAAAGATGATCGATTTGAACAGAAACGACAAACTAAAACATTTCAAACTGAGCTTTAAAACGACAAATATTCAGTGTCTAAAGTAGGTGAAAACGCTAAAATTATTGCAAACAGAATCTATTTTGCGATGTTTTTGAAGTGCAACAGGTTTGATCTACACAAACGAGGTGTCTACGCAATGGGTTCGACGCGACGGTCAATATAAAGTCGGTTAATATCAAGACAAAATATTTCACGGTGACCGAAAAAGTGTAAAATTCGACTAACTTTGTATGGGATGGATCTTTTAAAATAACGCAAAAGAGTACCTACTTTAACAGCGGAGCGGGCGCAAAACTACTCTTCTGAGCTAATATGATCGAAAAGAAATGATAAACGATGGTCGATTTGAACAGAAACGACAGACTAAAACATTTCAAACTGAGCTTTAAAACGACAAATATTCAGTGTCTAAAGTAAGTGAAAATGCTTAAATGATTGCAAACAAAATCCATATTACGATGTTTTTGAAGTGCAACAGGTTTGGTCTACACCAACGAGGTGCCTACGCAACGGGTTCGACGCGACGGTCAATAAAAAGTCGGTTAATATCAAGACAAAATATTTCATGGTGACCGAAAAAGAGTAAAATTCGACTAACTTTGTATGGGATGTATCTTTTAAAATATCGCAAAAGAGTACTTAAAAGAACAGCGGAACGTTCGCAGAACCGTAAGTATGCTAAAAGATGATCGATTTGAACAGAAACGACAAACTAAAACATTTCAAACTGAGCTTTAAAACGACAAATATTCAGTGTCTAAAGTAGGTGAAAACGCTAAAATTATTGCAAACAGAATCTATTTTGCGATGTTTTTGAAGTGCAACAGGTTTGATCTACACAAACGAGGTGTCTACGCAATGGGTTCGACGCGACGGTAAATAAAAAGTCGGTTAATATCAAGACAAAATATTTCACGGTGACCGAAAAAGTGTAAAATTCGACTAACTTTGTATGGGATGGATCTTTTAAAATAACGCAAAAGAGTACCTACTTTAACAGCGGAGCGGGCGCAAAACTACTCTTCTGAGCTAATATGATCGAAAAGAAATGATAAACCATGGTCGATTTGAACAGAAACGACAGACTAAAATATTTCAAACTGAGCTTTAAAACGACAAATATTCAGTGTCTAAAGTAAGTGAAAATGCTTAGATGATTGCAAACAAAATCCATATTGCGATGTTTTTGAAGTGCAACAGGTTTGGTCTACACAAACGAGGTGTCTACGCAATGGGTTCGACGCGACGGTAAATAAAAAGTCGGTTAATATCAAGACAAAATATTTCACGGTGACCGAAAAAGTGTAAAATTCGACTAACTTTGTATGGGATGTATCTTTTAAAATAACGCAAAAGAGTACCTACTTTAACAGCGGAGCGGGCGCAAAACTACTATTCTGAGCTAATATGATCGATAAGAAATGATAAACGATGGTCGATTTGAACAGAAACGACAGACTAAAACATTTCAAACTGAGCTTTAAACGACAAATATTCAGTGTCTAAAGTAAGTGAAAATGCTTAAATGATTGCAAACAAAATCCATATTGCGATGTTTTTGAAGTGCAACAGGTTTGGTCTACACAAACAAGGTGTCTACGCAACAGGCTCGACGCGACGGTCAATATAAAGTCGGTTAATATCAAGACAAAATATTTCACGATGACCGAAAAAGTGTAAAATTCGACTAACTTTGTATGGGATGTATCTTTTAAAATATCGCAAAAGAGTACATACTAGAACAGCGGAACGTCCGCAGAACCAATTCGGTGAGCTAATATGATCGAAAATATGCTAAAAGATAATTGATTTGAACAGAAACGACAAACTAAAACATTTCAAACTGAGCTTCAAAACGACAAATATTCAGTGTCTAAAGTAGGTGAAAACGCTAAACTTATTGCAAGCAGAATCCATATTGCGATGTTTTTGAAGTGCAACAGGTCCGATCTCCACAAACGAGGTGTCAACGCAACGGGCTCGACGCGACGGTCAATATTAAGTCGGTTAATATCAAGACAAAATATTTCTCGGTGACCGAAAAAGTGTAAAATTCGACTAACTTTGTATGGCATGTATCTTTTAAAATAACGCAGGAGAGTACCTACTTCAACAGCAACGCGTGCGCAAAACTACTCCACTGAGCTAATATGATCAAAAAGTATGCTAAACGATGATCGATTTGAACAGAAACGACATACTAAAACATTTCAAACTGAGCTTTAAAACGACAAATATTCAGTTTCGAAAGTAGGTGAAAACGCTAAACTTATTGCAAACAGAATCCATATTGCGATGTTTTTAAAGTGCAACAGGTCCGATCTACACAAACGAGGTATCTACGCAACGGGCTCGACGCGACGGTCAATATAAAGTCGGTTTATATCAAGACAAAATATTTCAAGGTGACCGAAAAAGTGTAAAATTCCGACTAACTTTGTATGGGATGTATCTTTTAAAATATCGCAAAAGAGTTCCTACTAGAACAGCGGAGCGTGCGTTGAACCACTTCGGTGAGCTAATGTGATCGAAAAGTATGCTAAAAGATGATCGATTTGAACAGAAACGACATACTAAAACATTTCAAACTGAGCTTTAAAACGACGAATATTCAGTTTCGAAAGTAGGTGAAAACGCTAAACTTATTGCAAACAGAATCCATATTGCGATGTTTTTAAAGTGCAACAGGTCCGATCTACACAAACGAGGTATCTACGCAACGGGCTCCACGCGACGGTCAATATAAAGTCGGTTTATATCAAGACAAAATATTTCAAGGTGACCGAAAAAGTGTAAAATTCCGACTAACTTTGTATGGGATGTATCTTTTAAAATATTGCAAAAGAGTTCCTACTAGAACAGCGGAACGTGCGCAGAACCACTTCGATGAGCTAATATGATCAAAAAGTATGCTAAACTATGATCGATTTGAACAGAAACGACAAACTAAAATATTTCAAACTGAGCTTTAAAACGACAAATATTCAGTGTCTAAAGTAGGTGAAAACGCTAAAATTATTGCAATTAGAATCCATATTGCGATGTTTTTGAAGTGCAACAGATCCGATCTACACAAACGAGGTGTCAAAGCGACGATATCGACGCGACGGTCAATATAAAGTCGCTTAATATCAAGACAAAATATTTCACGATGACCGAAAAAGTGTAAAATTCGACTAACTTTGTATGGGATGTATCTTTTAAAATATCGCAAAAGAGTACTTACAAGAACAGCGGAACGTGCGCAGAACCACTTCGATGAGCTAATATGATCAAAAAGTATGCTAAAAGATGATCGATTTGAACAGAAACGACAAACTAAATTATTTCAAACTGAGCTTTAAAACGACAAATATTCAGTGTCTAAAGTAGGTGAAAACGCTAAAATTATCGCAAACAGAATCCATATTGCGATGTTTTTGAAGTGCAACAGATCCGATCTACATAAACGAGGTGTCAAAGCGACGATATCGACGCGACGGTCAATATAAAGTCGCTTAATATCAAGACAAAATATTTCACGATGACCGAAAAAGTGTAAAATTCGACTAACTTTGTATGGGATGTATCTTTTAAAATATCGCAAAAGAGTACTTACAGGAACAGCGGAACGTGCGCAAAACCACTTCGATGAGCTAATATGATCAAAAAGTATGCTAAAAGATGATCGATTTGAACAGAAACGACAAACTAAAATATTTCAAACTGAGCTTTAAAACGACAAATATTCAGTGCCTAAAGTAGGTGAAAACGCTAAAATTATTGCAAACAGAATCCATATTGCGATGTATTTGAACTGCAACAAGTTTGATCTACACAAACGAGGAGTCTACGCAACGACCTCGACGCGACGGTCAATATAAAGTCGGTTAATATCAAGACAAAATATATCACGGTGACCGAAAAAGTGTAAAATTCGACTAACATTGTATGGGATGTATCTTTTAAAATATCGCAAAAGAGTACTTACAAGAACAGCGGAACGTTCGCAGAACCATTTCGGTGAGCTAATATGATCGAAAAGTATGCTAAAAGATGATCGATTTGAACAGAAACGACATACTAAAACATTTCAATCTGAGCTTTAAAACGACAAATATTCAGTTTCGAAAGTAGGTGAAAACGCTAAACTTATTGCAAACAGAATCCATATTGCGATGTTTTTAAAGTGCAACAGGTCCGATCTACACAAACGAGGTATCTACGCAACGGGCTCGACGCGACGGTCAATATAAAGTCGGTTTATATCAAGACAAAATATTTCAAGGTGACCGAAAAAGTGTTAAATTCCGACTAACTTTGTATGGGATGTATCTTTTAAAATATCGCAAAAGAGTTCCTACTAGAACAGCGGAGCGTGCGTTGAACCACTTCGGTGAGCTAATGTGATCGAAAAGTATGCTAAAAGATGATCGATTTGAACAGAAACGACATACTAAAACATTTCAAACTGAGCTTTAAAACGACAAATATTCAGTTTCGAAAGTAGGTGAAAACGCTAAACTTATTGCAAACAGAATCCATATTGCGATGTTTTTAAAGTGCAACAGGTCCGATCTACACAATCGAGGTATCTACGCAACGGGCTCGACGCGACGGTCAATATAAAGTCGGTTTATATCAAGACAAAATATTTCAAGGTGACCGAAAAAGTGTAAAATTCCGACTAACTTTGTATGGGATGTATCTTTTAAAATATTGCAAAAGAGTTCCTACTAGAACAGCGGAACGTGCGCAGAACCACTTAGATGAGCTAATATGATCAAAAAGTATGCTAAAAGATGATCGATTTGAACAGAAACGACAAACTAAAATATTTCAAACTGAGCTTTAAAACGACAAATATTCATTGTCTAAAGTAGGTGAAAACGCTAAAATTATTGCAAACAGAATCCATATTGCGATGTTTTTGAAGTGCAACAGATCCGATCTACACAAACGAGTTGTCAAAGCGACGATATCGACGCGACGGTCAATATAAAGTCGCTTAATATCAAGACAAAATATTTCACGATGACCGAAAAAGTGTAAAATTCGACTAACTTTGTATGGGATGTATCTTTTAAAATATCGCAAAAGAGTACTTACAAGAACAGCGGAACGTGCGCAGAACCACTTCGATGAGCTTATATGATCAAAAAGTATGCTAAAAGATGATCGATTTGAACAGAAACGACAAACTAAAATATTTCAAACTGAGATTTAAAACGACAAATATTCAGTGTCTAAAGTACGTGAAAACGCTAAAATTGTTGTAAACAGAATCCATATTGCGACGTTTTTGAAGTGCAACAGGTCCAGTTTACACAAACGAGGTGTCTACGCAACGAACTCGACGCGACGGTCAATATAAAGTCGGTTAATATCAAGACAAAATATATCACGGTGACCGAAAAAGTGTAAAATTCGACTAACTTTGTATGGGATGTATCTTTTAAAATATTGCAAAAGAGTACTTACAAGAACAGCGGAACGTTCGCAGAACCATTTTGGTGAGCTAATATGATCGAAAAGTATGCTAAAAGATGATCGATTTGAACAGAAACGACATACTAAAACATTTCAAACTGAGCTTTAAAACGACAAATATTCAGTGTCTAAAGTAGGTTAAAACGCTAAAATTATTGCAAACAGAATCTATTTTGCGATGTTTTTGAAGTTCAACAGGTTTGATCTACACAAACGAGGTGTCAACGCAACGGGCTCGACGCGACGGTCAATATAAAGTCGGTTAATATCAAGACAAAATATTTCACGGTGACTGAAAAAGTGTAAAATTCGACTAACTTTGTATGGGATTTATCTTTTAAAATAACGCAGGAGAGTACCTACTTCAACAGCGACGCGTGCGCTTAACTACTCCACTGAGCTAATATGATCGAAAAGTATGCTAAACGATGATCGATTTGAACAGAAACGACAAACTAAAACATTTCAAACTGAGCTTCAAAACGACAAATATTCATTGCTTAACCTTCCGTGTACGAGGTGGGCTGTGACATACTCCAGCGGTTAATTTTTTTAAAATATTTACTATATGATAAAGACTACGAAGTTTGTTTTCTCAATAGCTGCAAATGTGACGGTGCCCTTTTGACTAGTGCAAAGCCTTTAGTCCGGCGTTAGCCTCCGAGCACGTAACACATGCTTAAAGTGTACTTGGGTATCGTACACCCCACCTTGTATGGCGCGTGGCTCAAAAGGTACGTGTATCTATTTTTGTGTTTTATTTGTTTATGTGTTTATTTTATAATATTTAACGTGGAAAAATATTTTTAGCAGGTAACAATACTAAAAAAATGTCTTGCTTACCGGATGACGAAATATGATTGTAACTTTTAATATAATACAAATGAAAAACAAGGTTCCGCTGATGAGGCAGACCATATAAGTTATCATAGCAATACAGATAGTGAAGTGGATGCTGACGACCCATCTTTTGATTCAGATAGTGATGACATACCTCTCTCAGAGTAACAAACTAATTCAGAATACTACAAATGTAAAGATGGGGTTACAAACTGGAAAGAAAATTCATATCCAATCTTGTACCAGAGCTGAAAATATTATGCATCACCTACCTGGCGTAAAGTCTGTGGCAAGGGAAATACGATCTTCTATTCAGTGCTTTTTATTATTTATTACATTATTATTATGCTGTGATTGCTGATATCGTATATTGCACCAATGAGTTTGTTTACAGTCTACCAATGATACTCAAAAATCGGAAACAACATAGGAAGAAATGAAAGCACTATTTGAACTGCTCAAGAGGATTTCATACCGCATGAAAACCTTACAAACAATCCAAATATTCAGTTTGTCCTAGGCAAAAGGATAGAAAGACTAGGCACATTTATAAAAAAATGTTGCACGTCTATATGTATGGTACATCCAGATTATTGTTGTCAAGATTGTGGCAACTTTAATGACGGAGATCTAAATCAATGTTGCTTTAAGTAGAAATAATTGTTATCAGGTTAGAAGTACTTATTATGTTACATGTTTATTTGAATAACTGTTGATTGTTACATGTGCCATTTGAATTTAGCTATTGAAAAGGCTTAAGGACATTTTTTTTTGAAAAAAAGTTAAGTTTTTATATTTTTTTAATAAAGGTATTTTGTAATAAGTACATAAAATAAATTTCACTTAATTCCAATCTTCATGAATTACTAAAATAGAGTTACTATTATTTAACTCTCAAAATCATTAATATAATGGAAATATTACATTTTATTTTTGGGGTATGACAAACCCCACCTAGTATGGCATGCGAGTTTTAGTCACCTAGTATGCGGAGGGTTAAAGTAGGTGGAAACGCTAAAATTATTGCAAACAGAATCTATTTTGCGACGTTTTTGAAGTGCAACAGGTTTGTTCTAAACAAACGAGGTGTCTACGCAACGGGCTCGACGCGACGGTCAATATAAAGTCGGTTAATATCAAGACAAAATATTTCATGGTGACCGAAAAAGAGTAAAATTCGACTAACTTTGTATGGGATGTATCTTTTAAAATATCGCAAAAGAGTACTTTTAAGAACAGGGGAACGTTCGCAGAACCGTAAGTATGCTAAAAGATGATCGATTTGAACAGAAACGACAAACTAAAACATTTCAAACTGAGCTTTAAAACGACAAATATTCAGTGTCTAAAGTAGGTGAAAACGCTAAAATTATTGCAAACAGAATCTATTTTGCGATGTTTTTGAAGTGCAACAGGTTTGATCTACACAAACGAGGTGTCTACGCAATGGGTTCGACGCGACGGTAAATAAAAAGTCGGTTAATATCAAGACAAAATATTTCACGGTGACCGAAAAAGTGTAAAATTCGACTAACTTTGTATGGGATGGATCTTTTAAAATAACGCAAAAGAGTACCTACTTTAACAGCGGAGCGGGCGAAAAACTACTCTTCTGAGCTAATATGATCGAAAAGAAATGATAAACGATGGTCGATTTGAACAGAAACGACAGACTAAAACATTTCAAACTGAGCTTTAAAACGACAAATATTCAGTGTCTAAAGTAAGTGAAAATGCTTAAATGATTGCAAACAAAATCCATATTACGATGTTTTTGAGGTGCAACAGGTTTGGTCTACACCAACGAGGTGTCTACGCAACGGGTTCGACGCGACGGTCAATAAAAAGTCGGTTAATATCAAGACAAAATATTTCATGGTGACCGAAAAAGAGTAAAATTCGACTAACTTTGTATGGGATGTATCTTTTAAAATATCGCAAAAGAGTACTTAAAAGAACAGCGGAACGTTCGCAGAACCGTAAGTATGCTAAAAGATGATCGATTTGAACAGAAACGACAAACTAAAACATTTCAAACTGAGCTTTAAAACGACAAATATTCAGTGTCTAAAGTAGGTGAAAACGCTAAAATTATTGCAAACAGAATCTATTTTGCGATGTTTTTGAAGTGCAACAGGTTTGATCTACACAAACGAGGTGTCTACGCAATGGGTTCGACGCGACGGTAAATAAAAAGTCGGTTAATATCAAGACAAAATATTTCACGGTGACCGAAAAAGTGTAAAATTCGACTAACTTTGTATGGGATGGATCTTTTAAAATAACGCAAAAGAGTACCTACTTTAACAGCGGAGCGGGCGCAAAACTACTCTTCTGAGCTAATATGATCGAAAAGAAATGATAAACCATGGTCGATTTGAACAGAAACGACAGACTAAAACATTTCAAACTGAGCTTTAAAACGACAAATATTCAGTGTCTAAAGTAAGTGAAAATGCTTAGATGATTGCAAACAAAATCCATATTGCGATGTTTTTGAAGTGCAACAGGTTTGGTCTACACAAACGAGGTGTCTACGCAATGGGTTCGACGCGACGGTAAATAAAAAGTCGGTTAATATCAAGACAAAATATTTCACGGTGACCGAAAAAGTGTAAAATTCGACTAACATTGTATGGGATGTATCTTTTAAAATAACGCAAAAGAGTACCTACTTTAACAGCGGAGCGGGCGCAAAACTACTATTCTGAGCTAATATGATCGATAAGAAATGATAAACGATGGTCGATTTGAACAGAAACGACAGACTAAAACATTTCAAACTGAGCTTTAAACGACAAATATTCAGTGTCTAAAGTAAGTGAAAATGCTTAAATGACTGCAAACAAAATCCATATTGCGATGTTTTTGAAGTGCAACAGGTTTGGTCTACACAAACAAGGTGTCTACGCAACAGGCTCGACGCGACGGTCAATATAAAGTCGGTTAATATCAAGACAAAATATTTCACGATGACCGAAAAAGTGTAAAATTCGACTAACTTTGTATGGGATGTATCTTTTAAAATATCGCAAAAGAGTACATACTAGAACAGCGGAACGTCCGCAGAACCAATTCGGTGAGCTAATATGATCGAAAAATATGCTAAAAGATAATCGATTTGAACAGAAACGACAAACTAAAACATTTCAAACTGAGCTTCAAAACGACAAATATTCAGTGTCTAAAGTAGGTGAAAACGCTAAACTTATTGCAAGCAGAATCCATATTGCGATGTTTTTGAAGTGCAACAGGTCCGATCTCCACAAACGAGGTGTCAACGCAACGGGCTCGACGCGACGGTCAATATTAAGTCGGTTAATATCAAGACAAAATATTTCTCGGTGACCGAAAAAGTGTAAAATTCGACTAACTTTGTATGGCATGTATCTTTTAAAATAACGCAGGAGAGTACCTACTTCAACAGCAACGCGTGCGCAAAACTACTCCACTGAGCTAATATGATCAAAAAGTATGCTAAACGATGATCGATTTGAACAGAAACGACATACTAAAACATTTCAAACTGAGCTTTAAAACGACAAATATTCAGTTTCGAAAGTAGGTGAAAACGCTAAACTTATTGCAAACAGAATCCATATTGCGATGTTTTTAAAGTGCAACAGGTCCGATCTACACAAACGAGGTATCTACGCAACGGGCTCGACGCGACGGTCAATATAAAGTCGGTTTATATCAAGACAAAATATTTCAAGGTGACCGAAAAAGTGTAAAATTCCGACTAACTTTGTATGGGATGTATCTTTTAAAATATCGCAAAAGAGTTGCTACTAGAACAGCGGAGCGTGCGTTGAACCACTTCGGTGAGCTAATGTGATCAAAAAGTATGCTAAAAGATGATCGATTTGAACAGAAACGACATACTAAAACATTTCAAACTGAGCTTTAAAACGACGAATATTCAGTTTCGAAAGTAGCTGAAAACGCTAAACTTATTGCAAACAGAATCCATATTGCGATGTTTTTAAAGTGCAACAGGTCCGATCTACACAAACGAGGTATCTACGCAACGGGCTCCACGCGACGGTCAATATAAAGTCGGTTTATATCAAGACAAAATATTTCAAGGTGACCGAAAAAGTGTAAAATTCCGACTAACTTTGTATGGGATGTATCTTTTAAAATATTGCAAAAGAGTTCCTACTAGAACAGCGGAACGTGCGCAGAACCACTTCGATGAGCTAATATGATCAAAAAGTATGCTAAACGATGATCGATTTGAACAGAAACGACAAACTAAAATATTTCAAACTGAGCTTTAAAACGACAAATATTCAGTGTCTAAAGTAGGTGAAAACGCTAAAATTATTGCAAACAGAATCCATATTGCGATGTTTTTGAAGTGCAACAGATCCGATCTACACAAACGAGTTGTCAAAGCGACGATATCGACGCGACGGTCAATATAAAGTCGCTTAATATCAAGACAAAATATTTCACGATGACCGAAAAAGTGTTAAATTCGACTAACTTTGTATGGGATGTATCTTTTAAAATATCGCAAAAGAGTACTTACAAGAACAGCGAAACGTGCGCAGAACCACTTCGATGAGCTAATATGATCAAAAAGTATGCTAAAAGATGATCGATTTGAACAGAAACGACAAACTAAAATATTTCAAACTGAGCTTTAAAACGACAAATATTCAGTATCTAAAGTAGGTGAAAACGCTAAAATTATCGCAAACAGAATCCATATTGCGATGTTTTTGAAGTGCAACAGATCCGATCTACATAAACGAGGTGTCAAAGCGACGATATCGACGCGACGGTCAATATAAAGTCGCTTAATATCAAGACAAAATATTTCACGATGACCGAAAAAGTGTAAAATTCGACTAACTTTGTATGGGATGTATCTTTTAAAATATCGCAAAAGAGTACTTACAAGAACAGCGGAACGTGCGCAAAACCACTTCGATGAGCTAATATGATCAAAATGTATGCTAAAAGATGATCGATTTGAACAGAAACGACAAACTAAAATATTTCAAACTGAGCTTTAAAACGACAAATATTCAGTGCCTAAAGTAGGTGAAAACGCTAAAATTATTGCAAACAGAATCCATGTTGCGATGTTTTTGAACTGCAACAAGTTTGATCTACACAAACGAGGTGTCTACGCAACGACCTCGACGCGACGGTCAATATAAAGTCGGTTAATATCAAGACAAAATATATCACGGTGACCGAAAAAGTGTAAAATTCGACTAACTTTGTATGGGATGTATCTTTTAAAATATCGCAAAAGAGTACTTACAAGAACAGCGGAACGTTCGCAGAACCATTTCGGTGAGCTAATATGATCGAAAAGTATGCTAAAAGATGATCGATTTGAACAGAAACGACATACTAAAACATTTCAAACTGAGCTTTAAAACGACAAATATTCAGTTTCGAAAGTAGGTGAAAACGCTAAACTTATTGCAAACAGAATCCATATTGCGATGTTTTTAAAGTGCAACAGGTCCGATCTACACAAACGAGGTATCTACGCAACGGGCTCGACGCGACGGTCAATATAAAGTCGGTTTATATCAAGACAAAATATTTCAAGGTGACCGAAAAAGTGTTAAATTCCGACTAACTTTGTATGGGATGTATCTTTTAAAATATCGCAAAAGAGTTGCTACTAGAACAGCGGAGCGTGCGTTGAACCACTTCGGTGAGCTAATGTGATCGAAAAGTATGCTAAAAGATGATCGATTTGAACAGAAACGACATACTAAAACATTTCAAACTGAGCTTTAAAACGACAAATATTCAGTTTCGAAAGTAGGTGAAAACGCTAAACTTATTGCAAACAGAATCCATATTGCGATGTTTTTAAAGTGCAACAGGTCCGATCTACACAAACGAGGTATCTACGCAACGGGCTCGACGCGACGGTCAATATAAAGTCGGTTTATATCAAGACAAAATATTTCAAGGTGACCGAAAAAGTGTAAAATTCCGACTAACTTTGTATGGGATGTATCTTTTAAAATATTGCAAAAGAGTTCCTACTAGAACAGCGGAACGTGCGCAGAACCACTTCGATGAGCTAATATGATCAAAAAGTATGCTAAAAGATGATCGATTTGAACAGAAACGACAAACTAAAATATTTCAAACTGAGCTTCAAAACGACAAATAATCAGTGTCGAAAGAAGTGAAAACGCTAAACTTATTGCAAACAGAATCCATATTGCGATGTTTTTGAAGTGCAACACGTCCGATCTACACAATCGAGGTATCTACGCAACGGGCTCGACGCGACGGTCAATATAAAGTCGGTTTATATCAAGACAACATATTTCAAGGTGACCGAAAAAGTGTAAAATTCCGACTAACTTTGTATGGGATGTATCTTTCAAAATATTGCAAAAGAGTTCCTACTAGAACAGCGGAACGTGCGCAGAACCACTTCGATGAGCTAATATGATCAAAAAGTATGCTAAAAGATGATCGATTTGAACAGAAACGACAAACTAAAATATTTCAAACTGAGCTTTAAAACGACAAATATTCAGTGTCTAAAGTAGGTGAAAACGCTAAAATTATTGCAAACAGAATCCATATTGCGATGTTTTTGAAGTGCAACAGATCCGATCTACACAAACGATGTGTCAAAGCGACGATATCGACGCGACGGTCAATATAAATTCGCTTAATATCAAGACAAAATATTTCACGATGACCGAAAAAGTGTAAAATTCGACTAACTTTGTATGGGATGTATCTTTTAAAATATCGCAAAAGAGTACTTACAAGAACAGCGGAACGTGCGCAGAACCACTTCGATGAGCTAATATGATCAAAAAATATGCTAAAAGATGATCGATTTGAACAGAAACGACAAACTAAAATATTTCAAACTGAGCTTTAAAACGACAAATATTCAGTGTCTAAAGTAGGTGAAAACGCTAAAATTGTTGTAAACAGAATCCATATTGCAACGTTTTTGAAGTGCAACAGGTCCAATCTACACAAACGAGGTGTCTACGCAACGAACTCGACGCGACGGTCAATATAAAGTCGGTTAATATCAAGACAAAATATATCACGGTGACCGAAAAAGTGTAAAATTCGACTAACTTTGTATGGGATGTATCTTTTAAAATATTGCAAAAGAGTTCCTACTAGAACAGCGGAACGTGCGCAGAACCACTTCGATGAGCTAATATGATCAAAAAGTATGCTAAAAGATGATCGATTTGAACAGAAACGACAAACTAAAATATTTCAAACTGAGCTTCAAAACGACAAATAATCAGTGTCGAAAGTAGGTGAAAACGCTAAACTTATTGCAAACAGAATCCATATTGCGATGTTTTTGAAGTGCAACACGTCCGATCTACACAATCGAGGTATCTACGCAACGGGCTCGACGCGACGGTCAATATAAAGTCGGTTTATATCAAGACAACATATTTCAAGGTGACCGAAAAAGTGTAAAATTCCGACTAACTTTGTATGGGATGTATCTTTCAAAATATTGCAAAAGAGTTCCTACTAGAACAGCGGAACGTGCGCAGAACCACTTCGATGAGCTAATATGATCAAAAAGTATGCTAAAAGATGATCGATTTGAACAGAAACGACAAACTAAAATATTTCAAACTGAGCTTTAAAACGACAAATATTCAGTGTCTAAAGTAGGTGAAAACGCTAAAATTATTGCAAACAGAATCCATATTGCGATGTTTTTGAAGTGCAACAGATCCGATCTACACAAACGATGTGTCAAAGCGACGATATCGACGCGACGGTCAATATAAATTCGCTTAATATCAAGACAAAATATTTCACGATGACCGAAAAAGTGTAAAATTCGACTAACTTTGTATGGGATGTATCTTTTAAAATATCGCAAAAGAGTACTTACAAGAACAGCGAAACGTGCGCAAAACCACTTTGATGAGCTAATATGATCAAAAAATATGCTAAAAGATGATCGATTTGAACAGAAACGACAAACTAAAATATTTCAAACTGAGCTTTAAAACGACAAATATTCAGTGTCTAAAGTAGGTGAAAACGCTAAAATTGTTGTAAACAGAATCCATATTGCAACGTTTTTGAAGTGCAACAGGTCCAATCTACACAAACGAGGTGTCTACGCAACGAACTCGACGCGACGGTCAATATAAAGTCGGTTAATATCAAGACAAAATATATCACGGTGACCGAAAAAGTGTAAAATTCGACTAACTTTGTATGGGATGTATCTTTTAAAATATTGCAAAAGAGTTCCTACTAGAACAGCGGAACGTGCGCAGAACCACTTCGATGAGCTAATATGATCAAAAAGTATGCTAAAAGATGATCGATTTGAACAGAAACGACAAACTAAAATATTTCAAACTGAGCTTTAAAACGACAAATATTCAGTGTCTAAAGTAGGTGAAAACGCTAAAATTATTGCAAACAGAATCCATATTGCGATGTTTTTGAAGTGCAACAGATCCGATCTACACAAACGAGGTGTCAAAGCGACGATATCGACGCGACGGTCAATATAAAGTCGCTCAATATCAAGACAAAATATTTCACGATGACCGAAAAAGTGTAAAATTCGACTAACTTTGTATGGGATGTATCTTTTAAAATATCGCAAAAGAGTACCTAAAAGAACAGCGAAACGTGCGCAAAACCACTTCGATGAGCTAATATGATCAAAAAGTATGCTAAACGATGATCGATTTGAACAGAAACGACAAACTAAAACATTTCAAACTGAGCTTCAAAACGACAAATATTCAGTGTCTAAAGTAGGTGAAATCGCTAAAATTTATCCAAACAGAATCCATATTGCGATGTTTTTGAAGTGAAACAGGTTTGATCTACACAAACGAGGTGTCAAAGCGACGATATCGACGCGACGGTCAATATAAAGTCGGTTAATATCAAGACAAAATATTTCACGGTGATCGAAAAAGTGTAAAATTTGACTAAGTTTGTATGGGATGTATCTTTTAAAATATCGCAAAAGAGTACCTAAAAGAACAGCGAAACGTGCGCAAAACCACTTTGATGAGCTAATATGATCAAAAAGTATGCTAAAAGATGATCGATTTGAACAGAAACGACAAACTAAATTATTTCAAACTGAGCTTTAAAACGACAAATATTCAGTGCCTAAAGTAGGTGAAAACGCTAAAATTATTGCAAACAGAATCTATTTTGCGACGTTTTTAAAGTGAAACAGGTTTGATCTACACAATCGAGGTGTCGAAGCGACGATATCGACACGACGGTAAATATAAAGTCGCTTAATATCAAGACAAAATATTTCACGGTGACCGAAAAAGTGTAAAATTCGACTAACTTTGTATGGGATGTATCTATTAGAATACCGCAGGAGAGTACCTACTTCAAAATTGACGCGTGCGCAAAACTACTCCAATGAGCTAATATGATCAAAAAGTATGCTAAAAGATGATCGATTTGAACAGAAACGACATACTAAAACATTTCAAACTGAGCTTTAAAACGACAAATATTCAGTGTCTAAAGTAGGTAAAAACGCTAAAATTATTGCAAACAGAATCTATTTTGCGATGTTTTTGAAGTTCAACAGGTTTGATCTACACAAACGAGGTGTCAACGCAACGGGCTCGACGCGACGGTCAATATAAAGTCGGTTAATATCAAGACAAAATATTTCTCGGTGACCGAAAAAGTGTAAAATTCGACTAACTTTGTATGGCATGTATCTTTTAAATTTTCGCAAAAGAGTACCTACCAGAACAGCGAAACGTGCTCAAAACTACTTTAGTGAGCTAATATGATCGAAAATTTTGCTTAAAAATGATCGATTTGAACAGAAACGACAAACTAAAACATTTCAAACTGAGCTTCAAAACGACAAATATTCAGTGTCTAAAGTAGGTGAAAATGCTAAAATTATTCCAAACAGAATCCATATTGCGATGTTTGGGAAGTGCAACAGGTTCGATCTACACAAACGAGCCCAACTAGCGCACAAGCGCTATAAGAAGCTCTACAGTGGCCGTTAAGAGGTTGTCGATTACGGCATAAGCTTTATAGATAAGCGCTACAGCAGCCGTATAAACTGCTATAGCGCTACTCTAACCCCAAAATAGGCACTTTTTATAACGGTATAAGCTCTACAATCGCGCTATAGTAGCGAAATAAGAGTTAGAACCGCCGTATAACGACGCTACAAGAGTGGTAATGTACGTTAATGTCTGTACAATGACGCTACAAGAGTGGTTGTGTACGCTAATGGATATACTATGACGCTTAAAAAGGTGTAGCGAACGCTGGAAGAGTAAAATTATGTTTTGTAGCGCTATTCTGCAGCTCTTGGCGTATTTGATCGCGATTGTGTGACTAAAAACTAAATACATATGGTAAAATAATAGTTGTGATTTTAAATCTGTGCAATTGAAACAAGGTGTTGTCTGTCAGAAGTTTTCCAAATACATAAATTCAAAAGGTAAGTTTGATTATATTATTACTGTGCCATATTTATTGCGAGTATCAGTTTACTGTGAATATATACATGTATTTTCGCTTAGATTTTAACGCGCCCACAAGATAATACGTTTTTAGTGTTATAATACTTTTAAAATATTGGTGATATAGTTTTTTTATTTTATTAAAACCACTTATTAAGACTTCCCAATAGATGTTTAAGTCATTTATGAATAAATAATATCGAAACTAAACCATAAAGTAGTTGTAATAACTCGATATCAATGTGGGCGTTGTTATTGTTATTGTTGAAAATAGTTGTCATATTATTAGGTATAACTCAAAATGGACGACAACTTTTACATTTTTCAAAGCATTTGAAACCGCTCCTGTCCCACTTAAAGCGCTACAGCAACGCTATAAACGTATTACTCATCGTCTTAAGTAATTAAAACCACTACTATAACGCGCTTAGCGCTACGAAAGAGTTCATTTCCTCAAATAAAGCGCCTTTAGCGCTACTACAGAGTAACTTTAACTCTACTGTAAGTAATGACGCTACAAGAGTGGTGATAAACACTATAATAGACCTTAAGAATCCATAGAGACTCCCTTTTCCACTCAAAGTGATTAAGTAGCATCCTATAGCGCCTTTCAAACACTCATACCTTCCAAAAAATCATTTATAGCTCTACTAGTGGTTAAGGAGTGTTCACAACGCTACTATACCTCCATCACCTGTAGAATGACGGAACAAGATACCATTGTAACTGCTTTAGTGTAAATGATTACGATTGTATGGCCACTGTATCGCCTACCTGTATAGTGGCATTAGAATACGTTGCTATACAGGCTGAGGAGTTGGTTTAAGCTTTTCAACGGCCATTGTATCGCTAAGAAGCTCTATAATGGCGGTGAAAGCTGCTTGTGTGCTAGTTGGGAGGTGTCTACGCAACGAACTCGACGCGACGGTCAATATAAAGTCGGTTAATATCAAGACAAAATATGTCACGGTGACCGAAAAAGTGTATAATTCGACTAACTTTGTATGGGATGTATCTTTTAAAATATTGCAGAAGAGTAACTTTTTCAACAGCGGAGCGTGCGCAGAAACACTCCGGTGAGCTATTTAGATCGAAAAGTATGTTAAAAAAAGAAAAAAAATTGCGCTGCTCGCACGGAAACATTCAGCTCCGCGTATTTATATGTAAAATAATTACAAATCTAGTGTTTTTGGCGTAAAAATGCGTACATAATGTAGTTCGTAGCATAAATACGTAGTGACAGTGTTATCTCCGAAAATGGACCACAGCAAAATATAATATTGAAACAGTGACCAAAATAACGTACCAACAAAAACTTGAGCATTGTGAAAAAAAACAGTGAACATAACATTTCAAGTGATATTGTGAAGTATAGCAAACGATGAAACTGGCTTGACAAAAACATAATATTTACATTAACTGTGAAATTAATTACATTGTGTTTTGATATTGTGACTGTGATAAACAAAAAGTTAAGGTGCTACTATAATATAAAATAGCACACTACCTGCATCATAAATCTATTATAATAGAACATCGCACTGGAATAGTAGCACTATTTCGACTTAAAGCATTAAGCATCGCTGGCCTAGTGGCTCAAGTACCAGTCCGTTAAAAGCGATATCTCCGGAGTCAAGGGTTCGAATCTCCATGTTGACCGAGTTACTTAAAATTTAATTTTTGTATTTTGTGTATTGAAAATAAATATTTACAATGAGTACACCAAAGTCAGATATTGTGTCTTGTGCGCAATGCCACAAAGTTATAAAACAGAAGCAATATCTTAAATGTTGTCGCTGTAATTTGATATACGATCTTAAATGTACCAACAAGGAAAAACTGTACTATCTAATGGACAATGACAGAAAAGCTAAGTGGGTTTGTGATACATGTAAACGTAAAAAGATAACAACTAAGAATAACACAACCCCAGTTACTTTCAAGCCTACGAATAAGAAAACTCAAGATAAAACAAAGCAAAAAATTACATATAAAAAACCTATGGAGTGTGATTCACCTATTGTCATTGAGACTATATCGGCACCACCAATTGACACACCGATGCATGATGATATTGATAATATTACACATCGCAAAAAGAATGCAATTACAGTGATCAATATTCCTACTGATAACTCGTTTGATTCTTTGAAGACGGATTTAGATGAGTATGAAGAGCAAGATATCTCCTGTAGCACTCCACAGCAACTTAATAGAAGCTGTCCAAATATTATAGTAAAAAGTCATCTAGACTATGAAGCATTACAGGAAAAAATGGATAGTCTGCAGCAAAAATTTGAATCAGCTGAACATCAAATTGAGATTCTTTTATCCGAGAACTTTACTTTAAAAAAAGTTATAGAAGAATACAAATCAAAAATGAGCAATTTAACATCCGTATACAAAAATATAGAACTACCATCTGCATCAAAAAGTAGATCTGACTCTGTCAAAAAATCTTCTGGAAAAAAGCTAAGGAAATATATGAATGACTCTCTGAATACTGAAAGCTTTCATGAACCTTCTAAAGAAAAAGTTACCAGGACCACACCAAAGGCGGATTGCGCAGAAAGTGTAATGAAACCAAAACTCAGTATTCTAAGCACTAACAAAAACAACAATATAATAAAAACAGTCATTAATACCTTCGGAGATGGATATGAATTATGTCATTATAAAACACCTCACAGAGGTATATTAGATTTGCTACAATCAATAGATGAAAAAACAAGGGAACACACAAAGGACGACTACTGCGTCGTTATGGTTGGTGAAAAAGACTTTGAGACGTCACAAAACTACAAAGGATTGGTAAGAAACATAAGAAGTAGACTAATTTCCCTAAATAAAACCAACATCATAATTTGTCTACCGACATTCAAGCTTGGAGAAGTAACTCAACTATTTAACAGAAGAATAGAAACATTTAACCGTCTCCTATACCTGGATATACAAGAACATGAATATGCATATTTATTGGACTCAAACTTGTATCTCACGTATGACTACCAGATGTTTAGTGGACCACAGGGTATTATAAATAACAAGGGGATAAAAAATATTGTGACTAATCTGAAATACTTAATTGAAGACATAATGTTATATAATGGTAATAATGACATCGATTGTGAAAGTTCTGACATTAATATTTTTTTTCGAGGTTATAAACAATAAAATATTTAGAATAATGCATCAAAATATAGCAAGTGCTTTATCAAAGGTAGACATAATGGAATTGACACTAGCTGATCTTAAACACTCGAATAATACTCCCGATGTGTTATGTCTTAGCGAAACATTCTTAAAATCTGGACATGAAAATTATTTCAAGCTTGCAAACTATGAATTGGCATCGTTTTATAGCAGGCCAAAAAAAAGAGGGGGTGTTTGTATACTCGTTCTAAAAGGACTTATCTACAAAAAAAATGTTAGCGTAGCCAGACATGCTAAACCCAATGTTTTCGAATGTTGCGCCATAGAAATTCCCCACAATAATCTAATAATTGTCTGTCTTTACAGAACTCCAACGTCTAACGTAAATGATTTTTTGAATAATCTGGACTATTTGCTATATGAATTAAACAGTAATAGAAAAAAGAAAATTGTTGTCTTGGGTGACATCAACATTAATACACTCAAAGCGGACAAAGAAAATAAAGCCCTGCAGGATTTAACAAAAAAATACAATCTGACTATACACATAAACGAACCTACACGAAGATTCTCTTGTATAGATCATATCCTGAGTAATATTGGCAACGCTTCAGCATACGTGCTGCGTTTGGGATTATCAGACCATGAAACTGCTCAGGTGCTTAACTTTTCAGTAGAGAACAAAAAGCAAAATCCAATAGTTACTTTTATATTAAAAAGAGATTATAGCACATATAACATTAAAATATTTAAATCTTGTCTTAAAGGGCTCTCTTTTAGTGAAGTATTGCTGGAAAATGATCTAAACAGGGGATTTGATGCATTTCACGACTTGATACTACTTTTCTACAAGCTTTGCTTTCCTAAAGTTAAAGTAAAAATAAAAAATAATAAAACTGGAAACAAGTGGATAACAACAGGACTTCGTTTAAGTTGTAAAACTAAACGGACGCTTAGAATTAGGTACTACAAATCTAAAAATACTAAACACAAGCACGATTACATTAGGTACTCTAAATTACTTAAGAAATGTATTTCTCAAGCTCAAAAAAATAAAAATGGCAATTTCATAAATAGCAGTAAAAATAAAACTAGAGCTGCCTGGCAAGTTATCAAAGACAAAGAGAACCATGACTCTAATAAAGATAGTATTGATAGTATTTCTCTTAATAATTTACAAATTAATCACCCAATGCTTATAGCTGAAGCATTTAATAGGCATTTTAGTGAAACAACGATTGAGCAATCAAATTTACCAACAAAACATTCAAACTTTAGACTAACAACTAGTGTTAATACTTTGGGTGGATCTATGTATCTAAAACCTGTGTCTAAGGATGAGATAAGGAAACAAATACTTACTTTAAATAACACTAAGTCTGAAGGACCTGATGAGATTTGTACTAATGTTTTAAAAAAATGTATAGACGAGCTAACTCCTATCTTAACTTACCTGGTAAACTTGTCTTTTGAAAAAGGTGAGTTTCCTCAACGACTTAAATATTCTATCGTAAGACCAATTCACAAAAAAGGTTGCAAGAACGACATGGCCAATTACAGACCAATAACTCTGATTCCTATTGTTTCAAAATTATTTGAAAAGTGTGTGTTTGACAGACTGATGAGTTATTGTAGTGATTTTAACATAATTAATAAAGACCAATACGGATTCCAAAAGCAAAAATCAACAACACTTGCTATGTACGCCTTGTTTCAAGAAGTTATAACAAGTGTTGACTTAAAAAAGTTGACAACAGTTTTGTTTTTGGATATGTCAAAAGCATTTGATTTGGTAAATCACAGCATCATGCTCCAGAAACTGGAAGGAATAGGAGTAAGAGGCCTACCTCTCCAGTGGTTTGAATCATACCTCAAAAATAGGCAGCAGTCTGTTAAAATAACTAAAAGAAACAAAAACAATTTAAAGAAATCATATAACTCAAAATATCTTACAAACAAATTCGGAGTGCCACAGGGAAGTGTGCTTGGGCCTCTTTTATTCATTATTTATATTAATGACATAGTAAATGTTACACGACATAGGACTATACTATTTGCAGATGACATTTCTATTACTGTTACAAATGACTTAAAAGACGGTTTGACGAAGCACGAAGCGGAAATTAATAATACACTAATTGACATTATTGAATGGCTTGATGATAATTATCTTAAAATTAATTTAACTAAGACAAATTTTATTCAATTTAATAATTTAAGGCAATGTAATTTAAATATTTCATATAGGGATACTTGCATAAATCAAGCTGACTTTGTTAAATTCCTAGGGATAAATGTAGATAAGAGTATAAATTGGAAATTACAGGTTGAATCGGTATGCAACAAAATTAATCGCTTCGTGTACGTCCTAAAAAGTCTACGCCACATAACAGATCGGAGTACAATCCTTACAGCTTATCATGCTTATGTCACTTCTATTTTGCGCTACGGGTTGATACTCTGGGGAAATAGTGTAGATGTACATAAAGCATTTGTGACACAAAAAAAATGTGTTCCAGCAATATTTGGTATACCACCATACCAAACATGTAGACCTCTCTTTAAAGAGCTTAAGCTGTTAACACTGCCAGGTCTTTACATATTTGAAATTTGTAAATTTGTTAAAAATAATCTTGGTTTATTTTGTAAAGCTCGAGATGTCTATCCTCGAAATAAGAGAAATCCCGATAGACTTGTGTTGCATTTTTCTCCCAGAACTGCACTTTATACGAAAAATTGTTTAAATATGTGTATAAAAATCTACAATAAAATACCAGAAAATAATAAAACACTGGGACCAATATTATTTAAAAAGAAATTGTTTGAATGGCTTTTAGGATGTAATTTTTATAGTGTTAAGGAATTGACTGAATAATATGACTTTAATGATGCAATTTAAAATAATATAATAAAAATCTATAAAATAATATTAATAAAATTACATGCCTTCTATCTACTTCTAAATTTTACATGCCATACAATGGCGAGACATGTCGATTATTTATTCTCATAATGTATCCATCTTATGTACCGTGTCTCAAAGTAAATAAATGATTTGATTTGATTTGATTTGATTTGATTTGATTAAAAGATGATCGATTTGAACAGAAACGACAAACTAAAACATTTCAAACTGAGCTTTTAAACGACAAATATTCATTGCTTAACCTTCCGTGTACGAGGTGGGCTGTGACATACTCCAGCGGTTAATTTTTTTAAAATATTTACTATATGATAAAGACTACGAAGTTTGTTTTCTCAATAGCTGCAAATGTGACGGTGCCCTTTTGACTAGTGCAAAGCCTTTAGTCCGGCGTTAGCCTCCGAGCACGTAACACATGCTTAAAGTGTACTTGGGTATCGTACACCCCACCTTGTATGGCGCGTGGCTCAAAAGGTACGTGTATCTATTTTTGTGTTTTATTTGTTTATGTGTTTATTTTATAATATTTAACGTGGAAAAATATTTTTAGCAGGTAACAATACTAAAAAAATGTCTTGCTTACCGGATGACGAAATATGATTGTAACTTTTAATATAATACAAATGAAAAACAAGGTTCCGCTGATGAGGCAGACCATATAAGTTATCATAGCAATACAGATAGTGAAGTGGATGCTGACGACCCATCTTTTGATTCAGATAGTGATGACATACCTCTCTCAGAGTAACAAACTAATTCAGAATACTACAAATGTAAAGATGAGGTTACAAACTGGAAAGAAAATTCATAATTATCCAATCTTGTACCAGAGCTGAAAATATTATGCATCACCTACCTGGCGTAAAGTCTGTGGCAAGGGAAATACGATCTTCTATTCAGTGCTTTTTATTATTTATTACATTATTTATTATGCTATGATTGCTGATATCGTATATTGCACCAATGAGTTTGTTTACAGTCTACCAATGATACTCAAAAATCGGAAACAACATAGGAAGAAATGAAAGCACTATTTGAACTGCTCAAGAGGATTTCATACCGCATGAAAACCTTACAAACAATCCAAATATTCAGTTTGTCCTAGGCAAAGGGATAGAAAGACTAGGCACATTTATAAAAAAAAGTTGCACGTCTATATGTATGGTACATCCAGATTATTGTTGTCAAGATTGTGGCAACTTTAATGACGGAGATCTGAATCAATGTTGCTTTAAGTAGAAATAATTGTTATCAGGTTAGAAGTACTTATTATGTTACATGTTTATTTGAATAAATGTTGATTGTTACATGTGCCATTTGAATTTAGCTATTGAAAAGGCTAAAGGACTTTTTTTTTGAAAAAAAAATAAGTTTTTATATTTTTTTAATAAAGGTATTTTGTAATAAGTACATTAAATGTGTTTCACTTTAATCCAATCTTCATGAATTACTAAAATAGAGTTACTATTATTTAACTCTCAAAATCATTAATATAATGGAAATATTACATTTTATTTTTGGGGTATGACAAACCCCACCTAGTATGGCATGCGAGTTTTAGTCACCTAGTATGCGGAGGGTTAAAGTAGGTGGAAACGCTAAAATTATTGCAAACAGAATCTATTTTGCGACGTTTTTGAAGTGCAACAGGTTTGTTCTAAACAAACGAGGTGTCTACGCAACGGGCTCGACGCGACGGTCAATATAAAGTCGGTTAATATCAAGACAAAATATTTCATGGTGACCGAAAAAGAGTAAAATTCGACTAACTTTGTATGGGATGTATCTTTTAAAATATCGCAAAAGAGTACTTTTAAGAACAGGGGAACGTTCGCAGAACCGTAAGTATGCTAAAAGATGATCGATTTGAACAGAAACGACAAACTAAAACATTTCAAACTGAGCTTTAAAACGACAAATATTCAGTGTCTAAAGTAGGTGAAAACGCTAAAATTATTGCAAACAGAATCTATTTTGCGATGTTTTTGAAGTGCAACAGGTTTGATCTACACAAACGAGGTGTCTACGCAATGGGTTCGACGCGACGGTAAATAAAAAGTCGGTTAATATCAAGACAAAATATTTCACGGTGACCGAAAAAGTGTAAAATTCGACTAACTTTGTATGGGATGGATCTTTTAAAATAACGCAAAAGAGTACCTACTTTAACAGCGGAGCGGGCGAAAAACTACTCTTCTGAGCTAATATGATCGAAAAGAAATGATAAACGATGGTCGATTTGAACAGAAACGACAGACTAAAACATTTCAAACTGAGCTTTAAAACGACAAATATTCAGTGTCTAAAGTAAGTAAAAATGCTTAAATGATTGCAAACAAAATCCATATTGCGATGTTTTTGAAGTGCAACAGGTTTGGTCTACACAAACGAGGTGTCTACGCAACGGGCTCGACGCGACGGTCAATATAAAGTCGGTTAATATCAAGACAAAATATTTCATGGTGACCGAAAAAGAGTAAAATTCGACTAACTTTGTATGGGATGTATCTTTTAAAATATCGCAAAAGAGTACTTAAAAGAACAGCGGAACGTTCGCAGAACCGTAAGTATGCTAAAAGATGATCGATTTGAACAGAAACGACAAACTAAAACATTTCAAACTGAGCTTTAAAACGACAAATATTCAGTGTCTAAAGTAGGTGAAAACGCTAAAATTATTGCAAACAGAATCTATTTTGCGATGTTTTTGAAGTGCAACAGGTTTGATCTACACAAACGAGGTGTCTACGCAATGGGTTCGACGCGACGGTAAATAAAAAGTCGGTTAATATCAAGACAAAATATTTCACGGTGACTGAAAAAGTGTAAAATTCGACTAACTTTGTATGGGATGGATCTTTTAAAATAACGCAGGAGAGTACCTACTTTAACAGCGGAGCGGGCGCAAAACTACTCTTCTGAGCTAATATGATCGAAAAGAAATGATAAACGATGGTCGATTTGAACAGAAACGACAGACTAAAACATTTCAAACTGAGCTTTAAAACGACAAATATTCAGTGTCTAAAGTAAGTGAAAATGCTTAAATGATTGCAAACAAAATCCATATTGCGATGTTTTTGAAGTGCAACAGGTTTGGTCTACACAAACGAGGTGTCTACGCAATGGGTTCGACGCGACGGTAAATAAAAAGTCGGTTAATATCAAGACAAAATATTTCACGGTGACCGAAAAAGTGTAAAATTCGACTAACTTTGTATGGGATGTATCTTTTAAAATAACGCAAAAGAGTACCTACTTTAACAGCGGAGCGGGCGCAAAACTACTCTTCTGAGCTAATATGATCGAAAAGAAATGATAAACGATGGTCGATTTGAACAGAAACGACAGACTAAAACATTTCAAACTGAGCTTTAAACGACAAATATTCAGTGTCTAAAGTAAGTGAAAATGCTTAAATGATTGAAAACAAAATCCATATTGCGATGTTTTTTAAGTGCAACAGGTTTGGTCTACACAAACAAGGTGTCTACGCAACGAGCTCGACGCGACGGTCAATATAAAGTCGGTTAATATCAAGACAAAATATTTCACGGTGACTGAAAAAGTGTAAAATTCGACTAACTTTGTATGGGATGTATCCTTTAAAATAACGCAGGAGAGTACCTACTTCAACAGCGACGCGTGCGCAAAACTACTCCACTGAGCTAATATGATCAAAAAGTATGCTGAACGATGATCGATTTGAACAGAAACGACAAACTAAAACATTTCAAACTGAGCTTCAAAACGACAAATATTCAGTGTCTAAAGTAGGTGAAAACGCTAAACTTATTGCAAACAGAATCCATATTGCGATGTTTTTGAAGTGCAACAGGTCCGATCTACACAAACAAGGTGTCTACGCAACGGGCTCGACGCGACGGTCAATATAAAGTCGGTTAATATCAAGACAAAATATTTCACGATGACCGAAAAAGTGTAAAATTCGGCTAAGTTTGTATGGGATGTATCTTTTACAATATCGCAAAAGAGTACCTAAAAGAACAGCGAAACGTTCGCAGAACCACTTCGATGAGCTAATATGATCAAAAAGTATGCTAAAAGATGATCGATTTGAAAAGAAACGACAAACTAAAACATTTCAAACTGAGCTTTAAAACGACAAATTTTCAGTGTCTAAAGTAGGTAAAAACACTAAAATTATTGCAAACAGAATCTATTTTCCGATGTTTTTGAAGTGCAACAGGTTTGATCTCTACAAACGAGGTGTCAACGCAACGGGCTCGACGCGACGGTCAATATAAAGTCGGTTAATATGAAGACAAAATATTTCACGGTGACTGAAAAAGTGTAAAATTCGACTAACTTTGTATGGGATGTATCTTTTAAAATAACGCAGGAGAGTACCTTCTTCAACAGCGACGCGTGCGCAAAACTACTCCACTGAGCTAATATGATCAAAAAGTATGCTAAACGATGATAGATTTGAACAGAAACGACAAACTAAAACATTTCAAACTGAGCTTCAAAACGACAAATATTCAGTGTCTCAAGTAGGTGAAAACGCTAAACTTATTGCAAACAGAATCCATATTGCCATGTTTTTGAAGTGCAACAGGTCCAATCTACACAAACAAGGTGTCTACGCAACGGGCTAGACGCGACGGTCAATATAAAGTCGGTTAATATCAAGACAAAATATTTCATGGTGACCGAAAAAGAGTAAAATTCGACTTACGTTGTATGGGATGTATCTTTTAAAATAACGCAGGAGGGTACCTACTTCAACAGCGACGTGTGCGCAAAACTACTTTACTGAGCTAATATGATCGAAAAGTTTGCTAAAAGATGATCGATTCGAACAGAAACGACAAACTAAAACATTTCAAACTAAGCTTCAAAACGACAAATATTCAGTGTCTAAAGTAGGTTAAAACGCTAAAATTATTGCAAACAGAATCCATATTGCGATGTTTTTGAAGTGCAACAGGGCTGATCTACACAAGCGAGGTGTCTACGGAACGGGCTCGACGCGACGGTCAATATAAAGTCGGTTAATATCAAGACAAAATATTTCACGGTGACCGAAAAAGTGTAAAATTCGACTAACTTTGTATGGGATGTATCTTTAAAAATAACGCAGGAGGGTACTTACTTCAACAGCGAAACGTGCGCAGAACCACTTCTATGAGCTAATATGATCGAAAAGTATGATAAACGATGATCGATTTGAACAGAAACGACAAACTAAAACATTTCAAACTGAGCTTCAAAACGACAAATATTCAGTGTCGAAAGTAGGTGAAAACGCTAAAATTATTGCAAACAGAATCCATATTGCGATGTTTTTGAAGTGCAACAGGTCCGATCTACACAAACGAGGTGTCAAAGCGACGATATCGACGCGACGGTCAATATAAAGTCGGTTAATATCAAGACAAAATATTTCACGGTGACCGAAAAAGTGTAAAATTAGACTAACTTTGAATGGGATGTATCTTTTAAAATATCGCAAAAGAGTACCTACTTTAACAGCAAAGCGTGCGCAAAACTACTCCAATGAGCTATTATGATTGAAAAGTATGCTAAACGATGATCGATTTAAACAGAAACGACAAACTAAAACATTTCAAACTGAGCTTCAAAACGACAAATATTCAGTGTCTAAAGTAGGTGAAAACGCTAAAATTATTGCAAACAGAATCCACATTGCGATGTTTTTGAAGTGCAACAGGTTTAATCTACACTATCGAGGTGTCTACGCAACGGGCTTGACGCGACGGTCAAAATAAAGTCGGTTAATATCGAGACAAAATATTTCACGGTGACCGAAAAAGTGTAAAAATCGACTAACTTTGTATGGGATGTATCTTCTAAAATAACGCAGGAGGGTACCTACTTCAACAGCGACGCGTGCGCAAAACTATTTCACTGAGCTAATATGATCGAATAGTATGCCAAAGGATGATCGATTTGAACAGAAACGACAAACTAAAACATTTCAAACTGAGCTTCAAAACGACAACTATTCAGTGTCTAAAGTAGGTGAAAACGCTAAAATTATTGCAATCAGAATCTATTTTGCGATGTTTTTGAAGTGCACATGTTTTATCTACACAAACGAGGTGTCTACGCAACGGGTTCGACGCGACGGTCAATAAAAAGTCGGTTAATATCAAGACAAAATATTTCACGGTGACCGAAAAGTGTAAAATTCGACTAACTTTGTATGGGATGTATCTTTTAAATTAACGCAAAGGAGTACCTATTTTAACAGCGAAGCGTGCGCACAAACACTTCTGTAAGCTAATATGATCGAAAAGTATGCTAAAAGATGATCGATTTGAACACAAACGACAAACTAAAACATTTCAAACTGAGCTTTAAAACGACAAATATTCAGTGTCTAAAGTAGGTGAAAACGCTAAAATTATTGCAAACAGAATCTATTTTGCGATGATTTTAAAGTGCAACAGGTTTAATCTACACAAACGAGGTGTCTACGCAACGGGCTCGACGCGACGGTCAATAAAAAGTCGGTTAATATCAAGACAAAATATTTCACGATGACCGAAAAAGTGTAAAATTCGACTTACGTTGTATGGGATGTATCTTTTAAAATAACGCAGAAGGGTCCCTACTTTAACAGCGACGTGTGCGCAAAACTACTTTACTGAGCTAATATGATCGAAAAGTATGCTAAAAGATGATTGATTCGAACAGAAACGACAAACTAAAACATTTCAAACTAAGCTTCAAAACGACAAATATTCAGTGTCTAAAGTAGGTGAAAACGCTAAAATAATTGCAAACAGAATCCATATTGCGATGTTTTTGAAGTGCGACAGGGCTGATCTACACAAACGAGGTGTCAAAGCGACGATATCGACGCGACGGTCAATATAAAGTCGGTTAATATCAAGACAAAATATTTCACGGTGACCGAAAAAGTGTAAAATTAGACTAACTTTGTATGGGATGTATCTTTTAAAATATCGCAAAAGAGTACCTACTTTAACAGCGGAGCGTGCGCAAAACTACTCCAATGAGCTAATATGATTGAAAAGTATGCTAAACGATGATCGCTTTAAACAGAAACGACAAACTAAAACATTTCAAACTGAGCTTCAAAACGACAAATATTCAGTGTCTAAAGTAGGTGAAAACGCTAAAATTATTGCAAACAGAATCCACATTGCGATGTTTTTGAAGTGCAACAGGTTTAATCTACACAGTCGAGGTGTCTACGCAACGGGCTTGACGCGACGGTCAAAATAAAGTCGGTTAATATCGAGACAAAATATTTCACGGTGACCGAAAAAGTGTAAAATTCGACTAACTTTGTATGGGATGTATCTTTTAAAATATCGCAGGAGGGTACCTACTTCAACAACGACGCGTGCGCAAAACTACTCCACTTAGCTAATATGATCAAAAAGTATGCTAAAAGATGATCGATTTGAACAGAAACGACAAACTAAAATATTTCAAACTGAGCTTCAAAACGACAAATATTCAGTGTCTAAAGTAGATAAAAACGCTAAAATTATTGCAATCAGAATCTATTTTGCGATGTTTTTGAAGTGCAACAGGTCCGATCTACACAAACAAGGTGTCAACGCAACGGGCTCGACGCGACGGTCAATATAAAGTCGGTTAATATCAAGACAAAATATTTCACGGTGACCGAAAAAGTGTAAAATTCGACTAACTTTGTATGGGATGTATCTTCTAAAATATCGTCAAAGAGTACTTACAAGGACAGCGACGCGTGCGCTTAACTACTCCACTGAGCTAATATGATCGAAAAGTATGCTAAACGATGATCGATTTGAACAGAAACGACAAACTAAAACATTTCAAACTAAGCTTCTAAACGACAAATATTTAGTGTCGAAAGTAGGTGAAAACGCTAAAATTATTGCAAACAGAATCCATATTGCGATGTTTTGAAAACTGCAACAGGTCTGATCTACACAAACGAGGTGTCTACGCAACGGGCTCGACGCGACGGTCAATATAAAGTCGGTTAATATCAAGACAAAACATTTCACGGTGACCGAAAAAGTGTAAAATTCGACTAACTTTGTATGGGATGTATCTTTTAAAATATCGCAAAAGAGTACCAACTTCAACAGCGGAGCGTGCGAAAAACTACTTCACTGAGCTAATATGATTGAAAAGTATGCTAAACGATGATCGATTTGAACAGAAACGACAAACTAAAACATTTCAAACTGAGCTTCAAAACGACAAATATTCAGTGTCGAAAGTAGGTGAAAACGCTAAAATTATTGCAAACAAAATCCATATTGCGATGTTTTTAAAGTGCAACAGGTCCGATCTACACAAACGAGGTATCTACGCAAAGGGCTTGACGCGACGGTCAATATAAAGTCGGTTTATATCAAGACAAAATATTTCAAGGTGACCGAAAAAGTGTAAAATTCCGACTAACTTTGTATGGGATGTATCTTTTAAAATATTGCAAAAGAGTTCCTACTAGAACAGCGGAGCGTGCGTTGAACCACTTCGGTGAGCAAATGTGATCGAAAAGTATGCTAAAAGATGATCGATTTGAACAGAAACGACAAACTAAAACATTTCAAACTGAGCTTCAAAACGACAAATATTCAGTGTCATAAGTAGGTGAAAACGCTAAAATTATTGCAAACAGAATCTATTTTGCGATGTTTTTGAAGTGCAACAGGTTTGATCTACACAAACGAGGTGTCTACGCAACGGGCTCGACGCGACGGTCAATATAAAGTCGCTTAATATCAAGACAAAATATTTCACGGTGACCGAAAAAGTGTACAATTCGACTAACTTTGTATGGGATGTATCTTTTAAAATATCGCAAAAGAGTACCTATTTCAACAGCGGAGCGTGCGCAGATCCGCTTCGGTGAACTAATGTGATCGAAATGTATGCTAAAAGATGATCGATTTGAACAGAAACGACAAACTAAAACATTTCAAACTGAGCTTCAAAACGACAAATATTCAGTGTCATAAGTAGGTGAAAACGCCAAAATTATTGCAAACAGAATCTATTTTGCGATGTTTTTGAAGTGCAACAGGTTTGATCTACACAAACGAGGTGTCTACGCAACGGGCTCGACGCGACGGTCAATATAAAGTCGGTTAATATCAAGACAAAATATTGCACGAAGACCGAAAAAGTGTAAAATTCGACTAACTTTGTATTGGATGTATCTTTCAAAATATCGCAAAAGAGTACGTAATAAAACAGCGGAGCGTGCGCAGAACTACTTCTTAATAAGTAAATAAGTGAATAAGTAAATAAGCTAATAAGTATATAAGTAAATTAGTAAATATGTAAAAAAGTAAATTATAAAAAAATAATAAAACAGTAAGTAAATATGTTAATAAGTAAATAAGTTAATTCGTAAATAAATAAATAAGTTAATAAGTAAATAAGTTAATTATTAAATGAGTTAAAAAATAAATAACTCAATAAATAAATAAATAAGTAAATTAGTAAATAAGTAAATTAGTAAATAAGTAAATAAGAAAATAAGTATATAAGTATAAAAGTAAATTAGTAAACTAGTCAATAAGTAAATAAGTAAATTAGTATATAAGTAAATTAGTAAATAAGTAAATTAGTAAATAAGTAAATAAGTAAATAAGTAAATGAGTAAATAAGTAAATATGTCAAAAAGTAAATAATTAAAAAAGGAAATAAGTAAATGAGTAAATAAGTAAAAAAGTTAATAAATTAATTAATCAATAAATCAAAAAATAAATAAATAAAAAAAAAAATTAACAAACTAATAATTAAATAGGTAAATAAGAAAATAAGTAATTAGGTAAATAAGTAAAAAAGTAAAAAAGTAAATACGTAAATAAGTAAATAAAAGAATAAGTAAATAAGTATGTAACTAAATAAGTAAATAAGTAATTTAGTTAATAAGTAAAACAGTAAATAAGTATATAAGTCAAAAAGGAAATAAGTATACAGGGTAATTAGTAGATAAGTAAATAAATAAATAAAAAAATATAGTAAGTAAATAAGTCAAAGACGTAAGGGAGCTTAACCAAGACCCGAAGCTCCAAGCCAACCTCACCTTCACGCGGTGCGTCCTGTTTCAACAGACGAGGCTCTGGCGACCGACCGACGGCGGGATAACCATCCAACAAAAGGCGCAGTAAAATGTTGAGCTGTGATGGGCAGCAGCGTCACACTTAAAAGATACTGCGCCTCTGCGCTCGCCAACCCGCCTGCCAAGCGTGGCGAGTACTGGCAAATACCCCCCTCATATGTTAGTACACAAAAAAACCAGGCCCCCAGTCTCCGGCAGCCCCGCTATTCCTGATTCCGGTAGCGGTCACGGTAACGGCGGGGCAGGGGGTGCTAAGAATCCCCGGAGGCGATCTCGCTACCACCCCCAACGACAACTGGCCCTGGTAACTTATAACGCGTGCACACTGAGGACAGACGAGAAGTTGCTCGAGCTGGAGGAAGAATTGAGCAGGTTACACTGGGACATAGTGGGTTTATCAGAAGTCCGTAGAGAGGGCGAGGACACGATAACTCTGAAGTCTGGCAACCTGCTCTTCTACCGGGAGGGTGACCAAAAGTCCCAAGGTGGTGTTGGGTTTCTTGTCCACAGGTCCCTCGTAAACAACATCGTAACCATCGAGAGTGTGTCGAACAGGGTGATATACCTTATACTCAGAATAACCGAAAGGTATTCGCTGAAGGTCATACAGGTATATGCACCGACCTCGAACCACCCGGATGAAGAGGTGGAGGAAATGTATGAGGACGTAAGTAGAGCCATACACACTTCCAAAACCTATTTCACTGTTGTTATGGGGGACTTCAACGCAAAACTCGGCAAGCGAGGCGAGGATGAGTTGAAAGTGGGACCTTTTGGATATGGTCAAAGGAACGCCAGGGGAAATAGGCTGGCCGACTTTCTGGAGAAGGAGGGACTCTTTGCGATGAACTCTTTCTTCCAGAAGCCGCCTCAAAGGAAATGGACCTGGCTGAGTCCGGATGGCAAGACGAGAAATGAGATAGACTTCATCATGACCACCAAGAGACGGTTATTCAATGATGTCTCCGTGATCAACAGGGTAAAAACCGGTAGTGATCACCGTATGGTCCGAGGCATATTGAATATAAATGTCAAATTGGAAAGGTCCCGCTTGATGAAGTCCACGCTCCGACCTACTCGTGCCCATATCCAAAATCCCGAGAGCTTTCAACTCGAGTTGTCAAACCGCTTTGATTGCCTAGAGAATTGCGTATCAGTGGACGAAATAAACAACGGGTTTGTGGAAACTGTCCAAACGGTCGGATCTAAGTTTTTTAGACCTGGCCGTAAAAATAGACCTCAAAAACTCTCGGTCCACACTCTCGACCTTATGGCAGAACGTCGATCTATGGCACTGCAGACCTCCGTTAATGCTCAAACCTACAGGCAGCTTAATAGACGAATAATGAAATCTCTGCGACATGACATTCGTTCCTTTAACACGACTAGTGTTAAAGAAACAATAGAGCGAAACCAAGGCTCCAAAATGTTTGCAAGGGACATGTCTATTGGGCAAAGCCTGTTGACGAAGCTTAAAACGGAGGACGGCAGTGTAGCGTCGACGAAAGCAGAGGTTTTGAGGGAGATCGAAAGGTTTTATGGACAGTTGTACACCTCAGTAGCCAAACCCGTTGATAGCTCGACCGGAGACCCACGAGCTATCCTGACCCGACACTACACTGAAGACATCCCGGACATCAGCCTCTACGAGATTAGGATGGCCCTGAAACAGCTTAAAAACAATAAGGCACCTGGCGAGGACGGAATCACAGCAGAGCTCCTGAAAGCGGGTGGAACACCGGTACTGAAAGTCCTTCAGAGACTCTTTAATTCCGTTCTGCTAGAGGGCATCACGCCTGAGGCATGGAACAGGAGTGTGGTGGTGTTGTTTTTCAAAAAAGGAGACAAAACCTTATTGAAGAACTATAGACCCATCTCACTCCTGAGCCATGTCTACAAGCTGTTCTCAAGGGTCATCACGAATCGTCTCGCACGTAGGTTTGATGACTTCCAGCCTCCCGAACAAGCCGGATTCCGAAAAGGCTACAGTACCATAGACCACATTCATACGCTAAGGCAAATTATACAGAAGTCCGAGGAGTATAATATGCCTCTATGTTTAGCTTTTGTGGACTATGAGAAGGCCTTTGATTCGATCGAAACTTGGGCGGTGCTTCGGTCTCTTCAGCGGTGTCACATAGACTATAGGTATATAGAGGTGTTAAAGTGTCTATATAACAACGCCACCATGTCGGTCCGAGTACAGGAACAGAATACGAGGGCGATTCCATTGCGAAGAGGTGTAAGACAGGGCGATGTTATATCTCCGAAACTGTTTACAGCGGCATTGGAAGACGCCTTCAAGCTCCTGGAATGGGAAGGATTCGGCATCTCCGTCAATGGCGAATACATAACACACCTTCGGTTTGCCGATGATAAAGTCGTTGTGGCAAAGACGCTGGATGATCTAGGCACTATGCTCGAAGACCTCGACCGAGTATCCCAACAAGTGGGTCTTAAAATGAACATGGAGAAGACGAAAATTATGTCGAGTTCCCTTGTTGTACCCACTCCAGTATCCATTGGGAACTCAACTCTCGAAGTTGTCGACGAGTACGTCTACCTGGGACAAGTGATCCAATTGGGTAGGTCCAACTTCGAGAAAGAGGTCAATCGACGAATCCAACTCGGCTGGGCAGCGTTCGGGAAACTGCGCAAGAGCGTCTTCTCGTCTCAATTACCTCAGTGTCTGAAGACGAAAGTCTTCAATCAGTGTGTGTTACCAGTGATGACATACGGATCCGAAACGTGGTCTCTTACTATGGGCCTTATAATGAAGCTCAAAATTACACAACGAGCGATGGAGCGGGCTATGCTCGGTGTTTCTCTACGAGATCGAATCAGAAACGAAGAGATACGTAGAAGAACCAAGGTAATGGACATAGCCTTGAGAATCAGTAAGCTTAAGTGGCAGTGGGCAGGGCACATAGCGCGAAGAACTGATGGCCGATGGGGCAGGAAAGTTCTAGATTGGAGACCCTTCGACCAAAGACGCAGCGTAGGACGTCCACCAACAAGATGGACAGACGACCTTAAAAAGATCGCAGGATCAAACTGGATGCAGACCGCTAGTGATCGGTCGCTGTGGAAAGCCGTGGGGGAGGCCTATGTTCAGCAGTGGACGTCCTTTTGCTGATTATGATGATGATGATGAATAAGTCAAAAAGTAAATGAGTTAATACGTAAATAAGTAAATTAGTAAAAAGGTTAATAAGTAAATAAGAAAATTAGTAAATAAGTAAGTAAGTAAATAAGTAAATAAATAAATAAATAAATATATAAACAAATAAATAAATAAACAAATTAATAAATAAATAAATAAACAAATAAATAAATTAACAAATTAATAAATAAATAATTAAATAAGCAAATTAGTTAAAAAGTAAATAAGTTAAGTAAATATGTAAATAATTAAAAAAATAAACAAATTAAAAAGTAAATAGGTAAATATGTTAATAAGTAATAAGGTAAATAAGTAAAAAAGTAAATAAGTAAATAAATGAATAATTAAATAAGTTAACTAGTAAATAAGTAAATAATAAAAAAGTAAATAATAAAGTAAGAAAATAAGTTAAAAAGTAAATAAGTAAAAAAAATGAAAAAGTTAATAAATTAATAAATCAATAAATAAATAAATTAGAAAATTAGTGAATTAGTAAATTAGTAAATTATTAATTTGTAAATTAGTAAATAAGTATATGAGTGAAAAAATAAATAAGTTAACAAGTAAATAAGTAAATTATTAAAAAGGTAAAAAAGGAAATAAGTAAATAAGTTAATAGGTAACTGAGTTAATAAGTAAAAAAGTAAACTAGTAAAAAAGGAAATTAGTAAATTAGTTAATAAGTAAAAAGTAAATAAGTATATAAGTAAATAATAATAAAAGTAAATAATTTAATGAATTAATAAATCAATAAATAAATAAATAAGTAAATTAGTAAATATGTTAATAAATAAATATGTAAGTAACTAAATAAATTTATAAGTTAACTAGTAATAAAGTAAATAAGTAAGTAAGTAAATAACTAAATAAGTGAACTAGTAATTAAGTAAAAAAGTAAATAAATAAATAAGTAAATTAGTAAATAAGTAAATGAGTTAATAAGTTAATAAGTAAACTAGTAAAAAAGTAAATAAGTAAGTGAGTAAATAACTTAATAAGTAAACTAGTAATTAAGTAAATAAATTAATAAGTAAATAATAATCCAGTAAGTAAATAAGTAAATTCGTAAATAAATAAATAAGTAAATTAATAAATAAGTTAATAAATTAATAACTAAATAAATAAATAAATAAGTAAATAAGTAAATTATTAAATAAGTAAATATGTAAATAACTATTTACTTATTTAAGTCAATGAGAAAATAAGTAAATAAGAAAATGAGTAAATAAGTATATAAGTGAATAAGTTAATAAGTAAAAGAGTAAATAAAAAAGTAAGTAAATAAGTAAATAAGTAAATGAGTAAATAAGTAAAAAAGTAAATAATAAAGTAAGTAAATAAGTGAATAAGTAAGTAAATTAATAAATCAATTATTAAAAAAATAAATAAAAAACAAATAAATAAATAAAAAATTAAGTAAATAAGTAAATTAGTGAATAAGTAAATAAGTTAATAATTTAAAAAATTCAACAAATTAATAATTAAATAGGTTAATTAGAAAATAAGTAATTAGGTAAAAAAGTAAATAAGTAAATAAGTAAATATATAAATAAGTGAAAAAGTAAATAAGTATTTAAGTAAATTAGTTTATGAGTAAAACAGTTAATAAGTATATTAGTAAATAAGTAAAAAAGGAAATATGTATATAAGTAAATAAATAAATAATAAAAAAAGTAAATAATAAAGTAAGTAAATAAGTAAAAAAGTAAATAAGTTAATACGTAAATAAGTAAAGTAAATAAGTAAAGTAAGTAAAAAATTAAATTAATTAATAATTAAATAGGTAAATAAACATAAAACTAATTAGGTAAATAAGTAAATAAGTAAATAAGTGAAAAAGTAAATAAGTAAATAAGTATATAAGTAAAAAGGTAAATAAGTAAATAAGAAAATTAGTAAATAAGTTAATAAGTTCATTAGTAAATTAGTAAACTAATAAATAAGAAAATGAGTAAATAAGTAAATCAATAAATAAATAAATCAATAAATAATCAAATAAATAAATTAACAAATAAATAAATAAATATATAAACAAAACATAAGTAAATTAGCAAATTAGTAAAAAGGTAAATAAGTAAATAAGTTTAGTAAATAAGTTAATAAGTAAATAAGTAAAGAATTAAAAAATTAAACAAATTAATAATTAAATAGGTAAATAAGAAAATAAGAAATTAGGTAAACAAGTAAATAAGTTAATTAGTTAATAAGTAAAACAGTAAATAAGTATATAAGTACATAACTTAAAAAGGAAATAAGTATATAAGTAAATAATAAAAAAAGTAAATACTAAAGTAAGTAAATAAGTAAATAAGTTAATACGTAAATAAGTAAATTAGTAAAAAGGTAAATAAGAAAATTAGTAAATAAGTAATAAAGTAAATAAGTTAATTAGTAAATTAGTAAATTAGTAAACTAGTAAATAAATAAATAAGTAAATAAGAAAACGCTAAAATTATTGCAAACAGAATCCATATTGCGATGTTTTGAAGTGCAACAGGTCTGATCTACACAAACGAGGTGTCTACGCAACGGCCTCGACGCGACGGTCAATATAAAGTCGCTTAATATCAAGACAAAATATTTCACGGTGACCGAAAAAGTGTACAATTCGACTAACTTTGTATGGGATGTATCTTTTAAAATATCGCAAAAGAGTACCTATTTCAACAGCGGAGCGTGCGCAGATCCGCTTCGGTGAACTAATGTGATCGAAATGTATGCTAAAAGATGATCGATTTGAACAGAAACGACAAACTAAAACATTTCAAACTGAGCTTCAAAACGACAAATATTCAGTGTCATAAGTAGGTGAATACGCTAAAATTATTGCAAACAGTATCAATATTGCGATGTTCTTGAAGTGCAACAGGTTTAATCTACACAAAAGAGGTGTCTTCGCAACGGGCTCGGCCCGATGGTCAATATAAAGTCGGTTAATATCAAGACAAAATATTTCACGGTGACCGAAAAAGTGTACAATTCGACTAACTTTGTCTGGGATGTATCTTTTAAAATATCGCAAAAGAGTACATACTTTAACAGCGCAGCGTGCGCAAAACTACTCCAGTGAGCTAATATGATCGAAAAGTATGCTAAACGATGATCGATTTGAACAGAAACGACAAACTAAAACATTTCAATCTGAGCTTTAAAACGACAAATATTCAGTGTCTAAAGTAGGTGAAAACGCCAAAATTATTGCAAACGGAATCCATATTGCGATGTTTTCGAAGTGCAGCAGGTCCGATCTACACAAACTAGGTGTCTACGCAACGGGCTCGACGCGACGGTCAATATAAAGTCGGTTAAAATCAAGACAAAATATTTCACGGTGACCAAAAAAGTGTAAAATTCGACTAACTTTGTATGGGATGTATCTTTTAAAATATCGCAAAAGAGTACCTAATAAAACAGCCGAGCGTGCGCAGAACTACTTATAAACAAGTAAATAAGGGAAAAAGTAAGTAAGTTAATAAGTATATAAGTAAATTAGTAAATATGTAAATAAGTAAATTATAAAAAAAAAAAAACAGTAAGTAAATAAGTAAATAAGTAAATAATTAAATAAATAAATAGGTAAATAAGCAAATAAGAAAATAAGTATATAAGTAAATTAGTAAACTAGTCAATAAGTAAATTAATATATAAGTAAATTAGTTAATAAGTAAATAAATAAATAAGTAAATAAGTTAATAAGTTAATAAGTAAATAAGTAAATGAGTAAAAAAAGTAAATATGTCTAAAAGTTAATAATAAAGTAAGTAAATAAGTAAATGAGTAAATTAGTAAATAAGTAAATAAGTTAAGTAAATAAGTTAATAAGTAAATAAAAAAAAATTAAACAAACTAATAATAAAATAGGTAAATAAGAAAATAAGTAATAAGGTAAATAAGTAAATATAAATTAGTTAATAAAAAAACAGTTAGTAAGTATTTAAGTAAAAAAGGAATAAGTATATAAGTAAATTAGTAAATATTAAAGTAAGTATATATGTAAAAAAGTAAATAAGTTAATACGTAAATAAGTAAATTAGCGAAAAGGTAAATAAGTAAATAAGAAAATTAGTAAATAAGTAAATAAGTAAGTAAGTAAATAGGTAAATAAATATATAAACAAATAAATAAATTAACAAATTAATAAATAAATAAATTAATAAAAAACTAAACAAATAAATAAATTAACAAATAAATAAATAAATATGTAAATAAAAAAATAAGCAAATAAGCAAATTAGTAAAAAAGGTAAGTAAATAAGTAAAAAATTATATGTGTTAATAAGTAATTAGGTAAATAAGTAAAAAAGTAAATAAGTGAATAATTAAATAAGTAAACTAGTAAATAAGTAAATAATAAAAAAAGAAAATAATAAAGTAAGTAAATAAGTAAAAAAGTAAAAAAAATGAATAAGTTAATAAATAAATAAATCAATAAATAAATAAATTAGTGAATTAGTAAATTAGTAAATCAGTAAATTAGTAAATAAGTATATGAGTGAATAAATAAATAAGAAAACTAGTAAATAAGTAAATTATTAAAAAGGTAAATAAGGAAATAAGTAAAAAGGTTAATAAGTTAATAAGTTAAAAAGGTAATAAATAAATAAGTCAATAGGTAAATAAGTTAAAAAGTAAAAAAGTAAATAAAATTACTAGTAAAAAAGTAAATTAGTTAATAAGTAAAAAGTAAATAAGTATATAAGTAAATAATAATAAAAGTAAATAAGTACATAAGAATATATGTAAATAAGTAAATATGTAAATAAGTAAATAAGTAAGTGAGTAAATAACTAAATTAGTAAACTAGTAATTAAGTAAATAAGTAAATAATTAATTAGTAAATTATAAAAAAAAAATACAGTAAGCAAATAAGTAAATTCGTAAATAAATAAATATGTTAATAAGTAAATTAATAAATAAGTTAATAAATAAATAACAAAATTAATAAATAAATAAGTAAATAAGTTAATAAGTAAATAAGTAAATAAGAAAATAAGTTAATAAGTGTATAAGTATATAAGTAAATTAGTAAACTAGTCAATAAGTAAATAAGTAAATTATTATATAAGTAAATTAGTAAATAAGTAAATTAGTAAATAAGTAAATAAGTTAATAAGTAAATAAGTAAATAAGTAAATAAGTAAATAAGTAAATAAGTAAATGAGTAAATAAGTAAATTAATTAATTAATCAATAAATCAAAAAATAAATAAATAAATAAAAAATTAAGTAAAATCGTAAAAAAATAAATAAGTTAATAAATAAATAACTAAATAAATAAATAAATAAGTAAATAAGTTCATAAGTAAATAAGTAAATAAGTAAATAAGTAAATAAGTAAATAAGTAAATTAGTAAATTATTAAATAAATAAATAAGTAAATAGCTAAATAAATAAATAAGTCAATAAGAAAATAAGTAAATAAGAAAATGAGTAAATAAGTAAATCTATACTTATATTATAAAGCTGAAGAGTTTGTTTGTTTGTTTGAACGCGCTAATCTCAGAAAATACTGGTCCGATTTGAAAAATTATTTTTACGTTAGATAGTCCATTTATCGAGGAAGGCTTCAAGCTATATAACATAAAGATACAACTCACAAGACCACAGCAGCAATGAAAAATGTTGCGAAAACGGGGGAAAGATATTCCTTTTGAGAGCTACCGCTGCGTACGCTGCGGAATCCGCTACAGTTACACAAAAATCATGTATGACAAGATTGTTCACCATTAAGAGTTCTATAATAAAATCCACGACAGCATAACTCTATCTTTTATGGTTGACTTACTACAACCTTTTTTATGTTAATAAATTTGTAAAAAAATAATGCATCATTTTTAGAGGTGTATTATACACACAGGTATTTATGTTTATCAAAATAAATAGATTCATTATCACGAGCATTTCAATAAATATCTTAGGAGCTATCACAGTTTTAACATAACTCCGCACCAAAATAATGTTCGCAACTTAAGTACAACGTACGCTTGCGCTAATTGATATTATAAAGCTGAAGAGTTTGTTGGTTTGAACGCGCTTATCTCAGGAACTGCTGAACCGATTTGAACAAATATTTCTGTGTAAGATAGCTTATTTATTGTGAAAGGCTTCAGGATATAAAACATCACGCTGCGACAGGAGGGGAGGGAGCAAACTCAAAACGCGCGGACGAAGTCGCGGGGGACCGCTAGTAAGTTAATAAGTATACAAAAAAATTAGAAAATTAGTAAACTAGTCAATAAGTAAATAAATATATAAGTGAATAAGTAAATAAGTAAAAAAGTAAATAAAAAAATAAGTAAATAAGTAAATAAGTTAAAAAGTGAATAGTAAAGTAAGTAAATAAGTAAATTAGTAAATTAGTGAATAAGTAAATAAGTTAATAATTAAAAAATTAAACAAATTAATAATTAAATAGGTAAATTAGAAAATAAGTCATTATGTAAATAAGTAAATAAGTATATAAGTAAATATGTAAATAAGTGAAAAAGTAAATAAGTAAATAAGTATATAAGTAAATAAGTAAAAAAGGAAATAAGTAAATAATAAAATAATAAAAAAAGTAAATAATAAAGTAAGTAAATAAGTAAAAAAGTAAATAAGTTAATACGTAAATAAGTAAATAAGTAAATAAGTAAAAAAGTAAATACGTAAAAAGGTAAATAAGTAAATAAGTAATAAAAATTTAATTAGTTAATAAGTAAAACAGAAAATAAGTATATAAGTAAATAAGTAAAAAAGGAAATAAGGAAATAAGTAAATTAGTAAATAAGTAAATAATAAAAAAAGTAAATAATAAAGTAAGTAAATAAGTATAAAAGTAAATAAATTAATACTTAAAAAAGTAAATTAGTAAAAAGGTAAATAAGTTAATAAGAAAATTAGTAAATATGTAAGTGAATAAGTAAATAAGTAAAAAAGTAAATTAGTAAATTAGTTAACTAGTAAATAAGTAAATAAATAAATAAATTTATAAATAAAACAATAAATAAACAAATAAATAAATTAACAAATAAATAAATAAATATATGAATAAAAAAGTAAGTAAAAAAGCAAATTAGAAAACAGGTAAATAGGTTAGGTAAATCATTAAAAAAATTAAACAAATTAATAAGTAAATTGGTAAGTATGTTAATAAGTAATTAGGTAAATAAGTAAAAATGTAAATAAGTAAATAAGGAATATAGAAAAAAGTAAATAAGTAAATTAGAAAATAAGTAAATAAGTAAATAAATAAATAAGTATATAATTAAAAATTTAAACAAATTAATAATTAAATAGGTAAATAAGAATATGAGTAATTAGGTAAATAAGTAAAAAAGTAAATAAGTGAAAAAGTAAATAAGTATATAAGTAAATACGTAAATTAGTTAATAAGTTCATTAGTAAATTAGTAAATTAGTAAATAAGTAAACTAGTTTATAAGAAAATAAGTATTTTACAAATTACAAATTAATAATTAAATTGGTAAATAAGAAAATAAGTAATGAGGTAAATAAGTAAAAAAGTAAATAAGTATATAAAAAAATAAATAAATTAGTTAATAAGTAAAACAGTAAATAAGTATATAAGTACATAACTTAAAAATGAAATAAGTATATAAGTTAATTAGTAAATTATAAAAAAAGTAAATAATAAAGTAAGTAAATAAGTTAAAACGTAAATAAGTAAATAAGTAAAAAGGTAAATAAGTAAATAAGAAAATTAGTAAATAAATAAATAAGTAAATAAGGAAACGCTAAAATTATTGCAAACATCATCCATATTGCAATGTTTTGAAGTGCAATAGGTCCGGTCCAAATTAATAATTAAATAGGAAAATAAGAATATGAGTAATTAGGTAAATAAGTAAAAAAGTAAATAAGTGAAAAAGTAAATAAGTATATAAGTAAATACGTAAATAAGTTAATAAGTTCATTAGTAAATTAGTAAATTAGTAAATAAGTAAACTAGTTAATAAGAAAAAAAGTAAAAAAGTAAATCAATAAATAAATAAATCAATAAATAATCAAATAAATAATTTAAGAAATAAATAAATAAATATATAAACAAAACAAAAATAAATAAGCAAATTAGTAAAAAGGTAAATAAGTAAATAAAATTAGTAAATAAGTTCATAAGTAAATAAGTAAAGAATTAAAAAATTAAACAAATTAATAATTAAATAGGTAAATAAGAAAATAAGTAATAAGGTAAATAAGTAAAAAAGTAAATAAGTATATAAAAAAATAAATAAATTAGTTAATAAGTAAAACAGTAAATAAGTATATAAGTACATAACTTAAAAATGAAATAAGTATATAAGTAAATTAGTAAATAATAAAAAAAGTAAATAATGAAGTAAGTAAATAAGTAAATAAGTTAAAACGTAAATAAGTAAATTAGTAAAAAGGTAAATAAGTAAATAAGAAAATTAGTAAATAAATAAATAAGTAAATAAGGAAACGCTAAAATTATTGCAAACAGAATCCATATTGCAATGTTTTGAAGTGCAATAGGTCCGGTCTACACAAACGAGGTGTCTACGCAACGGGCTCGACGCGTCGGTCAATATCAAGTCGCTTAATATCAAGACAAAATATTTCACGGTGACCGAAAAAGTGTAAAATTCGACTAACTTTGTATAGGATGTATCTTTTAAAATATCGCAAAAATGTACATTTTTTAACAGCGCAGCGTGCGCAAAACTACTCCAGTGAGCTAATATGATCGAAAAATATGCTAAAAGATGATCGATTTGAACAGAAACGACAAACTAAAACATTTCAAACTGAGCTTTAAAACGACAAATATTCAGTGTCTATAGTAGGTAAAAACGCCAAAATTATTGCAAACGGAATCCATATTGCGATGTTTTCGAAGTGCAGCAGTTCCAATCTAAACAAACTAGGTGTCTATGCAACGGGCTCGACGCGACGGTCAATATTAAGTCGGTTAAAATCAAGACAAAATATTTCACGGTGACCGAAAAAGTGTACAATTCGACTAACTTTGTATGGAATGTATCTTTTAAAATATCGCAAAAGAGTACCTACTAGAAGAGCGGAACGTGCGCAAAACCAATTCGATGAGCTAATATGATCAAAAAGTGTGCTTAAAGCTGATTGATTTGAACAGAAACGACAAACTAAAACATTTCAAACTGAGCTTCAAAACGACAAATATTCAGTGTCTAAAGTAGGTGAAAACGCTAAAATTATTGCAAACAGAATCCTTATTGCGATGTTTTTGAAGTGCAGCAGGTCTGATCTACACAAACGAGGTGTTTACGTAACGGGCTCGACGCGACGGTCAATATAAAGTCGGTTAATATCAAGACAAAATATTTCACGGTGACCGAAAAAGTGTACAATTCGACTAACTTTGTATGGAATGTATCTTTTAAAATATCGCAAAAGAGTACCTACTAGAAGAGCGGAACGTGCGCAGAACCAATTCGATGAGCTAATATGATCAAAAAGTATGCTAATAGATGATTGATTTGAACAGAAACGACAAACTAAAACATTTCAAACTGAGCTTCAAAACGACAAATATTCAGTGTCTAAAGTAGGTGAAAACGCTAAAATTATTGCAAACAGAATCTATTTTGCGAAGTTTTTTAAGTGCAACAGGTCCGATCTACATAAACTAGGTGTCAACGCAACGGGCTCGACACGACGGTCAATATAAAGTCGGTAAATATCAAGACAAAATATTTCACGGTGACTGAAAAAGTGTAAAATTTGACTAACTTTGTATGGGATGTATCTTTTAAAATAACGCAGGAGGGTACCTACTTCAACAGCGACGCGTGCGCAAAACTACTCCACTGAGCTAATATGATCGAAAAGTATGCTAAACGATGATCGATTTGAACAGAAACGACAAACTAAAACATTACAAACTGAGCTTCAAAACTACAAAAATTCAGTGTCGAAATTAGGTGAAAACGCTAAAATTATTGCAAACAGAATCTATTTTGCGATGTTTTTGAAGTGCAACAGGTTTGATCTACACAAACGAAGTGTCTACGCAACGGGCTCGACGCGACGGTCAATATAAAGTCGGTTAATATCAAGACAAAATATTTCACGTTGACTGAAAAAGTGTAAAATTCGACTAACTTTGTATGGGATGTATCTTTTAAAATAACGCAGGAGAGTACCTACTTCAACAGCGTCGCGTGCGCAAAACTACTCCATTGAGCTAATATGATCAAAACGTATGCTAAAAGATGATTGATTTGAACAGAAACGACAAACTAAAACATTTCAAACTGAGCTTCAAAACGACAAATATTCAGTGTCTAAAGTAGGTGAAAACGCTAAAATTATTGCAAACAGAATCTATTTTGCGAAGTTTTTGAAGTGCAACGGGTCCGATCTACACAAACGAGGTGTCAACGCAACGGGTTCGACGCGACGGTCAATATAAAGTCGGTTAATATCAAGACAAAATATTTCACGGTGACCGAAAAAGTGTAAAATTCGACTAACTTTGTATGGGACGTATCTTTTAAAATATCGCAGAAGAGTACCTAAAAGAACAGCAAAACGTGCGCAGAACCACATTGATGAGCTAATATGATCAAAAAATATGCTAAAAGATGATCGATTTGAACAGAAACGACAAACTAAAACATTTCAAACTGAGCTTTAAAACGACAAATATTCAGTGTCTGAAGTAGGTGAAAACGCAAAAATTATTGCAAACAGAATCTATTTTGCGATGTTTTTGAAGTGCAACAGGTTTGATTTACACAAACGAAGTGTCTACGCAACGAGCTCGACGCGACGGTCAATATAAAGTCGGTTAATATCAAGACAAAATATTTCACGGTGACTGAAAAAGTGTAAAATTCGACTAACTTTGTATGGGATGTATCTTTTAAAATAACGCAGGAAAGTATCTTCTTAAACAGCGTCGCGTGCGCAAAACTACTCCACTGAGCTAATTTGATCGAAAAGTATGCTAAACGATGATCGATTTGAACAGAAACGACAAATTAAAACATTTCAAACTGAGCTTCAAAACGACAAATATTCAGTGTCTAAAGTAGGTGAAAACGCTAAACTTATTGCAAACATAATCCATATTGCGATGTTTTTGGAGTGCAACAGGTCCGATCTACACAAGCGAGGTGTCTTCGCAACGGGTTCAACGCGACGGTCAATATAAAGTCGGTTAATATCAAGACAAAATATTTCACGGTGACCGAAAAAGTGTAAAATTATACTAACTTTGTACAGCATGTATCTTTTAAAATCACACAGAAAAGTATGTATTTCAACAGCGGAGCGTGCGCAAAAACACTCCGGTGAGCTAATATGATCGAAAAGTATGCTTAAAGATAATCGATTTGAACAGAAACGACAAACTAAAACATTTCAAACTGAGCTTCAAAACGACAAATATTCAGTGTCGAAAGTAGGTGAAAACGCTAAAATTATTGCAAACAGAATCCATATTGCGATGTTTTTGAAGTGCAACAGGTCTGGTCTACACAAAAGAGGTGTCTACGCAACGGGCTCGACGCGACGGTCAATATAAAGTCGGTTAATATCAAGACAAAATATTTCACGGTGACCGAAAAAGTGAAAAATTCGACTAACTTTGTATGGGATGTATCTTTTAAAATATCGCAAAAGAGTACCTACTGGAACAGCGGAACGTGCGCATAACCAATTCGATGAGCTAATATGATCAAAAAGTATGCTAAAAGATAATCGATTTGAACGGAAACGACAAACTAAATTTTTTCAAACTGAGCTTCAAAACGACAAATATTCAGTGTCTAAAGTAGGTGAAAACGCTAAAATTATTGCAAACAGAATCCATATTGCGACGTTTTTGAAGTGCAACAGGTTCGATCTACACAAAAGATGTGTCAAAGCGACGATATCGACGCGACGGTCAATATAAAGTCGGTTAATATCAAGACAAAATATTTCATGGTGACCGAAAAATTGTAAAATTCGACTAAATTTGTACAGCATGTATCTTTTAAAATCACACAGAAAAGTATGTATTTCAACAGCGGAACGTGCGCACAAACACTCCGGTGAGCTAATATGATCGAAAAATATGCTTAAAGATAATCGATTTGAACAGAAACGACAAACTAAAACATTTCAAACTGAGCTTCAAAACGACAAATATTCAGTGTCGAAAGTAGGTGAAAACGCTAAAATTATTGCAAACAGAATCCATATTGCGATGTTTTTGAAGTGCATCAGGTCTGGTCTACACAAAAGAGGTGTCTACGCAACGGGCTCGACGTGACGGTCAATATAAAGTCGGTTAATATCAAGACAAAATATTTCACGGTGACCGAAAAAGTGTAAAATTCGACTAACTTTGTACAGCATGTATCTTTTAAAATCACACAGAAAAGTATGTATTTCAACAGCGGAGCGTGCGCACAAACATTCCGGTGAGCTAATATGATCGAAAAGTATGCTTAAAGATAATCGATTTGAACAGAAACGACAAACTAAAACATTTCAAACTGAGCTTCAAAACGACAAATATTCAGTGTCGAAAGTAGGTGAAAACGCTAAAATTATTGCAAACAGAATCCATATTGCGATGTTTTTGAAGTGCAACAGGTTAGGTTTACACAAAAGAGGTGTCTACGCAACGGGCTCGACGCGACGGTCAATATAAAGTCGGTTAATATCAAGACAAAATATTTCACGGTGACCGAAAAAGTGTAAAATTCGATTTACTTTGTATGGGATGTATCTTTTAAAATAACGCAGGAGGGTACCTATTTCACCAGCGACGCGTGCGCAATACTACTCCACTGAGCTAATATGATCGATAAGTATGAAAAACGATGCTCGATTTGAACAGAAACGACAAACTAAAACATTTCAAACAAAGCTGCAAAACAACAAATATTCAGTGTCTAAAGTAGGTTAAAACGCTAAAATTATTGCAAACAGAATCCATATTGCGATGTTTTTGAAGTGCAACAGGTTTGATCTAAACAAACGAGGTGTCTACGCAACGGGCTCGACGCGACGGTCAATATAAAGTCGGTTAATATCAAGACAAAATATTTTACGGTGACCGAAAAAGTGTAAAATTCGACTTACTTTGTATGGGATGTATCTTTTTAATTAACGCAAAAGAGTACCTATTTTAACAGCGGAGCGTGCGCACAAACACTCCGGAGAGCTAATATGATCGAAAAGTATGCTAAAAGATGATCGATTTGAACAGAAACGACAAACTAAAACATTTCAAACTGAGCTTTAAAACGACAAATATTCAGTGTTTAAAGTAGGTAAAAATACTAAAATTATTGCAAACAGAATCTATTTTGCGATGTTTTTGAAGTGCAACAGGTTTAATCTACACAAACGAGGTGTCAACGCAACGGGCTCGACGCGACGGTCAATATAAAGTTGGTTAATATCAAAATAAAATATTTCACGGTGACTGAAAAAGTGTAAAATTCGACTATTTTTGTATGGGATGTATCTTTTAAAATAACGCAGGAGGGTACCTATTTTAAAAGCGACGCGTGCGCAAAACTACTCCACTGAGCTAATATGATCGAAAAATATGCTAAACGATGATCGATTTGAACAGAAACGACAAACTAAAACATTTCAAACTGAGCTTTAAAACGACAAATATTCAGTGTCTAAAGTAGGTGAAAACGCTAAAATTATTGCAAACAGAATCCATATTGCGATGTTTTTGAAGTGCAACAGGTCCGATCTACACAAACGATGTGTCAAAGCGACGATATCGACGCGACGGTCAATATAAAGTCGGTTAATATCAATACAAAATATTTCACGGTGACTGAAAAAGTGTAAAATTCGACTAACTTTGTATGGGATGTATCTTTTAAAATATCGCAGAGAGTACCATTTTCAACAGCGGAACGTGCGCGAAACTACTCCACTGAGCTAATATGATCGAAAAGTATGCTAAACGATAATCGATTTGAACAGAAACGACAAACTAAAACATTTCAAACTGAGCTTCAAAACGACAAATATTGGATGATCAAACGAACTTACCTTAAGTGAAGTTCGATCCAAATTGTCCTGACTTCAACGAAGAGATTTAATTGACCATGTAGTATGCCCTGCTACGCGTCTATTAACTCGCACACAGGTTTAGCGCAAGAAAGAGAAAGTAGAAAACCTCACTCCCTCCCACGCCTCACAGCACTGCCAGCCGCCTGTCGCTCATTCATTTTAGAGCAAGGAGACCGGTGTATGTGATGTACAACATTTATTATACTTATGGTATGGGTGACAATTATTTTGGCATAAAAAACGTACCCGGGAATTGGGAAGGGTGGGACCTTAAATCTGTACCTTCAGTGAAAAGGGATCTTACTTGACTTAGATCGAAATCGAGTTTATTAGTTATTCTGAATGCCAGATTTTTTCTTTATCTTTCTATGTAATCGCCATATTTCTACGCCGCTTAATAAAGAAAATTATTTTGTGCCAAGTGATTTAAGTAGGACTTTGTGAACCCATTTTGAGTATTTTTTGGTGATTACTGATTCATGTCTACTTTAAACAAAGTGAACCGGGTCGTTCAGACTTTATTTTAATGTGGCAACAGATATAACTCGTGTTAATACTCTTTACACGATTTGAAGGGTTCAGATTAAATTTTTGCCTAATAATACAAGAAGACTTATATAATTTTACACAAAATAACAAAGTGTTTGAGGTTCGTGAAAAGGGAAGTAACATTATTTACAGCACTAAATATCAAACACAAAAAAAGATTTATTTTGTGTCTTTTGATTCATTTAGACTTACACCATTAATCACAAAAAAATCATACATGTGTAAAACGATTTAAGTTACTTATATCAAAAATATTTGAAATTCGCTACAAACATTTGAGTAAAAATTTTGGTGTAAAGTGGTTTAACTCAGCCCAAACGTCTCCCGCGCATCTTTCCCCCAAGCTGAGCGACTGAGATAGAAATATGGAACTCCGAGCGTGTGAGCGGAAGGGCAGCTACGCATCGCGCATTTAGAGCTACTTCGTGTTAGTGCCACACAAGAGCATCAGTGCAACGGTCACGTCCTGCTCGCGATCGAAAGATGTCGCGAAATGTAAGTTATAGCAGTTTACACGCAATTATCGAAACATGTCATTACTATTTAACGCTTTATCTTTAAAATTACCACAGTTTACACAAACTTCAATTTGAGGGTGTGTAATTTATTAATGTGTATTCTTTCATATTGACCAATGTTTTAGGCGATTGTTTAGCTTAATCTCTCTATTGTATTTGTCGGAGTTGCCGCAAAATCTGCTAGTAATTAATAGGAACACACACAATTACGTACGTAGGTAATGTAGGTAGTTAGACACAATTTTTAATAAAAGTATTATTTATTATGTTATTTGTTTGTTGGGTGTATTCTGTCATATTGAACAATGACTTAAGCAATTGTTTATCGTAATCTCTCTATTGTATCTGTCAGAGTTGCCGCAAAATCTGTAAGTAATTAATACAAACACACACAATTACGTACGTAGGTAATGTAGGTAGTTTAGTAGACTTAATTTTTAAATAAAAGTAGTATTTACTATGTTATTTGTTTGTTTGCGCCATCGATTATGTATAAATAGAATAAACGAGTAAAAAGTAAATATTTTGCACCGGAGCTAAGAGTTCAAGGACAAAGGTCACAGGGTGTTACATAAAATTAAAAAAATATTCAAGTTGTAATAGCTTTATTTATTTTAACTTGCATTTTACCTTATCTGTTTAACGGCAATGGTCGCATTACAGTTTGATTTCCTCTATTTCATGCAATTAAAATCGTCTGTTGGGCTGAATTGGTTCTTTTTTTCGTATCTGTTTATAGCCCAAGTACATACTTGTATACTTTAGGTTACCCGTATTGCCATGGTATATGGTTTGATATTTCCATATTATCTATAAATCTCGAATATCGCATAGATGTAGCAAGTACAAGTACACATAATAAAAGTATCATGTTTCGAAACATGTTTAGTGTTTTTACACACAACTATATTAAAAATGATGATATGCATCTTATTGACATTAAAATTATATTGCATTTGCCATTCCTCTCTCTCTCTCTCTTATTTTGTTAGTGTTAGGCATGCGAATATGTAATTGAATGTCGGCGCTTCTTCAATCTTTTAGGTTTAGGGTTCAAAATACTCCTTGCCGGTTCAATATACAGGGTGTGCCCTGTAATAGAAACAAACATTTTAATTCAGGTTTTGAAATTGTGGTGTTCAACGCTAACATTATTTTATATGTCAATTTTCAGCAAGCCAAGGCACGGTTGGATAGAATTATGCTAGCATCGGGTGTGAAAAAAGGTGAACAAATAGATGAAAGCAAAATTTCGGCTAAGGATCAACATGGTAGCATTGATAAACAAGCTTATGAACAAATTAACGAGTTACTGATTGAAAAAGAAAATTTATTAGCACTTGAAGAAAATGATTTAAAGAACAACAAGATACATACTGTTGACGAAAAAACACCAGAAAAAACGACAAAATCGATTAAAGTTACACAGTTCAAGAAAAAAATGAAGAAGAAAATCTAGATAATACAGAAAAGAGTGAAAAAAGTCCCCTTTCAATAGATAAAGACAACAATGAAGACGAAAAAACAGACACCGACAAAGGATTTTTATCTAGTGATAAAGATTTTAGCTCCGGTAGTAGTGATGATTACGTACCTAACAGTGATTCAGATGACAGTAGCTCAAGCGAATATTGTTGCCCAAAAAAACCATATAATCTTCCTGCAACTAAAGTCGATGAAAGTTCTGATACAGCAAGTTTATTAGAAGTTTCTACTACAGAATTACTCGAAGAAAGCATTATTAGTGAAAAAAAAGAAAAACAAAGTGAACAAGCGGTAGATGAAATATTTGAAAACAATTTAGAACATCCAAGAACTTTTTCTGTTGACAAGAGAGAGAAAAACGTTAGACAATCTTTAAAGGAAAGAAGGAAAGATAGAATTTCAAGGAAAATTTTACGCAATTCAGGAAAAACTTATGTTACGAAACTCGGAAAGGTGCAAAAATGTAGAAATTTAGCTCCACTTACAACATGTCGAATGAAATGTGGGGACCGTATCTCACATGATGTTAGAGAATACGTATTTAAACAGTATTGGGACTTAGGATCATATGATGAAAGAGCCCAGTATGTTGCAAGGTTTCTTACTGTTAAAAATAAAAAATCGGCAAAATTAGGAGCCAAACGCAAAAGAGAGAATACAATTTCTTATAAAATAATTTATTTTGCTGAAGAATATACCATTTGTAAAGGCTGTCTTCTAAAAACTCTCGGGGAAACTAGTCGCTTTCTTCAGACAATAAGCGAAAAACTGATAAAATACGGCCACATTACGAAAAGTTTGCGAGGTCGCGCAGCGAGCTATAAAAAAATATCTGAAGAGCGACTAAAGGCAGTTGAGGATCATATTAAAAAAAATCCAGCTTATCAGAGCCATTATTCGCGTTCTAAGACTTCAAAAAAATACCTTAGCTCTGATCTTACCCTTGAATCAATGTATCGTCTTTACGCCATTGAAAATGATAATCCCGTATGTAAAACAGTTTACAACAAAGTTTTCAAAGATTTGAATTTATCGTTTAAAAAACCAAGCGTTGACACATGCAATAAATGTAACCTTTTGCAAAATAAATTGAAGTACTTGACAGATGACAGTGAAGTACAGGCAATTCAGCAGCAATTAAGACAGCATCAGGTAGATTATGAAAGTGCGTACAGTGAGAAACGTGTCGATAAGATATTAGCTAAGAGTAATGCAGAAACCTGTGTGATTGCTTTTGATTTGCAGCAATGCCTGCCAACTCCCATGTTAAGTACCCAATCAGCTTTTTACAAACGGCAGCTGTGGGTCTTCAACTTGACCATTCATGATTTTGAAACAGATCAGGCATACTGTTATATGTGGCCTGAATCGAGTGGGGGTAGAGGAGCTAACCAGATAGCGTCTTGTTTATATGATTTCATAACGATAAGGTTACCGTTGCTCCATCCAACCTCAAAACACCTAATCATGTATTCAGACTCTTGTTCAGGGCAGAACAAAAACTCAATTGTAACAACAGCATTAATGATTTCTCTTAAAGACTCGACACAACTATCAACTATAAATCATAAATTCCTCATCCCTGGGCATACTCACATGGAAGTCGATAGTGACCATGCACTTATAGAGAAAGCCAAAAAGAAAACATCTATGAATATACACCATCCACGTGATTGGTGCCAGTTAGTACGAACAGCTTCTAGCCGAACTAATAAGTTTTCCGTCATTGAAATGAATAGTGATGATTTTTATGATTTCGGTAAATTCGCAAAACAACATTTGTTGATTAAAAAAAACAACTCGACTGGCCAAAAATTTACTTGGACCGACATACGTATTTTAAAGTTTGATAAGGGTGACTTTCCACAATTTACCTATAAAACTAGTTTCGAAGATAGTAACTTTTGCTCAATGTCGTACGCAAAGAGAAGCAAAGATTACGAATTTGTAACAATAAATACTGTCGAAAAATGTTACAATGGACCAAACCCTATATCAAAACAAAAAAAGAGAGATTTGATATCTCTCTTGGAATACCTAGATCCGAGTGTTCATGACTTTTACCATCAATTAACGACGAATGAAGATTTGCGTGATGTAGATCCCGATTTAGCATCAAATGAAGATGAATAGATTATAATAGAAAGAGTAATAAAGACTAATCTGTTGTATGATTAATAACGTTCTGATTGATTTAAAAACTTTATTTGTCTAAGCTGAAATACATAAAGCAAACCTAATTACCTTTATTTCTAGTGAGATGTCATTAATTAATAAGAAGTTGCTAAGTTTTCGGTAAAAGTGTTTCGTTTCGCTGAATTTTAAATTTTGATTGTTTAATTTTATTTTTGAGTTTGGATAAAACATTGCCAAAGTGTCTTGCTTTGATCTCAGTTTCATATTTCATGAAGCTTCGGTATGTTAAACTAAGATACTAATAGCCATAAGAATCGATCTCATAATATGTTTAGTTAATTATGATACTCATTCATAATAATGTTAATTATTTTGATTATGCTTGTTATTTTAGAACGCTACGGGTATGTTTAGTAGACTGAAAGTCACAATATTCATCTTTTTTTTTGATTGTGTAGTATTCTCATACTATTGATTGATTGATTAAGATATATTTTTAAAGAAGTAATACATGTTTGTTTTATAAATCTCAATGTTGTTTTCATTTTTCGATAAACCATCTTAGCTTAAATGCAAATAGGGCTTGATATCTCTGATCCAGATTTCCATCAACAAAGTAGATGCTGTGAAATAGGTTTTGTTTTTTATTTTAAATACAGAAATAATTAAGACACGCTTACCTCTACATATGATATGATATATGTATTTTTTTAAACATTACATATGTAACATTATGTAATTCTAAATAAAATAACAATTTCTGGCGATTTTAAGAGCAAACAATTTGATTTTAGTCGAAATTTATAGCTTAGTCAGTTTCAATCCACACTTACATCACTAGACACATAAATCATAAGATACTTATATCGTTAATTAATTCAGTTAGACCAGTTTTCACATAGTTTTTTCCCACTAATTTGGTGTATATTGATTTAAGTGTAAATTTATCAACGAATTTTTCTTAAATAAATCTAAATAATGATTCCTGATACAGTAACTAGTAATGTTTGTTTTGCAACATATTTGCAAAGTGAAGAAACAAAAATATATGCACAGAAATAGTATCAAATGTATCACTTTACACTTGATAGCATGAGAGTAATTTACTGCGGTGTAATGTGATATAAGTTCAATTAAATCACTTGACACGAATGTAAAGTTTCGTGCTTAGTGACTTAACTAAGTTTAATATTAAATTAAAGAATAACTATAAACAGTATATTTTGAACTGTCATACTATCTGATTATTTCAAATATCAACTCTCATCCAAAAAATAAAGCACCAAAATATCTTTAATAGCCACGAAGTAGGAATTTTTTAAACTTCAAATGCGGTTTCCCAAAAATCAATGTTTTTGACTTAGATCGCTTTTCACTGAAGGTACAGAAATCTCTTCGTCAAAGTCAGGACAATTTGGATCGAAATTCACTTAAGGTAATTTCGTTTGATCATCCAATTGTCCTGCCTTCGACTCTGAGATTTAATTGACCATGTAGATGTTCGGAGTAAAATCAATGTTGTTACAACAGAATAAGTTGACATCTCTGTTAGTGTTTGATCATTAGAACGATCATATTAAATAACAATTTATTGTTCACGTCACCATCTTTGACATTTAGATGTATTACTATTACAAAAAAAGAATGGATGTATGATAACTATGATAAGTTATAACTTTCTACTATAAACAAATATTTTTACTAGGAAGAAAGAAGATATTTGTGAGTTTTTTTTTATGGATAACTAAAAATATATAATTTATTTAATTTAGGAATCTGAAACTGAAATAGTTTTATTTCTTATTTTTATTGTGGCGTGTTATATAAATAACAAACAATACGGAATACGTATAGTTGAGCTGAGACGGTTTGCGAATTTTATGGTTTTACACACTGAAGTTGGCACGTAAAACAAATGATAATTTTATTATGAGGAAAGCTACATACAGAAAACACTTTTTAGTAAGCGCATTATCTTTGATAAGGTAACGGGCTGGAAGGTAAGTCTGACAAATCGTTATCTTGTCTTGCAATTTTTTAACATATTTTATAATTATAGATTTGAAATACATACATGATATTCTATTGCTTTTTAGAATGGGATATTTAGGTATTAATGTGACTGTTTTAAAGATATACGTCCGAATACCAAACATATAAATAATATTTTTTACATTTAAATTTCGAATACCTGAGAAAACATTTGGATATAAAAAGTGTTAGATGATTGATATAAAAGCAATTGATTAATTTGTTTATTTTAAGGAATGAATTTCTCTTAAGATCATGAAATATTTACAGGTATCTATCAATGCTATATGATTATTTGCTGAGTTACCAAAAGAATACGACAATTCAATGGCTTTGAAATATTGTCGTTATCAGAAATTTTAAGGCATGGGTAAGTAGGTAAGTAATGATTTTGTATTTATTTATATATAATTAAAAATTCAATAAGTATTTTAGTTACTGAAAAGTAACTATATCAATCAATTTACAATATACAATCTTCTTCAGAAATGAAGAAGATTAAAAATCGGCTTCTGAGAACTTTGTGACTTTATAAGGGCGAACGACCGCAAACAATTTCTCCGACAGAAGTTTTGGTACTACCCGGCCCCGGCCAAATACGTTTATCTTATTTTCGACTAATCGACCAGGAATGTTCGCCGAGTATTCGATAGTCGGCACATGGTCAGATTTCTCGTTGTAAATTTACTCACAATTTTATTGCCTGGATAACTTTTAAGGATTATAGTAAATATCTTTCGAGTTAGTTACTATCTTTCGAGTCAGTTACTATGAGTTTTTTATTTATTTAATTATATATATATTTTAGTTTGACAAATATTGACTTGTTTCAATATTATGAGAAGTGTCAAAAAAAAACTGATTATGATTCAGAATTAGGGTACCTATTTGGACAAAAAATCTAAAAATAAACTGATATCGTATACAAGTACCTTTGTCATATCGAGATCCCAAGGTAGACTGGTTTCATACATATTTAAAAACATTCTTATATATGGTTCATGAAAAAAAAACAAGAATTATTTGGTTTACAATAATTATTTGACTCAAATTTTAATGAATTGTCGTATCACATGACGTCCTCTGGCGTAAGAGTGAAGGGAAAGTCCTTTAAAAAACATTTTGAAAATGAAATATATATATATATATTCAACTAGGAGGCGGGCCGGACTATCGTGCCACTAGACCTGTTTTGTTATTAATTTTAATTCTACAATTGTTCCACCATACCTTAGTAACTGGTGAATATTAAGATGAAATGTCCTTTGAAAATTTATTAAACACAGTTTATCGAATTCTTTAAACATCAAACGATAAAGTTCATATTATAAGTATCTATTTTATTACTAATTGGAGCAACGTTTCCAAAGAATCGTTCCTTAGTAACTTAGTGGCTTTCTGGGGAAGATTGTTGTGGAGTGGATGAATGTAATTGGGTGAAAAAAACTGATGATTAGAGAATATATTTATTTGATGTAGTTTATTATTAAATCACAGAATAAATACCTAGTAGGAAAATTAACATGGTTCATATTTCCAATAACTCAAATTAGATAATTGTAGTGCAATTTGGGTCTAATGCAGCATTGCATTTAGGATACGCCAGTTTTATTTATTTATTTTAATATATAATAATTGCCTTTTGTTAAAAAAAATATCGATAGTAGTATTTGCGTAATAATGAACATGTCTTGTATTTATCACACCTTAAACGTCCCTACGTTTTACGTGTGGCATGTGGCACATGACAAATAAAAATAACCGAAGAATATTAAATAAAATAATATTATACTTGAGAAAATTTAATTGTACCAATTCATATGCTTTGTTATTGCATATCCATAAAAAACAAAAAGGCATTATTTTCGTAAAATGGACTTGTTTCAATTTTGTAGCTACCTATTCTTACGGTATATTTAACAATGTGTTGATTAGTTCTGGTTAGTGCTATCTGCGGATACTTCATACAATATGACATTTTATTTGAATTATTCTTCGGTGGTGATCGTGGTAGCATATGTTAAAAAACAAGCTCATAGAAACAAAAGTAAATTAATTTAAGGTGACCAAAGGTTATCATAATCTTTACTGGTCAGTGGCTGACTTTTCCAAAGATTAAGGACACAGTTTTCTCGACTCGAGATTAAGTACCGAACTTTGCAACGGTTATATGAATGCATTCATAAAAAAGTGTATCACTGTCACAGCATATTTTTCTAAAAATGTAATCAACTCTAAAACAATGGAATACCGCGAGCACCTTAATAAATCTAATATGTCGGTAGTACTATATTGATTTGGCAATTTGATAAGATACATTTCAAAACAATCACGCTTTCCAGCTAGTTGTTATTGCATCGGCAAATAAAATCTAAGCTTTACCGAAATTGATTGAATCTTAGTTGGATTTCAAAACTAAATACGTCAAATTTTCTACCATTCAGAATCATACATATGCCAGGTATTGAGCAAAGCTCATTCTCATTTTTATCATAGCTGTTAAAATTGAAAGCAAAAAATGGGGTTTTTAAACGGACCGGTTTTTATATGGACCCAACCATATTTTGGTACGTACTGGGCAAGCTTACAGCTTGCTTGCTTGCTTGCTTGCTATTTATAATAAAAGAGCCAACCACAAGCTGAATAGTTATAGGTATAAACAGAAAGCAGAAATGTATGTAGAAACTTGCTTTCAAAAAAAGTAAATTGTTATCTTTTTACACAATCTATTAAATTCGATATTTTAAGTAGTATTATTAAGCAGTGTTGCGTTTACCATAGCATTGTCTAATTAGACAATTTTATAGCCATTGGCAAGAAATAAGTACAAAAGAGTTGTAATCAATGGCGGATATAAGACCAAAACCACCCATAACTACGTAAGCTATGGAGGGATGCCATGCTACCGTTTTTAGAGCTTTGGGAAAAAAGAGCGTGGAGCGTGTACTGCAGGTTGCAGAATACGTGTATTTATGATTAAGGTCTAGGCAGTAAAAGTGATTTTAATTTTACTTTTCCGAGCAAAAATGTACAAAATAAATAAAAATTTATTCGATTTGAAATAAATCTGCCGCCACTAATTTTCGGTACTTACGAAAAGGTGCTTTGTATTATTTTATTGCTATTTTTGTTTGTTAGTGTGATGGCTTACATTATGCTCCATTTTAATATTTATCAAAAGATTGGCTGAGACAAGTGTTCGGTCGTGGTTTCGCCACGAGTGGAATACGGTAGCCCGTAATAAGTACATATGTACGTACGGCTTTAAGGTGATATAATAAAGTTTTCTTAAAAACACATACCTTTCTTGGTCGGATTCTGAAAAAACGCTGCAGTTGTGACGGTAGATCACCGTTACGAAGTAATTCGCGGCGCATCATGGGCCGTCGCGTTCGCACAGGTAGAACATACCCAGGCAGGCGCCTGTTGGGCCGGATGAGTGCGGGCGAGGGCCGCTGCTTCATACTTAGAGGCCATGATGGCGCATCGTCAGCGCTGCTTAGTATGTGGAATTATGTATGAATGCCTTTGGCTGTAATTTATTATTAGCATTAAAGCCCAATTGACTGTAAATTCACCCAACTTGTTCCTCTTTTTCGCAATGAAAATGAGGGTAGGATATTGGAAGCAACGCATACCAAAAGTCTCAGCTGAGATCAAAAATGATCTAGATAATTAGGACTGGCTGACATCGCGTGTCAGCTCGGCCGGTATTTGCTACAGATCAATATCGCGTATTGATTCGGAGCGGAAAATGCGGACTGGCTAGCATCGCGTGCTAGCTCGGCCGCGAAGCGTAAAGCATGCATAGTGCAGCCACGCTGGGTAGTGCGTTTTACTTCACATTCACTTTATGAATATATACGTATCACTATAAGGTAAGTTTCGTTTAGCACGAAATAAAAACTTAACGATATATACTGTGGTTACTGCGTGCGTTGTAACGGCGCGTGCGCACGGACACGAATGAGCGACAGGCGGCTGGCAGTGCTGTGAGGCGTGGGAGGGAGTGAGGTTTCTACTTTCTCTTTCTTGCGCTAAACCTGTGTGCGAGTAAATAGACGCGTAGAAGGGCATACTACATGGTCAATTAAATCTCAGAGTCGAAGGCAGGACAATTCAGTATCAAAAGTAGGTGAAAACGCTAAAATTATTGCAAACAGAATCCATATTGCGATGTTTTTGAAGTGCAGCAGGTCTGATCTACACAAACGAGGTGTCTACGCAACGGGCTCGACGCGACGGTCAATATAAAGTCGGTTAATATCAAGACAAAATATTTCACGGTGACCGAAAAAGTGTAAAATTCGACTAACTTTGTATGGGATGTATCTTTTAAAATAGCGCAGGAGGGTACCTACTTCAAAGCGACGCGTGCGCAAAACTACTCCACTGAGCTAATATGATCGAAAAGTATGCTAAACGATGATCCATTTGAACAGAAACGACAAACTAAAACATTTCAAACTGAGCTTCAAAACGACAAATATTCAGTGTCTAAAGTAGGTGAAAACGCTAAAATTATTGCAAACAGAATCCATATTGCGATGTTTTGGAAGTGCAACAGGTCCGATCTACACAAACGATGTGTCAAAGCGACGATATCGACGCGACGGTCAATATAAAGTCGGTTAATATCAAGACAAAATATTTCACGGTGACTGAAAAAGTGTAAAATTCGACCAACTTTGTATGGGATGTATCTTTTAAAATATCGCAGAGAGTACCATTTTCAACAGCGGAGCGTGCGCGAAACTACTCCACTGAGCTAATATGATCGAAAAATATGCTAAACGATAATAGATTTGAACAGAAACGACAAACTAAAACATTTCAAACTGAGCTTCAAAACGACAAATATTCAGTATCAAAAGTAGGTGAAAGCGCTAAAATTATTGCAAACAGAATCCATATTGCGATGATTTTGAAGTGCAACAGGTCCGATCTACACAAACGAGGTGTCTACGCAACAAGTTCTACGCGACGTTTAATATAAAGTCGGTTTATATCAAGACAAAATATTTCACGGTGACCGAAAAAGTGTAAAATTCGACTAACTTTGTATGGGATGTATCTTTTAAAATATCGCAAAAGAGTACCTAAAAGAACAGCGAAACGTGCGCAGAAACACTCCGGTGAGCTATTTAGATCGAAAAGTATGTTAAAAGATGATCGATTTGAACAGAAACGACAAACTAAAACATTTCAAACTGAGCTTTTAAACGACAAATATTCATTGCTTAACCTTCCGTGTACAAGGTGGGGTGTGACATACCCCAGCGGTTTAAATTTTTTAAATATTTACTATATGATAAAGACTACGAAGTTTGTTTTCTCAATAGCTGCAAATGTGACGGTGCCCTTTCGACTAGTGCAAAGCATTTAGTCCGGCGTCAGCCTCCGAGCACGTAACACATGCTTAAAGTGTACTTGGGTATCGTACACCCCACCTTGTATGGCGCGTGGCTCAAAAGGTACGTGTATCTATTTTTGTGTTTTATTTGTTTATGTGTTTATTTTATAATATTTAACGTGGAAAAATATTTTTAGCAGGTAACAATACTAAAAAAATGTCTTGCTTACCGGATGACGAAATATGATTGTGACTTTTAATATAATACAAATGAAAAACAAGGTTCCGCTGATGAGGCAGACCATATAAGTTATCATAGCAATACAGATAGTGAAGTGGATGCTGACGAACCATCTTTTGATTCAGATAGTGATGACATACCTCTCTCAGAGTAACAAACTAATTCAGAATACTACAAATGTAAAGATGGGGTTACAAACTGGAAAGAAAATTCATATCCAATCTTGTACCAGAGCTGAAAATATTATGCATCACCTACCTGGCGTAAAGTCTGTGGCAAGGGAAATACGATCTTCTATTCAGTGCTTTTTATTATTTATTACATTATTTATTATGCTATGATTGCTGATATCGTATATTGCACCAATGAGTTTGTTTACAGTCTACCAATGATACTCAAAAATCGGAAACAACATAGGAAGAAATGAAAGCACTATTTGAACTGCTCAAGAAGATTTCATACCGCATGAAAACCTTACATACAATCCAAATGTTCAGTTTGTCCTAGGCAAAAGGATAGAAAGACTAGGCACATTTATAAAAAAATGTTGCACGTCTATATGTATGGTACATCCAGATTATTGTTGTCAAGATTGTGGCAACTTTAATGACGGAGATCTGAATCAATGTTGCTTTAAGTAGAAATAATTGTTATCAGGTTAGAAGTACTTATTATGTTACATGTTTATTTGAATAAATGTTGATTGTTACATGTGTCATTTGAATTTAGCTATTGAAAAGGCTTAAGGCCTTTTTTTTTGAAAAAAGTTAAGTTTTTATATTTTTTTAATAAAGGTATTTTGTAATAAGTACATAAAATGTGTTTCACTTTAATCCAATCTTCATGAATTACTAAAATAGAGTAACTATTATTTAACTCTCAAAATCATTAATATAATGGAAATATTACATTTTATTTTTGGGGTATGACAAACCCCACCTAGTATGGCATGCGAGTTTTAGTCACCTAGTATGCGGAGGGTTAAAGTAGGTGGAAACGCTAAAATTATTGCAAACAACATCTATTTTGCGATGTTTTTGAAGTGCAACAGGTCCGATCTACACAAACGAGGTGTCTACGCAACGGGTTCGACGCGACGGTCAATCAAAAGTCGGTTAATATCCAGACAAAATATTTCACGGTGACCGAAAAAGTGTAAAATTCGACTTACTTTGTATGGGATGTATCTTTCAAATTATCGCAAAAGAGTACCTTACTAGAACAGCGGAACGAGCGCGGAACCACCTCAGTGAGCTAATATGATCGAAAAGTATGCTAAAAGATGATCAATTTGAACAGAAACGACAAACTAAAACATTTCAAACTAAGCTTCGAAACGATAAATATTCAGTGTATAAAGTAGGGGGAAAACGCTAAAATTATTGAAAACAGAATCCATATTGCGATGTTTTTGAAGTGCAACAGGTCCGATCTACACAAACGAGGTGTCTACGCAACGGGCTCGACGCGACGGTCAATATAAAGTCGGTTAATATCAAGACAAAATATTTCACGGTGACCGAAAAAGTGTAAAATTCGACTAACTTTGTATGGGATGTATCTTTTAAAATAACGCAGGAGGGTACCTACTTCAACAGCGACGCGTGTGCAAAACTACTCCACTGAGCTAATATGATCGAAAAGTATGCTAAACGATGATCGATTTGAACAGAAACGACATACTAAAACATTTCAAACTGAGCTTCAAAACGACAAATATTCAGTGACTAAAGTAGGTGAAAACGCTAAAATTAATGCAAACAGAATCCATATTGCGATGTTTTTGAAGTGCAGCAGGTCTGATCTACACAAACGAGGTGTCTACGCAACGAGCTCGACGCGACGGTCAATATAAAGTCGGTTAATATCAAGACAAACTATTTCACGGTGACCGAAAAAGTGTAAAATTCGACTAACTTTGTATGGGATGTATCTTTTAAAATAACGCAGGAGGGTACCTACTTCAACAGCGACGCGTGCGCAAAACTACTCCACTGAGCTAATATGATCGAAAAGTATGCTAAACGATGATCGATTTGAACAGAAACGACATACTAAAACATTTCAAACTGAGCTTCAAAACGACAAATATTCAGTGACTAAAGTAGGTGAAAACGCTAAAATTAATGCAAACAGAATCCATATTGCGATGTTTTTGAAGTGCAGCAAGTCTGATCTACACAAACGAGGTGTCTACGCAACGGGCTCGACGCGACGGTCAATATAATGTCGGTTAATATCAAGACAAAATATTTCACGGTGACCGAAAAAGTGTAAAATTCGACTAAAATTGTATAGCATGTATCTTTTAAAATATCGCAAAAAAGTACCTATTTGAACTGCGCAGCGTGCGCAAAACCTCTTCAATGAGCTAATATGATCGAAAAGTATGCTAAAAGATTTTGGATTTGAACAGAAACGACAAACTAAAACATTTCGAACTAAGCTTCAAAAAGACAAATGTTCAGTGTCTAAAGTAGGTGAAAACGCTAAAATTATTGCAAACAAAATCCATATTGCGATGTTTTTGAAGTGCAACAGGTCCGATCTACACAAACGATATGTCTACGCAACGGGCACGACGCGACGGTCAATATAAAGTCGGTAAATATCAATACAAAATATTTCACGGTGACCGAAAAAGTGTAAAATTCGACTAACTTTGTATGGCATGTATCTTTTAAACTTACGCGGAAGAGTATCTTGTTTAACAAGGCAGCGTACGCACAACTACTTTATTGAGCTAATATGATCGAAAAGTATGCGAAACGATGATCGATTTGAACAGAAACGACAAACTAAAACATTTCAAACTGAGCTTTAAAACGACAAATATTCAGTGTTAAAAGTAGGTGAAAACGCTAAAATTATTGGAAACAAAATCCATATTGCGATGTTTGTGAAGTGCAACAGGTCCGATCTACACAAACGAGGTGTCAAAGCGACGATATCGACGCGACGGTCAATATAAAGTCGCTTAATATCAAGACAAAATATTTCACGGTGACCGAAAAAGTGTAAAATTCGACTAACTTTGTATGGGATGGATCTTTTAAAATAACGCAAAAGAGTACCTACTAGAACAGTGGAGCGTGCGCAAAACTACTCGACTGAACTAATATGATCGAAAAGTATGCTAAACGATGATCGATTTGAACAGAAACGACAGACTAAAACATTTCAAACTGAGCTTTAAAACGACAAATATTCAGTGTCTAAAGTAGGTGAAAATGCTTAAATGATTGCAAACAGAATCAATATTGCGATGTTTTTGAAGTGCAACTGGTCCGATCTACACAACCGAGGTGTATACGCAACGGGCTCGACGCGACGGTCAATATAAAGTCGGTTAATATCAAGACAAAATATTTCACGATGACCGAAAAAGTGTAAAATTCGACTAACGTTGTATTAGATGTATCTTTTAAAATATCGCAAAAGAGTACCTACTAGAACAGCGGAACGTGCGCAGAACTACTTCAGTGAGCTACTATGACCGAAAAGTATGCTAAACGATGATCGATTTGAATAGAAACGTCCAACTAAAACATTTCAAACTGGGCTTTAAAACGACAAATATTCAGTGTCTAAAGTAGGTGAAAACGCTAAAATTATTGCAAACAAAATCCATATTGCGATGTTTTTGAAGTGCAACAGGTCCGATCTACACAAACGATATGTCTACGCAACGGGCACGACGCGACGGTCAATATAAAGTCGGTTAATATCAATACAAAATATTTCACGGTGACCGAAAAAGTGTAAAATTCGACTAACTTTGTATGGGATGTATCTTTTAAATTATCGCAAAAGAGTACCTACAAGAACAGCGGAGCGTGTGCAGAACCACTTTAGTGAGCTAACATGATCGAAAAAAATACTAAAAGATGATCGAATTGAACAGAAACGACAAAAAAAACATTTCTAACTCAGCTTCAAAACGACAAATATTCAGTGTGTAAATTAGGTGAAACCCGAAAATTATTGTAAACAGAATCCAAATTGCGATGTTTATGAAGTGAAACAGGTCCGATCTACACAAACGAGGTGTCTACGCAACGGGCTCGACGCGACGGTTACTTACTTATTTACTTAGTTACTTATTTTCTTATTTACGTATTAACTTATTTACTTATTTACTTACTTTATTATTTACTTTTTTTATTATTTACTTATTTACTTATTTTCTTATTTTCTTTTTTACTTATTTACTTATTTACTGTTTTACTTATAAACTAATTTACTTATTTACTTATATACTTATTTACTTATTTATTTTTTCACTTATTAACACATTTTCTTATTTACTTTTTTACTTAATTACTTATTTTCTAATTTACCTATTTAATTATTAATTTGTTTAATTTTTTAATTATTTACTTATTTACTTATTCACTTATTTACTTACTTTTTTATTTATTTATTTGTTTATTTGTTTATTTTTTATTAATTGATTTATTAATTTGTTTACTTATTTACTTATTTACTTGTTTACTTATTTACTTACTTTATTATTTACTTTTTTACTTATTTACTTATTTACTTACTTTTTTATTTACCTTTTAACTTATTTACTTATTCACTTATATACTTATTTACTTATATACTAATTTACTTATTGACTAGTTTACTAATTTACTATTTTTTTTATATACTTATTAACTTATTTACTTATTTACTCATTTTCTTATTTATTTATTTTCTTATTTACTTATTTATTTTTTAAGTTATTTACTTATTTAATAATTAACTAATTTACTTATTTATTTATTAACTTATTTACTAATTTACTTATTTACTTATTAACCTATTTATTTCTTTACGAATTTACTTATTTACTTACTGTATTATTATTTTTATTATTTACTTATTAATGTATTTACTTATTAACTTAATTACTAGTTTATAATTTAGTTATTTACTCACTTACTTATTAACTTTATTACTAGTTAACTTTTACATTTATTTACTTATTTACATATTTACATATTTACTTATTTACATATATACTAATTTATTTATTTATTTATTTATTGATTTATTAATTCATTACCTTATTTACTTTTATTATTATTTACTTTTTTACTTTTTACTTATTCAATAATTAACTAATTTACTTTTTTACTAGTTTACTTATTTACTTTTTTACTTTTTAACTTATTTACCTATTTACTTATTTACTAGTTAACTTATTTATTTATTCACTCATATACTTATTTACTAATTTACTAATTTACTAATTTACTAATTCACTCATTTACTCATTTATTTATTTATTGATTTATTTATTTAATAAAAAGAGCCAACCACAATCTGAATAGTTATAGGTATAAACAGAAAGCAGAAATGTATGTAGAAACTTGCTTTCAAAAAAAGTAAATTGTTATCTTTTTACACAATCTATTAAATTCGATATTTTAAGTAGTATTATTAAGCAGTGTTGCGTTTACCATAGCATTGTCTAATTAGACAATTTTATAGCCATTGGCAAGAAATAAGTACAAAAGAGTTGTAATCAATGGCGGATATAAGACCAAAACCACCCATAACTACGTAAGCTATGGAGGGATGCCATGCTACCGTTTTTAGAGCTTTGGGAAAAAAGAGCGTGGAGCGTGTACTGCAGGTTGCAGAATACGTGTATTTATGATTAAGGTCTAGGCAGTAAAAGTGTTTTTAATTTTACTTTTCCGAGCAAAAATGTACAAAATAAATAAAAATTTATTCGATTTGAAATAAATCTGCCGCCACTAATTTTCGGTACTTACGAAAAGGTGCTTTGTATTATTTTATTGCTATTTTTGTTTGTTAGTGTGATGGCTTACATTATGCTCCATTTTAATATTTATCAAAAGATTGGCTGAGACAAGTGTTCGGTCGTGGTTTCGCCACGAGTGGAATACGGTAGCCCGTAATAAATACATATGTACGTACGGCTTTAAGGTGATATAATAAAGTTTTCTTAAAAACACATACCTTTCTTGGTCGGATTCTGAAAAAACGCTGCAGTTGTGACGGTAGATCACCGTTACGAAGTAATTCGCGGCGCATCATGGGCCGTCGCGTTCGCATAGGTAGAACATACCCAGGCAGGCGCCTGTTGGGCCGGATGAGTGCGGGCGAGGGCCGCTGCTTCATACTTAGAGGCCATGATGGCGCATCGTCAGCGCTGCTTAGTATGTGGAATTATGTATGAATGCCTTTGGCTGTAATTTATTATTAGCATTAAAGCCCAATTGACTGTAAATTCACCCAACTTGTTCCTCTTTTTCGCAATGAAAATGAGGGTAGGATATTGGAAGCAACGCATACCAAAAGTCTCAGCTGAGATCAAAAATGATCTAGATAATTAGGACTGGCTGACATCGCGTGTCAGCTCGGCCGGTATTTGCTACAGATCAATATCGCGTATTGATTCGGAGCGGAAAATGCGGACTGGCTAGCATCGCGTGCTAGCTCGGCCGCGAAGCGTAAAGCATGCATAGTGCAGCCACGCTGGGTAGTGCGTTTTACTTCACATTCACTTTATGAATATATACGTATCACTATAAGGTAAGTTTCGTTTAGCACGAAATAAAAACTTAACGATATATACTGTGGTTACTGCGTGCGTTGTAACGGCGCGCGCGCACGGACACGAATGAGCGACAGGCGGCTGGCAGTGCTGTGAGGCGTGGGAGGGAGTGAGGTTTCTACTTTCTCTTTCTTGCGCTAAACCTGTGTGCGAGTAAATAGACGCGTAGAAGGGCATACTACATGGTCAATTAAATCTCAGAGTCGAAGGCAGGACAATTCAGTATCAAAAGTAGGTGAAAACGCTAAAATTATTGCAAACAGAATCCATATTGCGATGTTTTTGAAGTGCAGCAGGTCTGATCTACACAAACGAGGTGTCTACGCAACGGGCTCGACGCGACGGTCAATATAAAGTCGGTTAATATCAAGACAAAATATTTCACGGTGACCGAAAAAGTGTAAAATTCGACTAACTTTGTATGGGATGTATCTTTTAAAATAGCGCAGGAGGGTACCTACTTCAAAGCGACGCGTGCGCAAAACTACTCCACTGAGCTAATATGATCGAAAAGTATGCTAAACGATGATCCATTTGAACAGAAACGACAAACTAAAACATTTCAAACTGAGCTTCAAAACGACAAATATTCAGTGTCTAAAGTAGGTGAAAACGCTAAAATTATTGCAAACAGAATTCATATTGCGATGTTTTGGAAGTGCAACAGGTCCGATCTACACAAACGATATGTCAAAGCGACGATATCGACGCGACGGTCAATATAAAGTCGGTTAATATCAAGACAAAATATTTCACGGTGACTGAAAAAGTGTAAAATTCGACCAACTTTGTATGGGATGTATCTTTTAAAATATCGCAGAGAGTACCATTTTCAACAGCGGAGCGTGCGCGAAACTACTCCACTGAGCTAATATGATCGAAAAATATGCTAAACGATAATAGATTTGAACAGAAACGACAAACTAAAACATTTCAAACTGAGCTTCAAAACGACAAATATTCAGTATCAAAAGTAGGTGAAAGCGCTAAAATTATTGCAAACAGAATCCATATTGCGATGATTTTGAAGTGCAACAGGTCCGATCTACACAAACGATGTGTCAAAGCGACGATATCGACGCGACGGTCAATATAAAGTCGGTTAATATCAAGACAAAATATTTCACGGTGACTGAAAAAGTGTAAAATTCGACCAACTTTGTATGGGATGTATCTTTTAAAATATCGCAGAGAGTACCATTTTCAACAGCGGAGCGTGCGCGAAACTACTCCACTGAGCTAATATGATCGAAAAATATGCTAAACGATAATAGATTTGAACAGAAACGACAAACTAAAACATTTCAAACTGAGCTTCAAAACGACAAATATTCAGTATCAAAAGTAGGTGAAAGCGCTAAAATTATTGCAAACAGAATCCATATTGCGATGATTTTGAAGTGCAACAGGTCCGATCTACACAAACGAGGTGTCTACGCAACAAGTTCTACGCGACGTTTAATATAAAGTCGGTTTATATCAAGACAAAATATTTCACGGTGACCGAAAAAGTGTAAAATTCGACTAACTTTGTATGGGATGTATCTTTTAAAATATCGCAAAAGAGTACCTAAAAGAACAGCGAAACGTGCGCAGAAACACTCCGGTGAGCTATTTAGATCGAAAAGTATGTTAAAAGATGATCGATTTGAACAGAAACGACAAACTAAAACATTTCAAACTGAGCTTTTAAACGACAAATATTCATTGCTTAACCTTCCGTGTACAAGGTGGGGTGTGACATACCCCAGCGGTTTAAATTTTTTAAATATTTACTATATGATAAAGACTACGAAGTTTGTTTTCTCAATAGCTGCAAATGTGACGGTGCCCTTTCGACTAGTGCAAAGCATTTAGTCCGGCGTCAGCCTCCGAGCACGTAACACATGCTTAAAGTGTACTTGGGTATCGTACACCCCACCTTGTATGGCGCGTGGCTCAAAAGGTACGTGTATCTATTTTTGTGTTTTATTTGTTTATGTGTTTATTTTATAATATTTAACGTGGAAAAATATTTTTAGCAGGTAACAATACTAAAAAAATGTCTTGCTTACCGGATGACGAAATATGATTGTGACTTTTAATATAATACAAATGAAAAACAAGGTTCCGCTGATGAGGCAGACCATATAAGTTATCATAGCAATACAGATAGTGAAGTGGATGCTGACGAACCATCTTTTGATTCAGATAGTGATGACATACCTCTCTCAGAGTAACAAACTAATTCAGAATACTACAAATGTAAAGATGGGGTTACAAACTGGAAAGAAAATTCATATCCAATCTTGTACCAGAGCTGAAAATATTATGCATCACCTACCTGGCGTAAAGTCTGTGGCAAGGGAAAAACGATCTTCTATTCAGTGCTTATTATTATTTATTACATTATTTATTATGCTATGATTGCTGATATCGTATATTGCACCAATGAGTTTGTTTACAGTCTACCAATGATACTCAAAAATCGGAAACAACATAGGAAGAAATGAAAGCACTATTTGAACTGCTCAAGAAGATTTCATACCGCATGAAAACCTTACATACAATCCAAATGTTCAGTTTGTCCTAGGCAAAAGGATAGAAAGACTAGGCACATTTATAAAAAAATGTTGCACGTCTATATGTATGGTACATCCAGATTATTGTTGTCAAGATTGTGGCAACTTTAATGACGGAGATCTGAATCAATGTTGCTTTAAGTAGAAATAATTGTTATCAGGTTAGAAGTACTTATTATGTTACATGTTTATTTGAATAAATGTTGATTGTTACATGTGTCATTTGAATTTAGCTATTGAAAAGGCTTAAGGCCTTTTTTTTTTTGAAAAAAGTTAAGTTTTTATATTTTTTTAATAAAGGTATTTTGTAATAAGTACATAAAATGTGTTTCACTTTAATCCAATCTTCATGAATTACTAAAATAGAGTAACTATTATTTAACTCTCAAAATCATTAATATAATGGAAATATTACATTTTATTTTTGGGGTATGACAAACCCCACCTAGTATGGCATGCGAGTTTTAGTCACCTAGTATGCGGAGGGTTAAAGTAGGTGGAAACGCTAAAATTATTGCAAACAACATCTATTTTGCGATGTTTTTGAAGTGCAACAGGTCCGATCTACACAAACGAGGTGTCTACGCAACGGGTTCGACGCGACGGTCAATCAAAAGTCGGTTAATATCAAGACAAAATATTTCACGGTGACCGAAAAAGTGTAAAATTCGACTTACTTTGTATGGGATGTATCTTTCAAATTATCGCAAAAGAGTACCTTACTAGAACAGCGGAACGAGCGCGGAACCACCTCAGTGAGCTAATATGATCGAAAAGTATGCTAAAAGATGATCAATTTGAACAGAAACGACAAACTAAAACATTTCAAACTAAGCTTCAAAACGACAAATATTAAGTGACTAAAGTAGGTGAAAACGCTAAAATTAATGCAAACAGAATCCATATTGCGATGTTTTTGAAGTGCAGCAGGTTTGATCTACACAAACGAGGTGTCTACGCAACGAGCTCGACGCGACGGTCAATATAAAGTCGGTTAATATCAAGACAAACTATTTCACGGTGACCGAAAAAGTGTAAAATTCGACTAACTTTGTATGGGATGTATCTTTTAAAATAACGCAGGAGGGTACCTACTTCAACAGCGACGCGTGCGCAAAACTACTCCACTGAGCTAATATGATCGAAAAGTATGCTAAACGATGATCGATTTGAACAGAAACGACATACTAAAACATTTCAAACTGAGCTTCAAAACGACAAATATTCAGTGACTAAAGTAGGTGAAAACGCTAAAATTAATGCAAACAGAATCCATATTGCGATGTTTTTGAAGTGCAGCAAGTCTGATCTACACAAACGAGGTGTCTACGCAACGGGCTCGACGCGACGGTCAATATAAAGTCGGTTAATATCAAGACAAAATATTTCACGGTGACCGAAAAAGTGTAAAATTCGACTAAAATTGTATAGCATGTATCTTTTAAAATATCGCAAAAAAGTACCTATTTGAACTGCGCAGCGTGCGCAAAACCTCTTCAATGAGCTAATATGATCGAAAAGTATGCTAAAAGATTTTGGATTTGAACAGAAACGACAAACTAAAACATTTCGAACTAAGCTTCAAAAAGACAAATGTTCAGTGTCTAAAGTAGGTGAAAACGCTAAAATTATTGCAAACAAAATCCATATTGCGATGTTTTTGAAGTGCAACAGGTCCGATCTACACAAACGATATGTCTACGCAACGGGCACGACGCGACGGTCAATATAAAGTCGGTAAATATCAATACAAAATATTTCACGGTGACCGAAAAAGTGTAAAATTCGACTAACTTTGTATGGCATGTATCTTTTAAACTTACGCGGAAGAGTATCTTGTTTAACAAGGCAGCGTACGCACAACTACTTTATTGAGCTAATATGATCGAAAAGTATGCGAAACGATGATCGATTTGAACAGAAACGACAAACTAAAACATTTCAAACTGAGCTTTAAAACGACAAATATTCAGTGTTTAAAGTAGGTGAAAACGCTAAAATTATTGGAAACAGAATCCATATTGCGATGTTTTTGAAGTGCAACAGGTCCGATCTACACAAACGAGGTGTCAAAGCGACGATATCGACGCGACGGTCAATATAAAGTCGCTTAATATCAAGACAAAATATTTCACGGTGACCGAAAAAGTGTAAAATTCGACTAACTTTGTATGGGATGGATCTTTTAAAATAACGCAAAAGAGTACCTACTAGAACAGCGGAGCGTGCGCAAAACTACTCGACTGAACTAATATGATCGAAAAGTATGCTAAACGATGATCGATTTGAACAGAAACGACAAAATAAAACATTTCAAACTGAGCTTTAAAACGACAAATATTCAGTGTCTAAAGTAGGTGAAAATGCTTAAATGATTGCAAACAGAATCAATATTGCGATGTTTTTGAAGTGCAACTGGTCCGATCTACACAACCGAGGTGTATACGCAACGGGCTCGACGCGACGGTCAATATAAAGTCGGTTAATATCAAGACAAAATATTTCACGATGACCGAAAAAGTGTAAAATTCGACTAACGTTGTATTAGATGTATCTTTTAAAATATCGCAAAAGAGTACCTACTAGAACAGCGGAACGTGCGCAGAACTACTTCAGTGAGCTACTATGACCGAAAAGTATGCTAAACGATGATCGATTTGAATAGAAACGTCCAACTAAAACATTTCAAACTGGGCTTTAAAACGACAAATATTCAGTGTCTAAAGTAGGTGAAAACGCTAAAATTATTGCAAACAAAATCCATATTGCGATGTTTTTGAAGTGCAACAGGTCCGATCTACACAAACGATATGTCTACGCAACGGGCACGACGCGACGGTCAATATAAAGTCGGTTAATATCAATACAAAATATTTCACGGTGACCGAAAAAGTGTAAAATTCGACTAACTTTGTATGGGATGTATCTTTTAAATTATCGCAAAAGAGTACCTACAAGAACAGCGGAGCGTGTGCAGAACCACTTTAGTGAGCTAACATGATCGAAAAAAATACTAAAAGATGATCGAATTGAACAGAAACGACAAAAAAACATTTCTAACTCAGCTTCAAAACGACAAATATTCAGTGTGTAAATTAGGTGAAACCTGAAAATTATTGTAAACAGAATCCAAATTGCGATGTTTATGAAGTGCAACAGGTCCGATCTACACAAACGAGGTGTCTACGCAACGGGCTCGACGCGACGGTTACTTACTTATTTACTTAGTTACTTATTTACTTATTTACGTATTAACTTATTTACTTATTTACTTACTTTATTATTTACTTTTTTTATTATTTACTTATTTACTTATATTCTTATTTTCTTTTTTACTTATTTACTGTTTAACTTATAAACTAATTTACTTATTTACTTATATACTTATTTACTTATTTATTTTTTCACTTATTAACACATTTTCTTATTTACTTTTTTACTTAATTACTAATTTTCTAATTTACCTATTTAATTATTAATTTGTTTAATTTTTTAATTATTTACTTATTTACTTATTCACTTATTTACTTACTTTTTTATTTATTTATTTGTTTATTTGTTTATTTTTTATTAATTGATTTATTAATTTGTTTACTTATTTACTTATTTACTCGTTTACTTATTTACTTACTTTATTATTTACTTTTTTACTTATTTACTTATTTACTCATTTACTTATTTACTTATTTACTTACTTTTTTATTTACCTTTTAACTTATTTACTTATTCACTTATATACTTATTTACTTATATACTAATTTACTTATTGACTAGTTTACTAATTTACTATTTTTTTTTATATACTTATTAACTTATTTACTCATTTTCTTATTTATTTATTTTCTTATTTACTTATTTATTTTTTAAGTTATTTACTTATTTAATAATTAACTAATTTACTTATTTACTTATTAACTTATTTATTTATTTATTTATTTACTTATTTACTAATTTACTTATTTACTTATTAACCTATTTATTTCTTTACGAATTTACTTATTTACTTACTGTATTATTATTTTTATTATTTACTTATTAATGTATTTACTTATTAACTTAATTACTAGTTTATAATTTAGTTATTTACTCACTTACTTATTAACTTTATTACTAGTTAACTTTTAAATTTATTTACTTATTTACATATTTACATATTTACTTATTTACATATATACTAATTTATTTATTTATTTATTTATTAATTCATTAACTTATTTACTTTTATTATCATTTACTTTTTTACTTTTTACTTATTCAATAATTAACTAATTTACTTTTTTACTAGTTTACTTATTTACTTTTTTACTTTTTAACTTATTTACCTATTTACTTATTTACTAGTTAACTTATTTATTTATTCACTCATAAACTTATTTACTAATTTACTAATTTACTGATTTACTAATTTACTAATTCACTCATTTACTCATTTATTTATTTATTGATTTATTTATTTATTAACTTATTCAGTTTTTTTACTTATTTACTTTTTTACTTATTTACTTACTTTATTATTTACTTTTTTTATTATTTACTTATTTACTAGTTTACTTATTTAATTATTCACTTATTAACTTTTTTGACTTATTTACCTAATTACTTATTAACATATTTACTCTTTAATTTGTTTATTTTTTTAATTATTTACTTAACTTATTTACTTTTTTACTAATTTGCCTATTTACTTATTTTTTTATTTATATATTTATTTATTTATTTATTTGTTAATTTATTTATTTGTTTATTTATTTATTTATTTATTAATTTGTTAATTTATTTATTTGTTTTTTATTTATTTTTTTATTTACTAATTTACTAATTTATTTATTTACTTACTTACTTATTTACTTTTTTTATTATTTCCTAATTTACTAATTTATCTTTATACTTTTTTCCTTTTTTACTTATATACTTATATACTGTTTTACTTATTTAGTTACATACATATTTACTTATTCTTTTATTTATTTATTTACGTATTTACTTATTAACCTAATTACTTTTTTTCTTATTTACCTATTTAATTATTAATTTGTTAATTGTTTTTGATTATTTACTTATAAAATAATTTACTTACTTATTTATCTTTTTACTTATTTGCTTATTTACTTATTTTTTAATTTATTTATTTGTTAATTTATTTATTTATTGATTTATTTATTAATTTATTTATTTACTTTTGTACTTTTTTACTTATTTTCTTTTTTACTAGTTTACTAATTAACTATTTTACTAATTTACTCATTTACTAATTTACTAATTTACTAATTAACTTATTTACTTATTTACTTACTTACTTATTTACTTATTTACTAATTTTCTTATTTACTTATTTACCTTTTTGCTAATTTACTTATTTACGTATTAACTTATTTACTTTTTTACTTATTCACTTACTTTATTATTTACTTTTTTTTATTATTTACTTATTTACTAATTTACTTATATACTTATTCCTTTTTTACTTATATACTTATTTACTGTTTAACTTATAAACTAATATATATTTACTTATTCACTTATTTACTTATTTATTTAATTACTTATTTTCTTATTTACCTATTTAATTATTAGTTTGTTTATTTTTTTTTATTTATTTATTTACTTATTAACTTATTTACTTTACTTATTTACTAATTTACTTGTTTACTTACTTTTTTATTTATTTATTTATTTTTTGATTAATTAATTTATTTACTTATTTACTCCTTTACTTATTTACTTACTTTATTATTTACTTTTTGACATATTTACTTATTTACTTATTTACTAATTTACTTATATACTAATTTACTTATTTACTTATTGACTAGTTTACTAATTGACTTATATACTTATTTTCTTATTTACTTATTTATTTATTTACTTATTTACTAATTTACTTATTTTCTTATTTACTTACTGTTTTATTATTTTTTTATAATTTACTTATTTACATATTTACTTATATACTTATTTACTTATTCACTTATTTACTTGTTAAGAAGTAGTTCTGCACACGCTCGGCTGTTTTATTAGGTACTCTTTTGCGATATTTTAAAAGATACATCCCATACAAAGTTAGTCGAAATTTACACTTTTTCGGTCACCGTGAAATATTTTTTCTTGATATTAAGCGACTTGATATTGACCGACGCGTCGAGCCCGTTGCGAAGACACCTCGTTTGTGTAGACCGGACCTATTGCACTTCAAAACATTGCAATATGGATTCTGTTTGCAATAATTTTAGCGTTTTCTTATTTACTTATTTACCTTTTTACTAATTTACTTATTTACGTATTAACTTATTTACTTATTTACTTACTTTTTTATTTATTATTATTTACTAATTTACTTATATACTTATTTCCTTTTTAAGTTATGTACTTATATACTTATTTACTGTTTAACTTATTAACTTATTTACTTATTTTTTATATACTTATTTACTTATTTACTTTTTTACTTATTTACCTCATTACTTATTTTCTTATTTACCTATTTAATTATTAATTTGTGTCTACGCCAGAACATCCCTATTTTATCGGTTTTTAATTTCTGTTTAATCTATGTCTTTTTGGGTCACGTGCCATCCGCACATCACTTTTTTTGAAGTTTTAGAAAAAGTTACACTCTGTGACTGTCATCTTGTTAAAAACGTAGCACAAAAATTCTCAACAATGTATCCTTGTTTAAATCCAAGTAAATCTACATAATTTCCAAATAATCTACTTTTATTTCTTTGCTCGCCCTATGCGCGAACAAAAGTGGCGACCGTGACAGGACTGCAATCGCTAATTTAAAATCAATTTGCAGCCATTCCAATCACCTCCAACGCGACGCCGCGTGGAGCCAGGATCAGAGTTCAGCCCACGCCTGCGCAACGCCGTCAGCCTTTTTTTTTTTTTTTTTTTTATCGCAGGAAAACCCATTTATGAGCCGTAGCCGAGACCGGGGGGCCTCAGCCGTGTGTGGGACTCCCACCGCTCAATGAAGAGCGGAGACTACCCACCAAAAACCTGCGGCTTCCCTTCCCTGTCTACAGGGCGACATGGGAGTCTAGCAAAAGCCTTGACATCCATGCACACCCTGGACAGCTGCCCGCCTACACGGCGGGCCCAGCGCGCCCCCCTTGCGGGGGGACAGAGGGAATAGCCGGGGACGCGGCACTATTCCCTCTCGACGGTGGTGGCGCGTGCAATGCAGGAGGAGGCACCCCCGTGCCTCCAGCCTGCATGCCACCTTGGGGGACAAGAGAGCGATCGTACAACCGCCGTCTCCTGCCCACCCTCCGTCTACGGAGCGGGGGCGCTGAGGGATCGTCCTCCCTCTCCCGCTCCGCCGCCTCCTTCTGCGAAATAACAGTCTCGCAGAAGGTGGCTACCGCCTTCCAAGACCTCTCATCGTCTAGCATGGCGTTCACCATACTAGGTAATGACAGGTCCTGGCCGACTGCCGCCACTAGAACCCGGCGCTGCTCCTCCCAGCCTGGGCAGACTGCGAGGGTATGCTGCGCCGAGTCCTCCGTCGCACCACACTCATGGCACGACGGGGATTCCTCTCTCCCGATCCGATGCAGGTAGTCACCGAAGCAACCATGCCCGGTAACCACCTGCACCAGACGGTAAGTGAGGAACCCGTGGGGCCTCTCCAGCCACCGGTCCAGATTCGGACCGATGGCATCCAACGTGCGACGCCCGAACGGCGCACTCGCTAGGTCCTCCTTCCACAGACGGACCATGGCCTCGTGCGCCTCGCGTCGCACCGCTCCTCGCTCTTCGGGAGCCGGTCGCAGTTCGCGGGCCCTCTGCTCCGCCGTCCATTTGTAGACGGTGGCGAGGACCCGGGCTTCCAGCTCCCACGGTGGCGTGCCCGCAAGAGCACAGGCCGCAGCACCCCCAACCGTGCGGTATGCCCTCCCCACCCGCTGTGCAATGGCCCGTTGGGGCCTGCGGAGGAGGGCGGCGTTCTCCCTCTTGTTGAGGGAGTCTACCCACACGGGGGCGCCATAGAGCGCCATACTCCTTAAGACACCGGCATACAATCGCCGGCATCTCGTTCTCGGTCCCCCCAGATTAGGGAGGAGCCAGCTGAAGGCGTTGGCGGCCCTCAGCAGGCGTTCCGATAAGCCTGCGAAATGAGGGCCGAAGTGCCAACGGCCATCTAAGATTAGGCCCAGATATTTCATCTGAGCCTTCACATTGACCCTCACGCCGCCTACAATGATGTGAGCGTCATGAGGTGCTTGCTGCCGAGGCCCCGGAAAGAAGATAGCCTTGGTCTTGTGCAGCGCCACCTCGAGTCCCAGCCGGCGGATCCTCTCAGCGACAATGGTGCCGCCAGCCGAGGCCAGACACGCAGCCGCTCCGTAAGTCCGACCCCGAGCCGTGACAAGAGTGTCATCCGCGTAGCATATGACACTCATGCCACGGAGCAGGGCACCTCGGAGCAGCCAATTGTATCCGAGGTTCCACAGTAAGGGGCCGAGCACCGACCCCTGAGGAACCCCGGCTTCGACTTTACGCCGCTGAAGACGGCCGTCCCTGTTGACGTAAAGCACCTCTCTGTCCGAGAGGTAGTCCGCCAACAGGGCCCGCAAATAAAGAGGCACTCCATGATAGCGGAGTGCCTCCAGAATTGTTGAGTGGGGGATGGTGTTAAATGCGTTGGCTATATCAAATGATATAGCCAGCACGCCCTCCCCCCTCTCTGCGGCCTCGCTTGTTGTCGCCCTGAGCTTTGTCAGGGCGTCGATTGTAGACCGGCCCGCCCGAAACCCATACTGGGCGTCGGATAGGTTCGGATAGCTCAGTTTGAAATGTTTTAGTTTGTCGTTTCTGTTCAAATCGATCATCTTTTAGCATACTTTTCGATCATATTAGCTCACCGGAGTGTTTGTGCGCACGCTCCGCTGTTAAAATAGGTACTCCTTTGCGTTAATTTAAAAGATACATTCCATACAAAGTTAGTCGAATTGTACACTTTTTCGGTCACCGTGAAATATTTTGTCTTGATATTAACCGACTTTATATTGACCGTCGCGTCGAGCCCGTTGCGTAGACACCTCGTTTGTGTAGATCAGACCTGCTGCACTTCAAAAACATCGCAATATGGATTTTGTTTGCAATAATTTTAGCGTTTTCACCTACTTTAGACACTGAATATTTGTCGTTTTGAAGCTCAGTTTGAAATGTTTTAGTTTGTCGTTTCTGTTCAAATCGATCATCTTTAAGCATACTTTTCGATCATATTAGCTCATCGAATTGGTTCTGCGCACGTTCCGCTCTTCTAGTAGGTACTCTTTTGCAATATTTTAAAAGATACATTCCATAAAAAGTTAGTCGAATTGTATACTTTTTCGGTCACCGTGAAATATTTTGTCTTGATATTAACCGACTTTATATTGACCGTCGCGTCGAGCCCGTTGCTTAGATACCTCGTTTGTGTAGATCAGACCTGCTGCACTTCAAAAACATCGCAATATGGATTCTGTTTGCAATAATTTTAGCGTTTTCACCTAATTTCGACACTGAATATTTGTCGTTTTGAAGCTCAGTTTGTAATGTTTTAGTTTGTCGTTTCTGTTCAAATCGATCATCTTTTAGCATACTTTTCGATCATATTAGCTCACCGGAGTGTTTGTGCGCACGCTCCGCTGTTAAAATATCTACTCCTTTGCGTTAATTTAAAAGATACATCCCATACAAAAATAGTCGAATTTTACACTTTTTCAGTCACCGTGAAATATTTTGTCTTGATATTAACCAACTTTATATTGACCGTCGCATCGAGCCCGTTGCGTTGACACCTCGTTTGTGTAGATCAAACCTGTTGCACTTCAAAAACATCGCAAAATAGATTCTGTTTGCAATATTTTAGCGTTTTTACCTACTTTAAACACTGAATATTTGTCGTTTTGAAGCTCAGTTTGAAATGTTTTAGTTTGTCGTTTCTGTTCAAATCGATCATCGTTTAGCATACTTTTCGATCATATTAGCTCAGTGGAGTAGTTTTGCGCACGCGTCGCTTTTGAAGTAGGTACCCTCCTGCGCTATTTTAAAAGATACATCCCATACAAAGTTAGTCGAATTTTACACTTTTTCGGTCACCGTGAAATATTTTGTTTTGATATTAACCGACTTTATTTTGACCGTCGCGTCGAGCCCGTTGCGTAGACACCTCGTTTGTGTAGATCAGACCTGCTGCACTTCAAAAACATCGCAATATTGATTCTGTTTGCAATAATTTTAGCGTTTTCACCTACTTTTGATACTGAATTGTCCTGCCTTCGACTCTGAGATTTAATTGACCATGTAGTATGCCCTTCTACGCGTCTATTAACTCGCACACAGGTTTAGCGCAAGAAAGAGAAAGTAGAAACCTCACTCCCTCCCACGCCTCACAGCACTGCCAGCCGCCTGTCGCTCATTCGTGTCCGTGCGCGCGCGCCGTTACAACGCACGCAGTAACCACAGTATATATCGTTAAGTTTTTATTTCGTGCTAAACGAAACTTACCTTATAGTGATACGTATATATTCATAAAGTGAATGTGAAGTAAAACGCACTACCCAGCGTGGCTGCACTATGCATGCTTTACGCTTCGCGGCCGAGCTAGCACGCGATGCTAGCCAGTCCGCATTTTCCGCTCCGAATCAATACGCGATATTGATCTGTAGCAAATACCGGCCGAGCTGACACGCGATGTCAGCCAGTCCTAATTATCTAGATCATTTTTGATCTCAGCTGAGACTTTTGGTATGCGTTGCTTCCAATATCCTACCCTCATTTTCATTGCGAAAAAGAGGAACAAGTTGGGTGAATTTACAGTCAATTGGGCTTTAATGCTAATAATAAATTACAGCCAAATACTAAGCAGCGCTGACGATGCGCCATCATGGCCTCTAAGTATGAAGCAGCGGCCCTCGCCCGCACTCATCCGGCCCAACAGGCGCCTGCCTGGGTATGTTCTACCTGTGCGAACGCGACGGCCCATGATGCGCCGCGAATTACTTCGTAACGGTGATCTACCGTCACAACTGCAGCGTTTTTTCAGAATCCGACCAAGAAAGGTATGTGTTTTTAAGAAAACTTTATTATATCACCTTAAAGCCGTACGTACATATGTACTTATTACGGGCTACCGTATTCCACTCGTGGCGAAACCACGACCGAACACTTGTCTCAGCCAATCTTTTGATAAATATTAAAATGGAGCATAATGTAAGCCATCACACTAACAAACAAAAATAGCAATAAAATAATACAAAGCACCTTTTCGTAAGTACCGAAAATTAGTGGCGGCAGATTTATTTCAAATCGAATAAATTTTTATTTATTTTGTACATTTTTGCTCGGAAAAGTAAAATTAAAATCACTTTTACTGCCTAGACCTTAATCATAAATACACGTATTCTGCAACCTGCAGTACACGCTCCACGCTCTTTTTTCCCAAAGCTCTAAAAACGGTAGCATGGCATCCCTCCATAGCTTACGTAGTTATGGGTGGTTTTGGTCTTATATCCGCCATTGATTACAACTCTTTTGTACTTATTTCTTGCCAATGGCTATAAAATTGTCTAATTAGACAATGCTATGGTAAACGCAACACTGCTTAATAATACTACTTAAAATATCGAATTTAATAGATTGTGTAAAAAGATAACAATTTACTTTTTTTGAAAGCAAGTTTCTACATACATTTCTGCTTTCTGTTTATACCTATAACTATTCAGCTTGTGGTTGGCTCTTTTATTATAAATAGCAAGCAAGCAAGCAAGCAAGCTGTAAGCTTGCCCAGTACGTACCAAAATATGGTTGGGTCCATATAAAAACCGGTCCGTTTAAAAACCCCATTTTTTGCTTTCAATTTTAACAGCTATGATAAAAATGAGAATGAGCTTTGCTCAATACCTGGCATATGTATGATTCTGAATGGTAGAAAATTTGACGTATTTAGTTTTGAAATCCAACTAAGATTCAATCAATTTCGGTAAAGCTTAGATTTTATTTGCCGATGCAATAACAACTAGCTGGAAAGCGTGATTGTTTTGAAATGTATCTTATCAAATTGCCTAATCAATATAGTACTACCGACATATTAGATTTATTAAGGTGCTCGCGGTATTCCATTGTTTTAGAGTTGATTACATTTTTAGAAAAATATGCTGTGACAGTGATACGCTTTTTTATGAATGCATTCATATAACCGTTGCAAAGTTCGGTACTTAATCTCGAGTCGAGAAAACTGTGTCGTTTATCTTTGGAAAAGTCAGCCACTGACCAGTAAAGATTATGACAACCTTTGGTCACCTTAAATTAATTTACTTTTGTTTCTATGAGCTTGTTTTTTAACATATGCTACCACGATCACCACCGAAGAATAATTCAAATAAAATGTCATATTGTATGAAGTATCCGCAGATAGCACTAACCAGAACTAATCAACACATCTATACTAATATTATAAAGCTGAAGAGTTTGTTTGTTTGTTTGTTTGTTTGTTTGTTTGTTTGTTTGTTTGAACGCGCTAATCTCAAAAACTACTGGCCCGATTTGAAAAATAATTTTTACGTTGGATAGTCCATTTATCGAGGAAGGCTTTAGGCTATATAACATAAAGATACGCCTCAAAAAACCACAGCAGAAATGAAAAATGTTGCGAAAACGGGAGAAAGATATTCCTTTTGAGAGCTTCCGCTGCATACGCTGCGGAAACCGCTTAAGTTACACAAAAATCATGTATGACAGGATTGTTCAGCATTAAGAGTTCTATAATAAAGTCCGCGACAGCATATGTCTATCTTTTATGGTTGACTTACTACAACCTTTTTTATGTTAATACATTTGTAAAAAAATAATGCATTATTTTTAGAGGTGTATTATACACACAGGTATTTATTCTTATCAAAATAAATACATTCATCATCACGAGCATTTCATTTAGAACCAAGTTGCCCTTTATATCATTTGATTTCAATAAATATCTTAGGAGCTATCACAGTTTTAACATAACTACGCACCAAAATAATGTTCGCAGCTTAAGTACAACGTGCGCTTGCGCTAATATATTATAAAGCTGAAGAGTTTGTTTGTTTGAACGCGCTTATCTCAGGAACTGCTGGACCGATTTGAAAAAATATTTCTGTGTTGGATAGCTTAGTTATCGAGAAAGGCTTTAGGATATTAAACATGACGCTGCGACGGGAGGGGAGGGAGCAAACTCAAAACGCGCAGACGAAGTCGCGGGGGACCGCTAGTTGTTAAATATACCGTAAGAATAGGTAGCTACAAAATTGAAACAAGTCCATTTTACGAAAATAATGCCTTTTTGTTTTTTATGGATATGCAATAACAAAGCATATGAATTGGTACAATTTAATTTTCTCAAGTATAATATTATTTTATTTAATATTCTTCGGTTATTTTTATTTGTCATGTGCCACATGCCACACGTAAAACGTAGGGACGTTTAAGGTGTGATAAATACAAGACATGTTCATTATTACGCAAATACTACTATCGATTTTTTTTTTAACAAAAGGCAATTATTATATATTAAAATAAATAAATAAAACTGGCGTATCCTAAATGCAATGCTGCATTAGACCCAAATTGCACTACAATTATCTAATTTGAGTTATTGGAAATATGTACCATGTTAATTTTCCTACTATTTATTCTGTGATTTAATAATAAACTACATCAAATAAATATATTCTCTAATCATCAGTTTTTTTCACCCAATTACATTCATCCACTCCACAACAATCTTCCCCAGAAAGCCACTAAGTTACTAAGGAACGATTCTTTGGAAACGTTGCTCCAATTAGTAATAAAATAGATACTTATAATATGAACTTTATCGTTTGATGTTTAAAGAATTCGATAAACTGTGTTTAATAAATTTTCAAAGGACATTTCATCTTAATATTCACCAGTTACTAAGGTATGGTGGAACAATTGTAGAATAAAAATTAATAACAAAACAGGTCTAGTGGCACGATAGTCCGGCCCGCCTCCTAGTTGAATATATATATATATTTCATTTTCAAAATGTTTTTTAAAGGACTTTCCCTTCACTCTTACGCCAGAGGACGTCATGTGATACGACAATTCATTAAAATTTGAGTCAAATAATTATTGTAAACCAAATCATTCTTGTTTTTTTTATGAACCATATATAAGAATGTTTTTAAATATGTATGAAACCAGTCTACCTTGGGATCTCGATATGACAAAGGTACTTGTATACGATATCAGTTTATTTTTAGATTTTTTGTCCAAATAGGTACCCTAATTCTGAATCATAATCAGATTTTTTTTGACACTGCTCATAATATTGAAACAAGTCAATATATGTCAAACTAAAATATATATATATATATATATATATATAATTAAATAAATAAAAAACTCATAGTAACTGACTCGAAAGATAGTAACTAACTCGAAAGATATTTACTATAATCCTTAAAAGTTATCCAGGCAATAAAATTGTGAGTAAATTTACAACGAGAAATCTGACCATGTGCCGACTATCGAATACTCGGCCAACATTCCTGGTCGATTAGTCGAAAATAAGATAAACGTATTTGGCCGGGGCCGGGTAGTACCAAAACTTCTGTCGGAGAAATTGTTTGCGGTCGTTCGCCCTTATAAAGTCACAAAGTTCTCAGAAGCCGATTTTTAATCTTCTTCATTTCTGAAGAAGATTGTATATTGTAAATTGATTGATATAGTTACTTTTCAGTAACTAAAATACTTATTGAATTTTTAATTATATATAAATAAATAAAAAATCATTACTTACCTACTTACCCATGCCTTAAAATTTCTGATAACGACAATATTTCAAAGCCATTGAATTGTCGTATTCTTTTGGTAACTCAGCAAATAATCATATAGCATTGATAGATACCTGTAAATATTTCATGATCTTAAGAGAATTTTATTCCTTAAAATAAACAAATTAATCAATTGCTTTTATATCAATCATCTAACACTTTTTATAACCAAATGTTTTCTCAGGTATTCGAAATTTAAATGTAAAAAATATTATTTATATGTTTGGTATTCGGACGTATATCTTTAAAACAGTCACATTAATACCTAAATATCCCATACTTAAAAGCAATAGAATATCATGTATGTATGTCAAAACTATAATAAGAAAATATGTTGATAACTGCAAGACAAAGATAACGATTTGTCAGACTTACCTTCCAGCCCGTTACCTTATCAAAGATAATGCGCTTACTAAAAAGTGTTTTCTGTATGTAGCTTTCTTCGTAATAAAATTATCATTTGTTTTACGTGCCAAATTCAGTGTGTAAAACTATAAAATTCGCAAACCGTCTCAGCTCAACAATACGTATTCCGTATTGTTTGTTATTTATATAACACGCCACAATAAAAATAAGAAATAAAACTATTTCAGTTTCAGATTCCTAAAATAAATAAATTATATATTTTTAGTTAATCATTAAAAAAAAAGTCACAAATATCTTCTTTCTTCCTAGTAAAAATATTTGTTTATAGTAGAGAGTTATAACTTATCATAGTTATCATACATCCATTCTTTTTAGTATTGTCCTGCCTTCGACTCTGAGATTTAATTGACCATGTAGTATGCGCCTACTACGCGTCCATTCACTCGCACACAGGTTTAGCGCAAGAAAGAGAAGGTAAATAACCTCACTCCCTCCCACGCCTCACAGCACTGCCAGCCGCCTGTAGCTCATTCGTGTCCGTGCGCGCGCGCCGTTACAACGCACGCAGTAACCACAGTATTTAATCGTTAAGTTTTTATTTCGTGCTAAACGAAACTTACCTTATAGTGATACGTATTTATTCATAAAGTGAATGTGAAGTAAAACGCACTACCCAGCGTGGCTGCACCATGCATGCTTTACGCTTGGCGGCCGAGCTAGCACGCGATGCTAGCCAGTCCGCATTTTCCGCTCCGAATCAATACGCGATATTGATCTGTAGCAAATAATGGCCGAGCTGACACGCGATGTCAGCCAGTCCTAATTATCTAGATCATTTTTGATCTCAGCTGAGACTTTTGGTATGCGTTGCTTCCAATATCCTACCCTCATTTTCATTGCGAAAAAAGGGGAACAAGTTGAGTGAATTGGGCTTAAATGCTAACAATAAATTTCAGCCAAAGGCATTCATGCATAATTCCACATACTAAGCAGCGCTGACGATGCGCCATCATGGCCTCTAAGTATGAAGCAGCGGCCCTCGCCCGCACTCATCCGGCCCAACAGGCGCCTGCCTGGGTATGTTCTACCTGTGAGAACGCGACGGCCCATGATGCGCCGCGAATTACGTCGTGACGGTGATCTACCGTCACAATTCCAGCGTTTTTCAACGCCTCGCACTCGGAATCAGAATCCGACCACAAAAGGTATGTGTTTTATGAAAGCTTTTTTATACCATCTTAAAGCCGTACGTACAATGTACTTATTACGGGCTACCGTATTCCACTCGTGGCGAAACCACGACCGAACACTTGTCTCAGCCAATCTTTTGACAAATATTAAAATGGAGCATAATGTAAGCCACCACACTTACAAACAAAAATAGCAATAAAATAATACCAAGTATCTTTTTCGTAAGTACCGAAAAATAATAGTGGCAGATTTATTTCAAATCGAATAAATTTATATTAATTATTTTGTACATTTTTGCTCGGAAAAGTAAAATTGAAATATTTAAAAACACTTTTACTGCCTAGACCTTAATCATAAATACACGTATTCTGCAACCTGCAGTACACGCTCCACGCTCTTTTTTCCCAAAGCTCTAAAAACGGTAGCATGGCATCCCTCCATAGCTCACGTAGTTATGGGTGGTTTTGGTCCTATATCCGCGATTGATTACAACTCTTTTGTACCTACTTATTTCTTGCCAATGGCTATAAAATTGTCTAATTAGACAATGCTATGGTAAACACAACATTGCCTTATAATAATACTTAAAATATCGAATTTAATAGATTGTGTAAAAACAAAACAATTTACTTTTTAAGAAAGCAAGTTGCTACATACATTTCTGCTTTCTGCTTATACCTATAAATATTTAGCTTGTGGTTGGCTCTTTGATTATAAATAGCAAGCAAGCAAGCTGTAAGCTTGCCCAGTACGTACCAAAATATGGTTGGGTCCATATAAAAACCGGTCCGTTTAAAAACCCCATTTTTTGCTTTTAATTTTAACAGCTATGATAAAAATGAGAATGAGCTTTGCTCAATACCTGGCATATTTATGATTCTGAATAGTAGAAAATTTGCCGTATTTAGTTTTGAAATCCAACTAAGATTTAATCAATTTCTCAGTAAATAAATCGGTAAAGCTTAGATTTTATTTACCGACGCAATAACAACTAGCTGGAAACCGTAATTATTTTGAAATGTATCAAATTCCGTAATCAATTTAGAACTACCGTCATATTAGATCTATTAAGGTGCCCGCGGTATTCCATTGTTTTAGAGTTTATTACATTTTTAGAAAAATATGCTGTGACAGTGATACGCTTTTTTATGAATGCATTCATATGACCGTCGCAAAGTTTGGTACTTAATCTCGAGTCGAAAAAACTGTGTCCTTTATCTTTGGAACAGTCAGCCACCACCCAGTCAAAATTGTGACAACCTTTGGTCACCTTTCTCATAGAAACAAAAGTCAATTTTGTTTCTATGAGCTTGTTTTTTAACATATGCTGCCACAAGCACCACCGAAGATTAATTCAAATAAAACGTCATATTGTATGAAGGCAGGTAGCACTAACTAGAATTAATCGACACATTGTTAAATGTACCGTAAAAATAGGTAGCCACAAAATTAAAACAAGTCCATTTTACGAAAATAATGCCTTTTTTGTTTTTTATGGATATGCATATACAAAGCATATGAATTGGTAGAAATTCATTTTCTCAAGTATAATATTATTATATTTCATATTCTTCGGTTATTTTTATTTGCCATTTGCCACATGTCACACGTTAAACGTAGGGACGTTTAAGGAAAGATAAATACAAGACATGTTCAAAATTATATATTTACATGTTCAAAATTATTACAAATACCACTACCTATCGATATTTTTTAACACAAGGCAATTATTATATATTTAAATAAAAATACTGGCGTATACTAAATGCAATGCAGCGTTAGACCCAAACTGCACTACAATTATCTAATTCGAGTTATTGGAAATATGAACCATGTTTACTTTCCTACTGTTTATTCTGTGATTTAAGAATAAACTACATCAAGTAAATATTTTCTTTAATCATCAGTTTATTTCACCCAATTACATTCATCCACTCCACAACAATCTTCCCAGAAAGCCACTAAGTTACTAAGGAACGATTCCTTGAAACGTTGCTCCTATTAGTAATAAAATAGATTCTTATTATATGTTTTTTTTTTGTGTTTGATGTTTATATTATTCGATAAACTGTGTTTAATAAATTTTCAAAGGACATTTTATCTTAATATTCACCAGTTACTAAGGTATGGTGAAACAATTGTAGAACTCAAATTAATAAGAAAACAGGTCTAAGGGCACGATAGTCCGGCCTGCTTCCTAGTTAAAAAATATATATTTTATTTTCAAAATATTTTTTTAAAGGACTTTCCCTTTACTCTTACGCCTGACGACGTCATGTGATACAATCATTTATTAAAATTTGAATCAATTAATTATTGTAAACAAAATAATTCTTGTTTTTTTTTATGCACCACATATAAGGATTATTTTTAAATATGTTTTAAACCAGTCCCCTCGGGTACTCGATATGACAAGGGTACTTGTATACGATATCCGTTCATTTTTAGATTTCTTGTCCAAATAGGTACCCTAATTCTGAATCATAATCAGATTTCTTTGACACTACTCATAATATTGAACAAGTCAATATTTGTCAAACTTAAATATATATATTATATATATAGTTAAATAAATAAAAAACTCATAGTAACTAACTCGAAAGATAGGATTGATATTTATTGTAATCCTTAAAGGTAATCCAAACATTTATCCAGGCAATAAAATTATGAATAAATTTACAACGAGAAATCTGACCATGTGCCGACCATCGAATACTCGGCGAACATTCCTAGTCGATTAGTCGAATATTAGATAAACATATTTGGTCGGGGCCTGGTAGTACCAAAACTTCTGTCGGAAATCTTTTTGCGGTCGTTTGCCCTTATAAAGTCGCAAAGCTTTTAGAAGCCGATTTTTAATCTTCTTCAGAAACATAACTTGAATACTTATTAAATTTTAAGTTATATATAAATAATTAAAAAAAAAAACATTACCTACTTACTTGCCTTAAAATTTCTGATAACGATAATATTTCAAAGCCATTGAATTATCGTTTTCTTTTTGTAACTCAGCATTTAATCATATAGCATTGATAGACACCTATGAATATTTTTACGATCTTATGAGAATAACATTACTTCAAATGAATTTATTAATCAAATAATTTTATACCAATCATTTGTTGGTTGGTTTTTACAACCAAATGTTTCCTCAGGTATTCGAAATTTAAATGTATAAAATATTATTTATATGTTTGGTATTCGGACGAATATCTTTAAAACAGTCGCATTAATACCTAAATATCCCATACTTAAAAGCAATAGAATATCATGTATGTATGTCAAAACTATAATAAGAAAATATGTTGATAACTGCAAGACAAAGATAACGATTTGTCAGACTTACCTTCAAGCCCGTTACCTTACCAAAGATAATACGCTAACTAAAAAGTGTTTTCTGTATGTAGCTTTCCTCGTAATAAAATTATCATTTGTTTTACATGCCAAATTCAGTGTGTAAAACTATAATATTCGCAAACCGTCTCAGCTCAACAATACGTATTCCGTATTGTTTGCAATTTTTATAACACACCACAATAATAATAAAAAAAATCTATTTCAGTTTCAGACTACTAAAATAAATAAATTATATATTTTTAGTTAATCATTAATAAAATTAAATAAAAACTAACAAATATATTCTTTCTTCCTAGTAAAAATATTTGTTTATATTAGAAAGTTATAACTTATCATAGTTATCATATATCCATTCTTTTTTAGAAATAATGATACATGTAAATGTCAAAGATAGTGACATGAACAATGAATTGTTATTTAATATGATCGGTTTAATGATCAAATACTACTAACATCAGAGATGTCAACTTATCCTAATGTAACAACATTGATTTTACTCCAAACATCTACATGGTCAATTAAATCTCAGAGTCGAAGGCAGGACAATTGGATGATCAAACGAACTTACCTTAAGTGAAGTTCGATCCAAATTGTCCTGGCTTCGACGAAGAGATTTAAGGTCCCACCCTTCCCAATTTCCGTGTACGTTTTTATGCAAAAATAATCGTCACCCTTACAATAAGTATAATCAATGTTGTACATCTCATATAACGGTCTCCTTGCTCTGAAATGAATGAGCTACAGGCGGCTGGCAGTGCTGTGAGGCGTGGGAGGGAGTGAGGTTATTTACCTTCTCTTTCTTGCGCTAAACCTGTGTGCGAGTGAATGGACGCGTAGTAGGGCATACTACATGGTCAATTAAATCTCTTCGTCGAAGCCAGGACAATTTGGATCGAACTTCACTTCAGGTAAGTTCGTTTGACCATCCAAATAGTAATACATCTAAATGTCAAAGATGGTGACGTGAACAATAAATTGTTATTTAATATGATCGTTCTAGTGATCAAACACTAACAGAGATGTCAACTTATTCTGTTGTAACAACATTGATTTTACTCCGAACATCTACATGGTCAATTAAATCTCAGAGTCGAAGGCAGGACAATTGGATGATCAAACGAACTTGCCTTAAGTGAAGTTCGATTCAAATTGTCCTGACTTTGACGAAGAGATTTAAGGTCCCACCCTTCCCAATTCCCGGGTACGTTTTTTATGCAAAAATAATCGTCACCCATACCATAAGTATAATCAATGTTGTACATCTCATACATCGGTCTCCTTGCTCTGAAATGAATGAGCGACAGGCGGCTGGCAGTGGCGTGGGAGGGAGTAAGGTTTTCTACTTTCTCTTTCTTGCGCTAAACCTGTGTGCGAGTTAATAGACGCGTAGCAGGGCATACTACATGGTCAATTAAATCTCTTCGTCGAAGTCAGGACAATTTGTATCGAACTTCACTTAAGGTAAGTTCGTTTGATCATCCAATATTTGTCGTTTTGAAGCTCAGTTTGAAATGTTTTAGTTTGTCGTTTCTGTTCAAATCGATTATCGTTTAGTATACTTTTCGATCATATTAGCTCAGTGGAGTAGTTTCGCGCACGCTCCGCTGTTGAAAATGGTACTCTCTGCGATATTTTAAAAGATACATCCCATACAAAGTTAGTCGAATTTTACACTTTTTCAGTCACCGTGAAATATTTTGTCTTGATATTAACCGACTTTATATTGACCGTCGCGTCGATATCGTCGCTTTGACACATCGTTTGTGTAGATCGGACCTGTTGCACTTCAAAAACATCGCAATATGGATTCTGTTTGCAATAATTTTAGCGTTTTGACCTACTTTAGACACTGAACATTTGTCTTTTTGAAGCTTAGTTTGAAATGTTTTAGTTTGTCGTTTCTGTTCAATTCGATCATCTTTTAGTATTTTTTTCGATCATGTTAGCTCACTGAAGTGGTTCTGCATACGCTCCGCTGTTCTTGTAGGTACTCTTTTGCGATAATTTAAAAGATACATCCCATACAAATTTAGTCGAATTTTACATTTTTTCGGTCACCGTAAAATATTTTGTCTTGATATTAACCGACTTTATATTGACCGTCGCGTCGAGCCCGTTGCGTAGACACCTTGTTTGTGTAGATCAAACCTGTTGCACTTCAAAAACATCGCAATATGGATTCTGTTTGCAATAATTTTAGCGTTTTCACCTAATTTCGACACTGAATATTTGTCGTTTTGAAGCTCAGTTTGTAATGTTTTAGTTTGTCGTTTCTGTTCAAATCGATCATCTTTTAGCATACTTTTCGATCAAATTAGCTCACCGGAGTGTTTGTGCGCACGCTCCGCTGTTAAAATAGGTACTCCTTTGCGTTAATTAAAAAGATACATCCCATACAAAAATAGTCGAATTTTACACTTTTTCAGTCACCGTGAAATATTTTGTCTTGATATTAACCAACTTTATATTGACCGTCGCATCGAGCCCGTTGCGTTGACACCTCGTTTGTGTAGATCAAACCTGTTGCACTTCAAAAACATCGCAAAATAGATTCTGTTTGCAATATTTTAGCGTTTTTACCTACTTTAAACACTGAATATTTGTCGTTTTGAAGCTCAGTTTGAAATGTTTTAGTTTGTCGTTTCTGTTCAAATCGATCATCTTTTAGCATACTTTTCGATCATATTAGCTCACCGGAGTGTTTAAGCGCACGCTCCGCTGTTAAAATAGGTACTCTTTTGCGTAAATTTAAAAGATACATCCCATACAAAGTTAGTCGAATTTAACACTTTTTCGGTCACCGTGAAATATTTTGTCTTGATATGAACCGACTTTATATTGACCGTCGCGTCGAGCCCGTTGCGTAGACACCTTGTTTGTGTAGATCAGACCTGTTGCACTTCAAAAACATCGCAATATGGATTCTGTTTGCAATAATTTTAGCGTTTTCACCTAATTTCGACACTGAATATTTGTCGTTTTGAAGCTCAGTTTGTAATGTTTTAGTTTGTCGTTTCTGTTCAAATCGATCATCTTTTAGCATACTTTTCGATCATATTAGCTCAGTGGAGTAGTTTTGCGCACGCGTCGCTGTTGAAGTAGGTACCCTCCTGCGTTTTTTTTAAAGATACATCCCATAAAAAGTTAGTCGAATTTTACACTTTTTCAGTCGACGTGAAATATTTTGTCTTGATATTAACCGACTTTATATTGACCGTCGCGTCGAGCCCGTTGCGAAGACACCTCGTTTGTGTAGATTGGACCTGTTGCACTTCAAAAAAGTCGCAATATGGATTCTGTTTGCAATAATTTTAGCGTTTTCACCTACTTTAGACACTGAATATTTGTCGTTTTGAAGCTCAGTTTGAAATGTTTTAGTTTGTCGTTTCTGTTCAAATTGATCATCGTTTAGCATACTTTTCGATCATATTAGCTCACATAAGTGGTTTTGCGCACGTTGCGCTGTTCTAGTAGGTACTCTTTTGCGATATTTTAAAAGATACGTCCCATACAAAGTATGTCGAATTTTACACTTTTTCGGTCACCGTGAAATATTTTGTCTTGATATTAACCGACTTTATATTGACCGTCGCGTCGATATCGTCGCTTTGACACCTTTGTTGTGTAGATCGAACCTATTGCACTTCAAAAACATCGCAATATGGATTCTGTTTGGAATAATTTTAGCGATTTCACCTACTTAAGACACTGAACATTTGTCTTTTTGAAGCTTTGTTTGAAATGTTTTAGTTTGTCGTTTCTGTTCAAATCGATAATCTTTTAGCATACTTTTCGATCATATTAGCTCACTTGAGTGGTTTTGCGCACGTTTTGCTGTTCTAGTAGGTACTCTTTTGCGATATTTTAAAAGATACATCCCATACAAAGTTAGTCGAATTTTATACTTTTTCGGTCACCGTGAAATATTTTGTCTTGATATTAACCGACTTTATATTGACAGTCGCGTCGATATCGTCGCTTTGACACCTCGTTTGTGTAGATCGGACCTGTTGCACTTCAAAAACATCGCAATATGGATTCTGTTTGGAATAATTTTAGCGTTTTCACCTACTTTAGACACTGAACATTTGTCTTTTTGAAGCTTAGTTTGAAATGTTTTAGTTTGTCGTTTATGTTCAAATCGATAATCTTTTAGCATACTTTTCGATCATATTAGCTCAATTAAGTAGTTCTGCGCACGTTTCGCTGTTCTAGTAGGTACTTTTTTGCGATATTTTAAAAGATACATCCCATACAAAGTAAGTCGAACTTTACACTTTTTCGGTCACCGTGAAATATTTTGTCTTGATATTAACCGACTTTATATTGACCGTCGCGTCGATATCGTCGCTTTGACACCTTTGTTGTGTAGATTGAACCTGTTGCACTTTAAAAATATCACAGTATGGATTCTGCTTGCAATAATTTAAGCGTTTTCACCTACTTTAGACACTAAATATTTGTCGTTTTGAAGCTTAGTTTGAAATGTTTTAGTTTGTCGTTTCTGTTCAAATCGATCATCTTTTAGCATACTTTTCGATCATATTAGCTCAATGAAGTGGTTTTGCGAACGTTCCGCTGTTCTTGTAAGTACTCTTTTGCGATATTTTAAAAGATACATCCCATACAAAATAAGTCGAATTTTACACTTTTTCGGTCACCGTGAAATATTTGGTCTTGATATTAACCGACTTTATATTGACCGTCGCGTCGATATCGTCGCTTTGACACCTTTGTTGTGTAGATCGGACCTGTTGCACTTCAAAAACATCGCAATATGGATTCTGTTTGCAATAATTTTAGCGTTTTCACCTACTTTAGACACTGAATATTTGTCGTTTTGAAGCTTAGTTTGAAATGTTTTAGTTTGTCGTTTCTGTTCAAATCGATCATCGTTTAGCATACTTTTCGATCATATTAGCTTAGTGGAGTAGTTTTGCGCACGCTCCGCTGTTGAAAAAGGATTTCTCTGCGATATTCTAAAAATACATCCCATACAAAGTTAGTCGAATTTTACACTTTTTCGGTCACCGTGAAATATTTTGTCTTGATATTAACCGACTTTATATTGACCGTCGCGTCGAGCCCGTTGCGTAGACACCTCGTTTGTGTAGATCAGACCTGTTGCACTTCAAAAACATCGCAATATGGATTCTGTTTGGAATAATTTTAGCGATTTTACCTACTTTAGACACTGAACATTTGTCTTTTTGAAGCTTAGTTTGAAATGTTTTATTTTGTCGTTTCTGTTCAAATCGATCATCTTTTAGCATACTTTTCGATCATATTAGCTCACTTAAGTGGTTCTGCGCACGTTTCGCTGTTCTAGTAGGTACTCTTTTGCGATATTTTAAAAGATACATCCCATACAAAGTTAGTCGAATTTTACACTTTTTCGGTCACCGTGAAATATTTTGTCTTGATATTAACCGACTTTATATTGACCGTCGCGTCGAGCCCGTTGCGTGTACACCTCGTTTGTGTAGATCAAACCTGTTGCACTTCAAAACCATCGCAAAATAGATTCTGTTTGCAATAATTGTAGCGTTTTCACCTACTTTAGACACTGAATATTTGTCGTTTTAAAGCTCAGTTTGAAATATTTTAGTTTGTCGTTTCTGTTCAAATCGATCATCTTTTAGCATACGTTTTGAACATATTAACTCACTTAAGTGGTTCTGCGCACGATACGCTGTTCTTGTAAGTACTCTTTTGCTATAATTTAAAAGATACATCCCATACAAAGTTAGTCGAATTTTACACTTTATCGGTCCCCGTGAAATATTTTGTCTTGATATTAACCGACTTTATATTGACCGTCGCGTCGAGCCCATTGCGTAGACACCTCGTTTGTGTATATTGGACCTGTTGCACTTCAAAAACGTCGCAATATGGATTCTGTTTGCAATAATTTTAGCGTTTTCACCTACTTTAGACACTGAATATTTGTCGTTTTGAAGCTCAGTTTGAAATGTTTTAGTTTGTCGTTTCTGTTCAAATCGATCATCGTTTAGCATACTTTTCGATCATATTAGCTCAGTGGAGTAGTTTTGCGCACGCGTCGCTTTTGAAGTAGGTACCCTCCTGCGCTATTTTAAAAGATACATCCCATACAAAGTTAGTCGAATTTTACACTTTTTCGGTCACCGTGAAATATTTTGTTTTGATATTAACCGACTTTATTTTGACCGTCGCGTCGAGCCCGTTGCGTAGACACCTCGTTTGTGTAGATCAGACCTGCTGCACTTCAAAAACATCGCAATATTGATTCTGTTTGCAATAATTTTAGCGTTTTCACCTACTTTTGATACTGAATTGTCCTGCCTTCGACTCTGAGATTTAATTGACCATGTAGTATGCCCTTCTACGCGTCTATTAACTCGCACACAGGTTTAGCGCAAGAAAGAGAAAGTAGAAACCTCACTCCCTCCCACGCCTCACAGCACTGCCAGCCGCCTGTCGCTCATTCGTGTCCGTGCGCGCGCGCCGTTACAACGCACGCAGTAACCACAGTATATATCGTTAAGTTTTTATTTCGTGCTAAACGAAACTTACCTTATAGTGATACGTATATATTCATAAAGTGAATGTGAAGTAAAACGCACTACCCAGCGTGGCTGCACTATGCATGCTTTACGCTTCGCGGCCGAGCTAGCACGCGATGCTAGCCAGTCCGCATTTTCCGCTCCGAATCAATACGCGATATTGATCTGTAGCAAATACCGGCCGAGCTGACACGCGATGTCAGCCAGTCCTAATTATCTAGATCATTTTTGATCTCAGCTGAGACTTTTGGTATGCGTTGCTTCCAATATCCTACCCTCATTTTCATTGCGAAAAAGAGGAACAAGTTGGGTGAATTTACAGTCAATTGGGCTTTAATGCTAATAATAAATTACAGCCAAATACTAAGCAGCGCTGACGATGCGCCATCATGGCCTCTAAGTATGAAGCAGCGGCCCTCGCCCGCACTCATCCGGCCCAACAGGCGCCTGCCTGGGTATGTTCTACCTGTGCGAACGCGACGGCCCATGATGCGCCGCGAATTACTTCGTAACGGTGATCTACCGTCACAACTGCAGCGTTTTTTCAGAATCCGACCAAGAAAGGTATGTGTTTTTAAGAAAACTTTATTATATCACCTTAAAGCCGTACGTACATATGTACTTATTACGGGCTACCGTATTCCACTCGTGGCGAAACCACGACCGAACACTTGTCTCAGCCAATCTTTTGATAAATATTAAAATGGAGCATAATGTAAGCCATCACACTAACAAACAAAAATAGCAATAAAATAATACAAAGCACCTTTTCGTAAGTACCGAAAATTAGTGGCGGCAGATTTATTTCAAATCGAATAAATTTTTATTTATTTTGTACATTTTTGCTCGGAAAAGTAAAATTAAAATCACTTTTACTGCCTAGACCTTAATCATAAATACACGTATTCTGCAACCTGCAGTACACGCTCCACGCTCTTTTTTCCCAAAGCTCTAAAAACGGTAGCATGGCATCCCTCCATAGCTTACGTAGTTATGGGTGGTTTTGGTCTTATATCCGCCATTGATTACAACTCTTTTGTACTTATTTCTTGCCAATGGCTATAAAATTGTCTAATTAGACAATGCTATGGTAAACGCAACACTGCTTAATAATACTACTTAAAATATCGAATTTAATAGATTGTGTAAAAAGATAACAATTTACTTTTTTTGAAAGCAAGTTTCTACATACATTTCTGCTTTCTGTTTATACCTATAACTATTCAGCTTGTGGTTGGCTCTTTTATTATAAATAGCAAGCAAGCAAGCAAGCAAGCTGTAAGCTTGCCCAGTACGTACCAAAATATGGTTGGGTCCATATAAAAACCGGTCCGTTTAAAAACCCCATTTTTTGCTTTCAATTTTAACAGCTATGATAAAAATGAGAATGAGCTTTGCTCAATACCTGGCATATGTATGATTCTGAATGGTAGAAAATTTGACGTATTTAGTTTTGAAATCCAACTAAGATTCAATCAATTTCGGTAAAGCTTAGATTTTATTTGCCGATGCAATAACAACTAGCTGGAAAGCGTGATTGTTTTGAAATGTATCTTATCAAATTGCCTAATCAATATAGTACTACCGACATATTAGATTTATTAAGGTGCTCGCGGTATTCCATTGTTTTAGAGTTGATTACATTTTTAGAAAAATATGCTGTGACAGTGATACGCTTTTTTATGAATGCATTCATATAACCGTTGCAAAGTTCGGTACTTAATCTCGAGTCGAGAAAACTGTGTCGTTTATCTTTGGAAAAGTCAGCCACTGACCAGTAAAGATTATGACAACCTTTGGTCACCTTAAATTAATTTACTTTTGTTTCTATGAGCTTGTTTTTTAACATATGCTACCACGATCACCACCGAAGAATAATTCAAATAAAATGTCATATTGTATGAAGTATCCGCAGATAGCACTAACCAGAACTAATCAACACATCTATACTAATATTATAAAGCTGAAGAGTTTGTTTGTTTGTTTGTTTGTTTGTTTGTTTGTTTCGCGCTAATCTCAAAAACTACTGGCCCGATTTGAAAAATAATTTTTACGTTGGATAGTCCATTTATCGAGGAAGGCTTTAGGCTATATAACATAAAGATACGCCTCAAAAAACCACAGCAGAAATGAAAAATGTTGCGAAAACGGGAGAAAGATATTCCTTTTGAGAGCTTCCGCTGCATACGCTGCGGAAACCGCTTAAGTTACACAAAAATCATGTATGACAGGATTGTTCAGCATTAAGAGTTCTATAATAAAGTCCGCGACAGCATATGTCTATCTTTTATGGTTGACTTACTACAACCTTTTTTATGTTAATACATTTGTAAAAAAATAATGCATTATTTTTAGAGGTGTATTATACACACAGGTATTTATTCTTATCAAAATAAATACATTCATCATCACGAGCATTTCATTTAGAACCAAGTTGCCCTTTATATCATTTGATTTCAATAAATATCTTAGGAGCTATCACAGTTTTAACATAACTACGCACCAAAATAATGTTCGCAGCTTAAGTACAACGTGCGCTTGCGCTAATATATTATAAAGCTGAAGAGTTTGTTTGTTTGAACGCGCTTATCTCAGGAACTGCTGGACCGATTTGAAAAAATATTTCTGTGTTGGATAGCTTAGTTATCGAGAAAGGCTTTAGGATATTAAACATGACGCTGCGACGGGAGGGGAGGGAGCAAACTCAAAACGCGCAGACGAAGTCGCGGGGGACCGCTAGTTGTTAAATATACCGTAAGAATAGGTAGCTACAAAATTGAAACAAGTCCATTTTACGAAAATAATGCCTTTTTGTTTTTTATGGATATGCAATAACAAAGCATATGAATTGGTACAATTTAATTTTCTCAAGTATAATATTATTTTATTTAATATTCTTCGGTTCTTTTTATTTGTCATGTGCCACATGCCACACGTAAAACGTAGGGACGTTTAAGGTGTGATAAATACAAGACATGTTCATTATTACGCAAATACTACTATCGATTTTTTTTTTAACAAAAGGCAATTATTATATATTAAAATAAATAAATAAAACTGGCGTATCCTAAATGCAATGCTGCATTAGACCCAAATTGCACTACAATTATCTAATTTGAGTTATTGGAAATATGTACCATGTTAATTTTCCTACTATTTATTCTGTGATTTAATAATAAACTACATCAAATAAATATATTCTCTAATCATCAGTTTTTTTCACCCAATTACATTCATCCACTCCACAACAATCTTCCCCAGAAAGCCACTAAGTTACTAAGGAACGATTCTTTGGAAACGTTGCTCCAATTAGTAATAAAATAGATACTTATAATATGAACTTTATCGTTTGATGTTTAAAGAATTCGATAAACTGTGTTTAATAAATTTTCAAAGGACATTTCATCTTAATATTCACCAGTTACTAAGGTATGGTGGAACAATTGTAGAATAAAAATTAATAACAAAACAGGTCTAGTGGCACGATAGTCCGGCCCGCCTCCTAGTTGAATATATATATATATTTCATTTTCAAAATGTTTTTTAAAGGACTTTCCCTTCACTCTTACGCCAGAGGACGTCATGTGATACGACAATTCATTAAAATTTGAGTCAAATAATTATTGTAAACCAAATCATTCTTGTTTTTTTTATGAACCATATATAAGAATGTTTTTAAATATGTATGAAACCAGTCTACCTTGGGATCTCGATATGACAAAGGTACTTGTATACGATATCAGTTTATTTTTAGATTTTTTGTCCAAATAGGTACCCTAATTCTGAATCATAATCAGATTTTTTTTGACACTGCTCATAATATTGAAACAAGTCAATATATGTCAAACTAATATATATATATATATATATATATATATATATATATATAATTAAATAAATAAAAAACTCATAGTAACTGACTCGAAAGATAGTAACTAACTCGAAAGATATTTACTATAATCCTTAAAAGTTATCCAGGCAATAAAATTGTGAGTAAATTTACAACGAGAAATCTGACCATGTGCCGACTATCGAATACTCGGCCAACATTCCTGGTCGATTAGTCGAAAATAAGATAAACGTATTTGGCCGGGGCCGGGTAGTACCAAAACTTCTGTCGGAGAAATTGTTTGCGGTCGTTCGCCCTTATAAAGTCACAAAGTTCTCAGAAGCCGATTTTTAATCTTCTTCATTTCTGAAGAAGATTGTATATTGTAAATTGATTGATATAGTTACTTTTCAGTAACTAAAATACTTATTGAATTTTTAATTATATATAAATAAATAAAAAATCATTACTTACCTACTTACCCATGCCTTAAAATTTCTGATAACGACAATATTTCAAAGCCATTGAATTGTCGTATTCTTTTGGTAACTCAGCAAATAATCATATAGCATTGATAGATACCTGTAAATATTTCATGATCTTAAGAGAATTTTATTCCTTAAAATAAACAAATTAATCAATTGCTTTTATATCAATCATCTAACACTTTTTATAACCAAATGTTTTCTCAGGTATTCGAAATTTAAATGTAAAAAATATTATTTATATGTTTGGTATTCGGACGTATATCTTTAAAACAGTCACATTAATACCTAAATATCCCATACTTAAAAGCAATAGAATATCATGTATGTATGTCAAAACTATAATAAGAAAATATGTTGATAACTGCAAGACAAAGATAACGATTTGTCAGACTTACCTTCCAGCCCGTTACCTTATCAAAGATAATGCGCTTACTAAAAAGTGTTTTCTGTATGTAGCTTTCTTCGTAATAAAATTATCATTTGTTTTACGTGCCAAATTCAGTGTGTAAAACTATAAAATTCGCAAACCGTCTCAGCTCAACAATACGTATTCCGTATTGTTTGTTATTTATATAACACGCCACAATAAAAATAAGAAATAAAACTATTTCAGTTTCAGATTCCTAAAATAAATAAATTATATATTTTTAGTTAATCATTAAAAAAAAAGTCACAAATATCTTCTTTCTTCCTAGTAAAAATATTTGTTTATAGTAGAGAGTTATAACTTATCATAGTTATCATACATCCATTCTTTTTAGTATTGTCCTGCCTTCGACTCTGAGATTTAATTGACCATGTAGTATGCGCCTACTACGCGTCCATTCACTCGCACACAGGTTTAGCGCAAGAAAGAGAAGGTAAATAACCTCACTCCCTCCCACGCCTCACAGCACTGCCAGCCGCCTGTAGCTCATTCGTGTCCGTGCGCGCGCGCCGTTACAACGCACGCAGTAACCACAGTATTTAATCGTTAAGTTTTTATTTCGTGCTAAACGAAACTTACCTTATAGTGATACGTATTTATTCATAAAGTGAATGTGAAGTAAAACGCACTACCCAGCGTGGCTGCACCATGCATGCTTTACGCTTGGCGGCCGAGCTAGCACGCGATGCTAGCCAGTCCGCATTTTCCGCTCCGAATCAATACGCGATATTGATCTGTAGCAAATAATGGCCGAGCTGACACGCGATGTCAGCCAGTCCTAATTATCTAGATCATTTTTGATCTCAGCTGAGACTTTTGGTATGCGTTGCTTCCAATATCCTACCCTCATTTTCATTGCGAAAAAAGGGGAACAAGTTGAGTGAATTGGGCTTAAATGCTAACAATAAATTTCAGCCAAAGGCATTCATGCATAATTCCACATACTAAGCAGCGCTGACGATGCGCCATCATGGCCTCTAAGTATGAAGCAGCGGCCCTCGCCCGCACTCATCCGGCCCAACAGGCGCCTGCCTGGGTATGTTCTACCTGTGAGAACGCGACGGCCCATGATGCGCCGCGAATTACGTCGTGACGGTGATCTACCGTCACAATTCCAGCGTTTTTCAACGCCTCGCACTCGGAATCAGAATCCGACCACAAAAGGTATGTGTTTTATGAAAGCTTTTTTATACCATCTTAAAGCCGTACGTACAATGTACTTATTACGGGCTACCGTATTCCACTCGTGGCGAAACCACGACCGAACACTTGTCTCAGCCAATCTTTTGACAAATATTAAAATGGAGCATAATGTAAGCCACCACACTTACAAACAAAAATAGCAATAAAATAATACCAAGTATCTTTTTCGTAAGTACCGAAAAATAATAGTGGCAGATTTATTTCAAATCGAATAAATTTATATTAATTATTTTGTACATTTTTGCTCGGAAAAGTAAAATTGAAATATTTAAAAACACTTTTACTGCCTAGACCTTAATCATAAATACACGTATTCTGCAACCTGCAGTACACGCTCCACGCTCTTTTTTCCCAAAGCTCTAAAAACGGTAGCATGGCATCCCTCCATAGCTCACGTAGTTATGGGTGGTTTTGGTCCTATATCCGCGATTGATTACAACTCTTTTGTACCTACTTATTTCTTGCCAATGGCTATAAAATTGTCTAATTAGACAATGCTATGGTAAACACAACATTGCCTTATAATAATACTTAAAATATCGAATTTAATAGATTGTGTAAAAACAAAACAATTTACTTTTTAAGAAAGCAAGTTGCTACATACATTTCTGCTTTCTGCTTATACCTATAAATATTTAGCTTGTGGTTGGCTCTTTGATTATAAATAGCAAGCAAGCAAGCTGTAAGCTTGCCCAGTACGTACCAAAATATGGTTGGGTCCATATAAAAACCGGTCCGTTTAAAAACCCCATTTTTTGCTTTTAATTTTAACAGCTATGATAAAAATGAGAATGAGCTTTGCTCAATACCTGGCATATTTATGATTCTGAATAGTAGAAAATTTGCCGTATTTAGTTTTGAAATCCAACTAAGATTTAATCAATTTCTCAGTAGATAAATCGGTAAAGCTTAGATTTTATTTACCGACGCAATAACAACTAGCTGGAAACCGTAATTATTTTGAAATGTATCAAATTCCGTAATCAATTTAGAACTACCGTCATATTAGATCTATTAAGGTGCCCGCGGTATTCCATTGTTTTAGAGTTTATTACATTTTTAGAAAAATATGCTGTGACAGTGATACGCTTTTTTATGAATGCATTCATATGACCGTCGCAAAGTTTGGTACTTAATCTCGAGTCGAAAAAACTGTGTCCTTTATCTTTGGAACAGTCAGCCACCACCCAGTCAAAATTGTGACAACCTTTGGTCACCTTTCTCATAGAAACAAAAGTCAATTTTGTTTCTATGAGCTTGTTTTTTAACATATGCTGCCACAAGCACCACCGAAGATTAATTCAAATAAAACGTCATATTGTATGAAGGCAGGTAGCACTAACTAGAATTAATCGACACATTGTTAAATGTACCGTAAAAATAGGTAGCCACAAAATTAAAACAAGTCCATTTTACGAAAATAATGCCTTTTTTGTTTTTTATGGATATGCATATACAAAGCATATGAATTGGTAGAAATTCATTTTCTCAAGTATAATATTATTATATTTCATATTCTTCGGTTATTTTTATTTGCCATTTGCCACATGTCACACGTTAAACGTAGGGACGTTTAAGGAAAGATAAATACAAGACATGTTCAAAATTATATATTTACATGTTCAAAATTATTACAAATACCACTACCTATCGATATTTTTTAACACAAGGCAATTATTATATATTTAAATAAAAATACTGGCGTATACTAAATGCAATGCAGCGTTAGACCCAAACTGCACTACAATTATCTAATTCGAGTTATTGGAAATATGAACCATGTTTACTTTCCTACTGTTTATTCTGTGATTTAAGAATAAACTACATCAAGTAAATATTTTCTTTAATCATCAGTTTATTTCACCCAATTACATTCATCCACTCCACAACAATCTTCCCAGAAAGCCACTAAGTTACTAAGGAACGATTCCTTGAAACGTTGCTCCTATTAGTAATAAAATAGATTCTTATTATATGTTTTTTTTTTGTGTTTGATGTTTATAGTATTCGATAAACTGTGTTTAATAAATTTTCAAAGGACATTTTATCTTAATATTCACCAGTTACTAAGGTATGGTGAAACAATTGTAGAACTCAAATTAATAAGAAAACAGGTCTAAGGGCACGATAGTCCGGCCTGCTTCCTAGTTAAAAAATATATATTTTATTTTCAAAATATTTTTTTAAAGGACTTTCCCTTTACTCTTACGCCTGACGACGTCATGTGATACAATCATTTATTAAAATTTGAATCAATTAATTATTGTAAACAAAATAATTCTTGTTTTTTTTTATGCACCACATATAAGGATTATTTTTAAATATGTTTTAAACCAGTCCCCTCGGGTACTCGATATGACAAGGGTACTTGTATACGATATCCGTTCATTTTTAGATTTCTTGTCCAAATAGGTACCCTAATTCTGAATCATAATCAGATTTCTTTGACACTACTCATAATATTGAACAAGTCAATATTTGTCAAACTTAAATATATATATTATATATATAGTTAAATAAATAAAAAACTCATAGTAACTAACTCGAAAGATAGGATTGATATTTATTGTAATCCTTAAAGGTAATCCAAACATTTATCCAGGCAATAAAATTATGAATAAATTTACAACGAGAAATCTGACCATGTGCCGACCATCGAATACTCGGCGAACATTCCTAGTCGATTAGTCGAATATTAGATAAACATATTTGGTCGGGGCCTGGTAGTACCAAAACTTCTGTCGGAGAAATTGTTTGCGGTCGTTCGCCCTTATAAAGTCACAAAGTTCTCAGAAGCCGATTTTTAATCTTCTTCAGAAACATAACTTGAATACTTATTAAATTTTAAGTTATATATAAATAATTAAAAAAAAAAAATTACCTACTTACTTGCCTTAAAATTTCTGATAACGATAATATTTCAAAGCCATTGAATTATCGTTTTCTTTTTGTAACTCAGCATTTAATCATATAGCATTGATAGACACCTATGAATATTTTTACGATCTTATGAGAATAACATTACTTCAAATGAATTTATTAATCAAATGCTTTTATACCAATCATTTGTTGGTTGGTTTTTACAACCAAATGTTTCCTCAGGTATTCGAAATTTAAATGTATAAAATATTATTTATATGTTTGGTATTCGGACGAATATCTTTAAAACAGTCGCATTAATACCTAAATATCCCATACTTAAAAGCAATAGAATATCATGTATGTATGTCAAAACTATAATAAGAAAATATGTTGATAACTGCAAGACAAAGATAACGATTTGTCAGACTTACCTTCAAGCCCGTTACCTTACCAAAGATAATACGCTAACTAAAAAGTGTTTTCTGTATGTAGCTTTCCTCGTAATAAAATTATCATTTGTTTTACATGCCAAATTCAGTGTGTAAAACTATAATATTCGCAAACCGTCTCAGCTCAACAATACGTATTCCGTATTGTTTGCAATTTTTATAACACACCACAATAATAATAAAAAAAATCTATTTCAGTTTCAGACTACTAAAATAAATAAATTATATATTTTTAGTTAATCATTAATAAAATTAAATAAAAACTAACAAATATATTCTTTCTTCCTAGTAAAAATATTTGTTTATATTAGAAAGTTATAACTTATCATAGTTATCATATATCCATTCTTTTTTAGAAATAATGATACATGTAAATGTCAAAGATAGTGACATGAACAATGAATTGTTATTTAATATGATCGGTTTAATGATCAAATACTACTAACATCAGAGATGTCAACTTATCCTAATGTAACAACATTGATTTTACTCCAAACATCTACATGGTCAATTAAATCTCAGAGTCGAAGGCAGGACAATTGGATGATCAAACGAACTTACCTTAAGTGAAGTTCGATCCAAATTGTCCTGGCTTCGACGAAGAGATTTAAGGTCCCACCCTTCCCAATTTCCGTGTACGTTTTTATGCAAAAATAATCGTCACCCTTACAATAAGTATAATCAATGTTGTACATCTCATATAACGGTCTCCTTGCTCTGAAATGAATGAGCTACAGGCGGCTGGCAGTGCTGTGAGGCGTGGGAGGGAGTGAGGTTATTTACCTTCTCTTTCTTGCGCTAAACCTGTGTGCGAGTGAATGGACGCGTAGTAGGGCATACTACATGGTCAATTAAATCTCTTCGTCGAAGCCAGGACAATTTGGATCGAACTTCACTTCAGGTAAGTTCGTTTGACCATCCAAATAGTAATACATCTAAATGTCAAAGATGGTGACGTGAACAATAAATTGTTATTTAATATGATCGTTCTAGTGATCAAACACTAACAGAGATGTCAACTTATTCTGTTGTAACAACATTGATTTTACTCCGAACATCTACATGGTCAATTAAATCTCAGAGTCGAAGGCAGGACAATTGGATGATCAAACGAACTTGCCTTAAGTGAAGTTCGATTCAAATTGTCCTGACTTTGACGAAGAGATTTAAGGTCCCACCCTTCCCAATTCCCGGGTACGTTTTTTATGCAAAAATAATCGTCACCCATACCATAAGTATAATCAATGTTGTACATCTCATACATCGGTCTCCTTGCTCTGAAATGAATGAGCGACAGGCGGCTGGCAGTGGCGTGGGAGGGAGTAAGGTTTTCTACTTTCTCTTTCTTGCGCTAAACCTGTGTGCGAGTTAATAGACGCGTAGCAGGGCATACTACATGGTCAATTAAATCTCTTCGTCGAAGTCAGGACAATTTGTATCGAACTTCACTTAAGGTAAGTTCGTTTGATCATCCAATATTTGTCGTTTTGAAGCTCAGTTTGAAATGTTTTAGTTTGTCGTTTCTGTTCAAATCGATTATCGTTTAGTATACTTTTCGATCATATTAGCTCAGTGGAGTAGTTTCGCGCACGCTCCGCTGTTGAAAATGGTACTCTCTGCGATATTTTAAAAGATACATCCCATACAAAGTTAGTCGAATTTTACACTTTTTCAGTCACCGTGAAATATTTTGTCTTGATATTAACCGACTTTATATTGACCGTCGCGTCGATATCGTCGCTTTGACACATCGTTTGTGTAGATCGGACCTGTTGCACTTCAAAAACATCGCAATATGGATTCTGTTTGCAATAATTTTAGCGTTTTGACCTACTTTAGACACTGAACATTTGTCTTTTTGAAGCTTAGTTTGAAATGTTTTAGTTTGTCGTTTCTGTTCAATTCGATCATCTTTTAGTATTTTTTTCGATCATGTTAGCTCACTGAAGTGGTTCTGCATACGCTCCGCTGTTCTTGTAGGTACTCTTTTGCGATAATTTAAAAGATACATCCCATACAAATTTAGTCGAATTTTACATTTTTTCGGTCACCGTAAAATATTTTGTCTTGATATTAACCGACTTTATATTGACCGTCGCGTCGAGCCCGTTGCGTAGACACCTTGTTTGTGTAGATCAAACCTGTTGCACTTCAAAAACATCGCAATATGGATTCTGTTTGCAATAATTTTAGCGTTTTCACCTAATTTCGACACTGAATATTTGTCGTTTTGAAGCTCAGTTTGTAATGTTTTAGTTTGTCGTTTCTGTTCAAATCGATCATCTTTTAGCATACTTTTCGATCAAATTAGCTCACCGGAGTGTTTGTGCGCACGCTCCGCTGTTAAAATAGGTACTCCTTTGCGTTAATTAAAAAGATACATCCCATACAAAAATAGTCGAATTTTACACTTTTTCAGTCACCGTGAAATATTTTGTCTTGATATTAACCAACTTTATATTGACCGTCGCATCGAGCCCGTTGCGTTGACACCTCGTTTGTGTAGATCAAACCTGTTGCACTTCAAAAACATCGCAAAATAGATTCTGTTTGCAATATTTTAGCGTTTTTACCTACTTTAAACACTGAATATTTGTCGTTTTGAAGCTCAGTTTGAAATGTTTTAGTTTGTCGTTTCTGTTCAAATCGATCATCTTTTAGCATACTTTTCGATCATATTAGCTCACCGGAGTGTTTGTGCGCACGCTCCGCTGTTAAAATAGGTACTCTTTTGCGTAAATTTAAAAGATACATCCCATACAAAGTTAGTCGAATTTAACACTTTTTCGGTCACCGTGAAATATTTTGTCTTGATATGAACCGACTTTATATTGACCGTCGCGTCGAGCCCGTTGCGTAGACACCTTGTTTGTGTAGATCAGACCTGTTGCACTTCAAAAACATCGCAATATGGATTCTGTTTGCAATAATTTTAGCGTTTTCACCTAATTTCGACACTGAATATTTGTCGTTTTGAAGCTCAGTTTGTAATGTTTTAGTTTGTCGTTTCTGTTCAAATCGATCATCTTTTAGCATACTTTTCGATCATATTAGCTCAGTGGAGTAGTTTTGCGCACGCGTCGCTGTTGAAGTAGGTACCCTCCTGCGTTTTTTTTAAAGATACATCCCATAAAAAGTTAGTCGAATTTTACACTTTTTCAGTCGACGTGAAATATTTTGTCTTGATATTAACCGACTTTATATTGACCGTCGCGTCGAGCCCGTTGCGAAGACACCTCGTTTGTGTAGATTGGACCTGTTGCACTTCAAAAAAGTCGCAATATGGATTCTGTTTGCAATAATTTTAGCGTTTTCACCTACTTTAGACACTGAATATTTGTCGTTTTGAAGCTCAGTTTGAAATGTTTTAGTTTGTCGTTTCTGTTCAAATTGATCATCGTTTAGCATACTTTTCGATCATATTAGCTCACATAAGTGGTTTTGCGCACGTTGCGCTGTTCTAGTAGGTACTCTTTTGCGATATTTTAAAAGATACGTCCCATACAAAGTATGTCGAATTTTACACTTTTTCGGTCACCGTGAAATATTTTGTCTTGATATTAACCGACTTTATATTGACCGTCGCGTCGATATCGTCGCTTTGACACCTTTGTTGTGTAGATCGAACCTATTGCACTTCAAAAACATCGCAATATGGATTCTGTTTGGAATAATTTTAGCGATATCACCTACTTAAGACACTGAACATTTGTCTTTTTGAAGCTTTGTTTGAAATGTTTTAGTTTGTCGTTTCTGTTCAAATCGATAATCGTTTAGCATACTTTTCGATCATATTAGCTCACTTGAGTGGTTTTGCGCACGTTTTGCTGTTCTAGTAGGTACTCTTTTGCGATATTTTAAAAGATACATCCCATACAAAGTTAGTCGAATTTTATACTTTTTCGGTCACCGTGAAATATTTTGTCTTGATATTAACCGACTTTATATTGACAGTCGCGTCGATATCGTCGCTTTGACACCTCGTTTGTGTAGATCGGACCTGTTGCACTTCAAAAACATCGCAATATGGATTCTGTTTGGAATAATTTTAGCGTTTTCACCTACTTTAGACACTGAACATTTGTCTTTTTGAAGCTTAGTTTGAAATGTTTTAGTTTGTCGTTTATGTTCAAATCGATAATCTTTTAGCATACTTTTCGATCATATTAGCTCAATTAAGTAGTTCTGCGCACGTTTCGCTGTTCTAGTAGGTACTTTTTTGCGATATTTTAAAAGATACATCCCATACAAAGTAAGTCGAACTTTACACTTTTTCGGTCACCGTGAAATATTTTGTCTTGATATTAACCGACTTTATATTGACCGTCGCGTCGATATCGTCGCTTTGACACCTTTGTTGTGTAGATTGAACCTGTTGCACTTTAAAAATATCACAGTATGGATTCTGCTTGCAATAATTTAAGCGTTTTCACCTACTTTAGACACTAAATATTTGTCGTTTTGAAGCTTAGTTTGAAATGTTTTAGTTTGTCGTTTCTGTTCAAATCGATCATCTTTTAGCATACTTTTCGATCATATTAGCTCAATGAAGTGGTTTTGCGAACGTTCCGCTGTTCTTGTAAGTACTCTTTTGCGATATTTTAAAAGATACATCCCATACAAAATAAGTCGAATTTTACACTTTTTCGGTCACCGTGAAATATTTGGTCTTGATATTAACCGACTTTATATTGACCGTCGCGTCGATATCGTCGCTTTGACACCTTTGTTGTGTAGATCGGACCTGTTGCACTTCAAAAACATCGCAATATGGATTCTGTTTGCAATAATTTTAGCGTTTTCACCTACTTTAGACACTGAATATTTGTCGTTTTGAAGCTTAGTTTGAAATGTTTTAGTTTGTCGTTTCTGTTCAAATCGATCATCGTTTAGCATACTTTTCGATCATATTAGCTTAGTGGAGTAGTTTTGCGCACGCTCCGCTGTTGAAAAAGGATTTCTCTGCGATATTCTAAAAATACATCCCATACAAAGTTAGTCGAATTTTACACTTTTTCGGTCACCGTGAAATATTTTGTCTTGATATTAACCGACTTTATATTGACCGTCGCGTCGAGCCCGTTGCGTAGACACCTCGTTTGTGTAGATCAGACCTGTTGCACTTCAAAAACATCGCAATATGGATTCTGTTTGGAATAATTTTAGCGATTTTACCTACTTTAGACACTGAACATTTGTCTTTTTGAAGCTTAGTTTGAAATGTTTTATTTTGTCGTTTCTGTTCAAATCGATCATCTTTTAGCATACTTTTCGATCATATTAGCTCACTTAAGTGGTTCTGCGCACGTTTCGCTGTTCTAGTAGGTACTCTTTTGCGATATTTTAAAAGATACATCCCATACAAAGTTAGTCGAATTTTACACTTTTTCGGTCACCGTGAAATATTTTGTCTTGATATTAACCGACTTTATATTGACCGTCGCGTCGAGCCCGTTGCGTGTACACCTCGTTTGTGTAGATCAAACCTGTTGCACTTCAAAACCATCGCAAAATAGATTCTGTTTGCAATAATTGTAGCGTTTTCACCTACTTTAGACACTGAATATTTGTCGTTTTAAAGCTCAGTTTGAAATATTTTAGTTTGTCGTTTCTGTTCAAATCGATCATCTTTTAGCATACGTTTTGAACATATTAACTCATTTAAGTGGTTCTGCGCACGATACGCTGTTCTTGTAAGTACTCTTTTGCTATAATTTAAAAGATACATCCCATACAAAGTTAGTCGAATTTTACACTTTATCGGTCCCCGTGAAATATTTTGTCTTGATATTAACCGACTTTATATTGACCGTCGCGTCGAGCCCATTGCGTAGACACCTCGTTTGTGTATATTGGACCTGTTGCACTTCAAAAACGTCGCAATATGGATTCTGTTTGCAATAATTTTAGCGTTTTCACCTACTTTAGACACTGAATATTTGTCGTTTTGAAGCTCAGTTTGAAATGTTTTAGTTTGTCGTTTCTGTTCAAATCGATCATCGTTTAGCATACTTTTCGATCATATTAGCTCAGTGGAGTAGTTTTGCGCACGCGTCGCTTTTGAAGTAGGTACCCTCCTGCGCTATTTTAAAAGATACATCCCATACAAAGTTAGTCGAATTTTACACTTTTTCGGTCACCGTGAAATATTTTGTTTTGATATTAACCGACTTTATTTTGACCGTCGCGTCGAGCCCGTTGCGTAGACACCTCGTTTGTGTAGATCAGACCTGCTGCACTTCAAAAACATCGCAATATTGATTCTGTTTGCAATAATTTTAGCGTTTTCACCTACTTTTGATACTGAATTGTCCTGCCTTCGACTCTGAGATTTAATTGACCATGTAGTATGCCCTTCTACGCGTCTATTAACTCGCACACAGGTTTAGCGCAAGAAAGAGAAAGTAGAAACCTCACTCCCTCCCACGCCTCACAGCACTGCCAGCCGCCTGTCGCTCATTCGTGTCCGTGCGCGCGCGCCGTTACAACGCACGCAGTAACCACAGTATATATCGTTAAGTTTTTATTTCGTGCTAAACGAAACTTACCTTATAGTGATACGTATATATTCATAAAGTGAATGTGAAGTAAAACGCACTACCCAGCGTGGCTGCACTATGCATGCTTTACGCTTCGCGGCCGAGCTAGCACGCGATGCTAGCCAGTCCGCATTTTCCGCTCCGAATCAATACGCGATATTGATCTGTAGCAAATACCGGCCGAGCTGACACGCGATGTCAGCCAGTCCTAATTATCTAGATCATTTTTGATCTCAGCTGAGACTTTTGGTATGCGTTGCTTCCAATATCCTACCCTCATTTTCATTGCGAAAAAGAGGAACAAGTTGGGTGAATTTACAGTCAATTGGGCTTTAATGCTAATAATAAATTACAGCCAAATACTAAGCAGCGCTGACGATGCGCCATCATGGCCTCTAAGTATGAAGCAGCGGCCCTCGCCCGCACTCATCCGGCCCAACAGGCGCCTGCCTGGGTATGTTCTACCTGTGCGAACGCGACGGCCCATGATGCGCCGCGAATTACTTCGTAACGGTGATCTACCGTCACAACTGCAGCGTTTTTTCAGAATCCGACCAAGAAAGGTATGTGTTTTTAAGAAAACTTTATTATATCACCTTAAAGCCGTACGTACATATGTACTTATTACGGGCTACCGTATTCCACTCGTGGCGAAACCACGACCGAACACTTGTCTCAGCCAATCTTTTGATAAATATTAAAATGGAGCATAATGTAAGCCATCACACTAACAAACAAAAATAGCAATAAAATAATACAAAGCACCTTTTCGTAAGTACCGAAAATTAGTGGCGGCAGATTTATTTCAAATCGAATAAATTTTTATTTATTTTGTACATTTTTGCTCGGAAAAGTAAAATTAAAATCACTTTTACTGCCTAGACCTTAATCATAAATACACGTATTCTGCAACCTGCAGTACACGCTCCACGCTCTTTTTTCCCAAAGCTCTAAAAACGGTAGCATGGCATCCCTCCATAGCTTACGTAGTTATGGGTGGTTTTGGTCTTATATCCGCCATTGATTACAACTCTTTTGTACTTATTTCTTGCCAATGGCTATAAAATTGTCTAATTAGACAATGCTATGGTAAACGCAACACTGCTTAATAATACTACTTAAAATATCGAATTTAATAGATTGTGTAAAAAGATAACAATTTACTTTTTTTGAAAGCAAGTTTCTACATACATTTCTGCTTTCTGTTTATACCTATAACTATTCAGCTTGTGGTTGGCTCTTTTATTATAAATAGCAAGCAAGCAAGCAAGCAAGCTGTAAGCTTGCCCAGTACGTACCAAAATATGGTTGGGTCCATATAAAAACCGGTCCGTTTAAAAACCCCATTTTTTGCTTTCAATTTTAACAGCTATGATAAAAATGAGAATGAGCTTTGCTCAATACCTGGCATATGTATGATTCTGAATGGTAGAAAATTTGACGTATTTAGTTTTGAAATCCAACTAAGATTCAATCAATTTCGGTAAAGCTTAGATTTTATTTGCCGATGCAATAACAACTAGCTGGAAAGCGTGATTGTTTTGAAATGTATCTTATCAAATTGCCTAATCAATATAGTACTACCGACATATTAGATTTATTAAGGTGCTCGCGGTATTCCATTGTTTTAGAGTTGATTACATTTTTAGAAAAATATGCTGTGACAGTGATACGCTTTTTTATGAATGCATTCATATAACCGTTGCAAAGTTCGGTACTTAATCTCGAGTCGAGAAAACTGTGTCGTTTATCTTTGGAAAAGTCAGCCACTGACCAGTAAAGATTATGACAACCTTTGGTCACCTTAAATTAATTTACTTTTGTTTCTATGAGCTTGTTTTTTAACATATGCTACCACGATCACCACCGAAGAATAATTCAAATAAAATGTCATATTGTATGAAGTATCCGCAGATAGCACTAACCAGAACTAATCAACACATCTATACTAATATTATAAAGCTGAAGAGTTTGTTTGTTTGTTTGTTTGTTTGTTTGTTTGTTTGTTTGTTTGAACGCGCTAATCTCAAAAACTACTGGCCCGATTTGAAAAATAATTTTTACGTTGGATAGTCCATTTATCGAGGAAGGCTTTAGGCTATATAACATAAAGATACGCCTCAAAAAACCACAGCAGAAATGAAAAATGTTGCGAAAACGGGAGAAAGATATTCCTTTTGAGAGCTTCCGCTGCATACGCTGCGGAAACCGCTTAAGTTACACAAAAATCATGTATGACAGGATTGTTCAGCATTAAGAGTTCTATAATAAAGTCCGCGACAGCATATGTCTATCTTTTATGGTTGACTTACTACAACCTTTTTTATGTTAATACATTTGTAAAAAAATAATGCATTATTTTTAGAGGTGTATTATACACACAGGTATTTATTCTTATCAAAATAAATACATTCATCATCACGAGCATTTCATTTAGAACCAAGTTGCCCTTTATATCATTTGATTTCAATAAATATCTTAGGAGCTATCACAGTTTTAACATAACTACGCACCAAAATAATGTTCGCAGCTTAAGTACAACGTGCGCTTGCGCTAATATATTATAAAGCTGAAGAGTTTGTTTGTTTGAACGCGCTTATCTCAGGAACTGCTGGACCGATTTGAAAAAATATTTCTGTGTTGGATAGCTTAGTTATCGAGAAAGGCTTTAGGATATTAAACATGACGCTGCGACGGGAGGGGAGGGAGCAAACTCAAAACGCGCAGACGAAGTCGCGGGGGACCGCTAGTTGTTAAATATACCGTAAGAATAGGTAGCTACAAAATTGAAACAAGTCCATTTTACGAAAATAATGCCTTTTTGTTTTTTATGGATATGCAATAACAAAGCATATGAATTGGTACAATTTAATTTTCTCAAGTATAATATTATTTTATTTAATATTCTTCGGTTATTTTTATTTGTCATGTGCCACATGCCACACGTAAAACGTAGGGACGTTTAAGGTGTGATAAATACAAGACATGTTCATTATTACGCAAATACTACTATCGATTTTTTTTTTAACAAAAGGCAATTATTATATATTAAAATAAATAAATAAAACTGGCGTATCCTAAATGCAATGCTGCATTAGACCCAAATTGCACTACAATTATCTAATTTGAGTTATTGGAAATATGTACCATGTTAATTTTCCTACTATTTATTCTGTGATTTAATAATAAACTACATCAAATAAATATATTCTCTAATCCTCAGTTTTTTTCACCCAATTACATTCATCCACTCCACAACAATCTTCCCCAGAAAGCCACTAAGTTACTAAGGAACGATTCTTTGGAAACGTTGCTCCAATTAGTAATAAAATAGATACTTATAATATGAACTTTATCGTTTGATGTTTAAAGAATTCGATAAACTGTGTTTAATAAATTTTCAAAGGACATTTCATCTTAATATTCACCAGTTACTAAGGTATGGTGGAACAATTGTAGAATAAAAATTAATAACAAAACAGGTCTAGTGGCACGATAGTCCGGCCCGCCTCCTAGTTGAATATATATATATATTTCATTTTCAAAATGTTTTTTAAAGGACTTTCCCTTCACTCTTACGCCAGAGGACGTCATGTGATACGACAATTCATTAAAATTTGAGTCAAATAATTATTGTAAACCAAATAATTCTTGTTTTTTTATGAACCATATATAAGAATGTTTTTAAATATGTATGAAACCAGTCTACCTTGGGATCTCGATATGACAAAGGTACTTGTATACGATATCAGTTTATTTTTAGATTTTTTGTCCAAATAGGTACCCTAATTCTGAATCATAATCAGATTTTTTTTGACACTGCTCATAATATTGAAACAAGTCAATATATGTCAAACTAAAATATATATATATATAATTAAATAAATAAAAAACTCATAGTAACTGACTCGAAAGATAGTAACTAACTCGAAAGATATTTACTATAATCCTTAAAAGTTATCCAGGCTATAAAATTGTGAGTAAATTTACAACGAGAAATCTGACCATGTGCCGACTATCGAATACTCGGCCAACATTCCTGGTCGATTAGTCGAAAATAAGATAAACGTATTTGGCCGGGGCCGGGTAGTACCAAAACTTCTGTCGGAGAAATTGTTTGCGGTCGTTCGCCCTTATAAAGTCACAAAGTTCTCAGAAGCCGATTTTTAATCTTCTTCATTTCTGAAGAAGATTGTATATTGTAAATTAATTGATATAGTTACTTTTCAGTAACTAAAATACTTATTGAATTTTTAATTATATATAAATAAATAAAAAATCATTACTTACCTACTTACCCATGCCTTAAAATTTCTGATAACGACAATATTTCAAAGCCATTGAATTGTCGTATTCTTTTGGTAACTCAGCAAATAATCATATAGCATTGATAGATACCTGTAAATATTTCATGATCTTAAGAGAATTTTATTCCTTAAAATAAACAAATTAATCAATTGCTTTTATATCAATCATCTAACACTTTTTATAACCAAATGTTTTCTCAGGTATTCGAAATTTAAATGTAAAAAATATTATTTATATGTTTGGTATTCGGACGTATATCTTTAAAACAGTCACATTAATACCTAAATATCCCATTCTAAAAAGCAATAGAATATCATGTATGTATTTCAAATCTATAATTATAAAATATGTTAAAAAATTGCAAGACAAGATAACGATTTGTCAGACTTACCTTCCAGCCCGTTACCTTATCAAAGATAATGCGCTTACTAAAAAGTGTTTTCTGTATGTAGCTTTCTTCGTAATAAAATTATCATTTGTTTTACGTGCCAAATTCAGTGTGTAAAACTATAAAATTCGCAAACCGTCTCAGCTCAACAATACGTATTCCGTATTGTTTGTTATTTATATAACACGCCACAATAAAAATAAGAAATAAAACTATTTCAGTTTCAGATTCCTAAAATAAATAAATTATATATTTTTAGTTAATCATTAAAAAAAAAGTCACAAATATCTTCTTTCTTCCTAGTAAAAATATTTGTTTATAGTAGAGAGTTATAACTTATCATAGTTATCATACATCCATTCTTTTTAGTATTGTCCTGCCTTCGACTCTGAGATTTAATTGACCATGTAGTATGCGCCTACTACGCGTCCATTCACTCGCACACAGGTTTAGCGCAAGAAAGAGAAGGTAAATAACCTCACTCCCTCCCACGCCTCACAGCACTGCCAGCCGCCTGTAGCTCATTCGTGTCCGTGCGCGCGCGCCGTTACAACGCACGCAGTAACCACAGTATTTAATCGTTAAGTTTTTATTTCGTGCTAAACGAAACTTACCTTATAGTGATACGTATTTATTCATAAAGTGAATGTGAAGTAAAACGCACTACCCAGCGTGGCTGCACCATGCATGCTTTACGCTTGGCGGCCGAGCTAGCACGCGATGCTAGCCAGTCCGCATTTTCCGCTCCGAATCAATACGCGATATTGATCTGTAGCAAATAATGGCCGAGCTGACACGCGATGTCAGCCAGTCCTAATTATCTAGATCATTTTTGATCTCAGCTGAGACTTTTGGTATGCGTTGCTTCCAATATCCTACCCTCATTTTCATTGCGAAAAAAGGGGAACAAGTTGAGTGAATTGGGCTTAAATGCTAACAATAAATTTCAGCCAAAGGCATTCATGCATAATTCCACATACTAAGCAGCGCTGACGATGCGCCATCATGGCCTCTAAGTATGAAGCAGCGGCCCTCGCCCGCACTCATCCGGCCCAACAGGCGCCTGCCTGGGTATGTTCTACCTGTGAGAACGCGACGGCCCATGATGCGCCGCGAATTACGTCGTGACGGTGATCTACCGTCACAATTCCAGCGTTTTTTCAACGCCTCGCACTCGGAATCAGAATCCGACCACAAAAGGTATGTGTTTTATGAAAGCTTTTTTATACCATCTTAAAGCCGTACGTACAATGTACTTATTACGGGCTACCGTATTCCACTCGTGGCGAAACCACGACCGAACACTTGTCTCAGCCAATCTTTTGACAAATATTAAAATGGAGCATAATGTAAGCCACCACACTTACAAACAAAAATAGCAATAAAATAATACCAAGTATCTTTTTCGTAAGTACCGAAAAATAATAGTGGCAGATTTATTTCAAATCGAATAAATTTATATTAATTATTTTGTACATTTTTGCTCGGAAAAGTAAAATTGAAATATTTAAAAACACTTTTACTGCCTAGACCTTAATCATAAATACACGTATTCTGCAACCTGCAGTACACGCTCCACGCTCTTTTTTCCCAAAGCTCTAAAAACGGTAGCATGGCATCCCTCCATAGCTCACGTAGTTATGGGTGGTTTTGGTCCTATATCCGCGATTGATTACAACTCTTTTGTACCTACTTATTTCTTGCCAATGGCTATAAAATTGTCTAATTAGACAATGCTATGGTAAACACAACATTGCCTTATAATAATACTTAAAATATCGAATTTAATAGATTGTGTAAAAACAAAACAATTTACTTTTTAAGAAAGCAAGTTGCTACATACATTTCTGCTTTCTGCTTATACCTATAAATATTTAGCTTGTGGTTGGCTCTTTGATTATAAATAGCAAGCAAGCAAGCTGTAAGCTTGCCCAGTACGTACCAAAATATGGTTGGGTCCATATAAAAACCGGTCCGTTTAAAAACCCCATTTTTTGCTTTTAATTTTAACAGCTATGATAAAAATGAGAATGAGCTTTGCTCAATACCTGGCATATTTATGATTCTGAATAGTAGAAAATTTGCCGTAATTAGTTTTGAAATCCAACTAAGATTTAATCAATTTCTCAGTAAATAAATCGGTAAAGCTTAGATTTTATTTACCGACGCAATAACAACTAGCTGGAAACCGTAATTATTTTGAAATGTATCAAATTCCGTAATCAATTTAGAACTACCGTCATATTAGATCTATTAAGGTGCCCGCGGTATTTCATTGTTTTAGAGTTTATTACATTTTTAGAAAAATATGCTGTGACAGTGATACGCTTTTTTATGAATGCATTCATATGACCGTCGCAAAGTTTGGTACTTAATCTCGAGTCGAAAAAACTGTGTCCTTTATCTTTGGAACAGTCAGCCACCACCCAGTCAAAATTGTGACAACCTTTGGTCACCTTTCTCATAGAAACAAAAGTCAATTTTGTTTCTATGAGCTTGTTTTTTAACATATGCTGCCACAAGCACCACCGAAGATTAATTCAAATAAAACGTCATATTGTATGAAGGCAGGTAGCACTAACTAGAATTAATCGACACATTGTTAAATGTACCGTAAAAATAGGTAGCCACAAAATTAAAACAAGTCCATTTTACGAAAATAATGCCTTTTTTGTTTTTTATGGATATGCATATACAAAGCATATGAATTGGTAGAAATTCATTTTCTCAAGTATAATATTATTATATTTCATATTCTTCGGTTATTTTTATTTGCCATTTGCCACATGTCACACGTTAAACGTAGGGACGTTTAAGGAAAGATAAATACAAGACATGTTCAAAATTATATATTTACATGTTCAAAATTATTACAAATACCACTACCTATCGATATTTTTTAACACAAGGCAATTATTATATATTTAAATAAAAATACTGGCGTATACTAAATGCAATGCAGCGTTAGACCCAAACTGCACTACAATTATCTAATTCGAGTTATTGGAAATATGAACCATGTTTACTTTCCTACTGTTTATTCTGTGATTTAAGAATAAACTACATCAAGTAAATATTTTCTTTAATCATCAGTTTATTCCACCCAATTACATTCATCCACTCCACAACAATCTTCCCAGAAAGCCACTAAGTTACTAAGGAACGATTCCTTGAAACGTTGCTCCTATTAGTAATAAAATAGATTCTTATTATATGATTTTTTTTTGTGTTTGATGTTTATAGTATTCGATAAACTGTGTTTAATAAATTTGCAAAGGACATTTTATCTTAATATTCACCAGTTACTAAGGTATGGTGAAACAATTGTAGAACTCAAATTAATAAGAAAACAGGTCTAAGGGCACGATAGTCCGGCCTGCTTCCTAGTTAAAAAATATATATTTTATTTTCAAAATATTTTTTTAAAGGACTTTCCCTTTACTCTTACGCCTGACGACGTCATGTGATACAATCATTTATTAAAATTTGAATCAATTAATTATTGTAAACAAAATAATTCTTGTTTTTTTTTATGCACCACATATAAGGATTATTTTTAAATATGTTTTAAACCAGTCCCCTCGGGTACTCGATATGACAAGGGTACTTGTATACGATATCCGTTCATTTTTAGATTTCTTGTCCAAATAGGTACCCTAATTCTGAATCATAATCAGATTTCTTTGACACTACTCATAATATTGAACAAGTCAATATTTGTCAAACTTAAATATATATATTATATATATAGTTAAATAAATAAAAAACTCATAGTAACTAACTCGAAAGATAGGATTGATATTTATTGTAATCCTTAAAGGTAATCCAAACATTTATCCAGGCAATAAAATTATGAATAAATTTACAACGAGAAATCTGACCATGTGCCGACCATCGAATACTCGGCGAACATTCCTAGTCGATTAGTCGAATATTAGATAAACATATTTGGTCGGGGCCTGGTAGTACCAAAACTTCTGTCGGAAATCTTTTTGCGGTCGTTTGCCCTTATAAAGTCGCAAAGCTTTTAGAAGCCGATTTTTAATCTTCTTCAGAAACATAACTTGAATACTTATTAAATTTTAAGTTATATATAAATAATTAAAAAAAAAAAATTACCTACTTACTTGCCTTAAAATTTCTGATAACGATAATATTTCAAAGCCATTGAATTATCGTTTTCTTTTTGTAACTCAGCATTTAATCATATAGCATTGATAGACACCTATGAATATTTTTACGATCTTATGAGAATAACATTACTTCAAATGAATTTATTAATCAAATGCTTTTATACCAATCATTTGTTGGTTGGTTTTTACAACCAAATGTTTCCTCAGGTATTCGAAATTTAAATGTATAAAATATTATTTATATGTTTGGTATTCGGACGAATATCTTTAAAACAGTCGCATTAATACCTAAATATCCCATACTTAAAAGCAATAGAATATCATGTATGTATGTCAAAACTATAATAAGAAAATATGTTGATAACTGCAAGACAAAGATAACGATTTGTCAGACTTACCTTCAAGCCCGTTACCTTACCAAAGATAATACGCTAACTAAAAAGTGTTTTCTGTATGTAGCTTTCCTCGTAATAAAATTATCATTTGTTTTACATGCCAAATTCAGTGTGTAAAACTATAATATTCGCAAACCGTCTCAGCTCAACAATACGTATTGTTTGCAATTTTTATAACACACCACAATAATAATAAAAAAAATCTATTTCAGTTTCAGACTACTAAAATAAATAAATTATATATTTTTAGTTAATCATTAATAAAATTAAATAAAAACTAACAAATATATTCTTTCTTCCTAGTAAAAATATTTGTTTATATTAGAAAGTTATAACTTATCATAGTTATCATATATCCATTCTTTTTTAGAAATAGTGATACATGTAAATGTCAAAGATAGTGACATGAACAATGAATTGTTATTTAATATGATCGGTTTAATGATCAAATACTACTAACATCAGAGATGTCAACTTATCCTAATGTAACAACATTGATTTTACTCCAAACATCTACATGGTCAATTAAATCTCAGAGTCGAAGGCAGGACAATTGGATGATCAAACGAACTTACCTTAAGTGAAATTCGATCCAAATTGTCCTGGCTTCGACGAAGAGATTTAAGGTCCCACCCTTCCCAATTTCCGTGTACGTTTTTATGCAAAAATAATCGTCACCCTTACAATAAGTATAATCAATGTTGTACATCTCATATAACGGTCTCCTTGCTCTGAAATGAATGAGCTACAGGCGGCTGGCAGTGCTGTGAGGCGTGGGAGGGAGTGAGGTTATTTACCTTCTCTTTCTTGCGCTAAACCTGTGTGCGAGTGAATGGACGCGTAGTAGGGCATACTACATGGTCAATTAAATCTCTTCGTCGAAGCCAGGACAATTTGGATCGAACTTCACTTCAGGTAAGTTCGTTTGACCATCCAAATAGTAATACATCTAAATGTCAAAGATGGTGACGTGAACAATAAATTGTTATTTAATATGATCGTTCTAGTGATCAAACACTAACAGAGATGTCAACTTATTCTGTTGTAACAACATTGATTTTACTCCGAACATCTACATGGTCAATTAAATCTCAGAGTCGAAGGCAGGACAATTGGATGATCAAACGAACTTGCCTTAAGTGAAGTTCGATTCAAATTGTCCTGACTTTGACGAAGAGATTTAAGGTCCCACCCTTCCCAATTCCCGGGTACGTTTTTTATGCAAAAATAATCGTCACCCATACCATAAGTATAATCAATGTTGTACATCTCATACATCGGTCTCCTTGCTCTGAAATGAATGAGCGACAGGCGGCTGGCAGTGGCGTGGGAGGGAGTAAGGTTTTCTACTTTCTCTTTCTTGCGCTAAACCTGTGTGCGAGTTAATAGACGCGTAGCAGGGCATACTACATGGTCAATTAAATCTCTTCGTCGAAGTCAGGACAATTTGTATCGAACTTCACTTAAGGTAAGTTCGTTTGATCATCCAATATTTGTCGTTTTGAAGCTCAGTTTGAAATGTTTTAGTTTGTCGTTTCTGTTCAAATCGATTATCGTTTAGTATACTTTTCGATCATATTAGCTCAGTGGAGTAGTTTCGCGCACGCTCCGCTGTTGAAAATGGTACTCTCTGCGATATTTTAAAAGATACATCCCATACAAAGTTAGTCGAATTTTACACTTTTTCAGTCACCGTGAAATATTTTGTCTTGATATTAACCGACTTTATATTGACCGTCGCGTCGATATCGTCGCTTTGACACATCGTTTGTGTAGATCGGACCTGTTGCACTTCAAAAACATCGCAATATGGATTCTGTTTGCAATAATTTTAGCGTTTTGACCTACTTTAGACACTGAACATTTGTCTTTTTGAAGCTTAGTTTGAAATGTTTTAGTTTGTCGTTTCTGTTCAATTCGATCATCTTTTAGTATTTTTTTCGATCATGTTAGCTCACTGAAGTGGTTCTGCATACGCTCCGCTGTTCTTGTAGGTACTCTTTTGCGATAATTTAAAAGATACATCCCATACAAATTTAGTCGAATTTTACATTTTTTCGGTCACCGTAAAATATTTTGTCTTGATATTAACCGACTTTATATTGACCGTCGCGTCGAGCCCGTTGCGTAGACACCTTGTTTGTGTAGATCAAACCTGTTGCACTTCAAAAACATCGCAATATGGATTCTGTTTGCAATAATTTTAGCGTTTTCACCTAATTTCGACACTGAATATTTGTCGTTTTGAAGCTCAGTTTGTAATGTTTTAGTTTGTCGTTTCTGTTCAAATCGATCATCTTTTAGCATACTTTTCGATCAAATTAGCTCACCGGAGTGTTTGTGCGCACGCTCCGCTGTTAAAATAGGTACTCCTTTGCGTTAATTAAAAAGATACATCCCATACAAAAATAGTCGAATTTTACACTTTTTCAGTCACCGTGAAATATTTTGTCTTGATATTAACCAACTTTATATTGACCGTCGCATCGAGCCCGTTGCGTTGATACCTCGTTTGTGTAGATCAAACCTGTTGCACTTCAAAAACATCGCAAAATAGATTCTGTTTGCAATATTTTAGCGTTTTTACCTACTTTAAACACTGAATATTTGTCGTTTTGAAGCTCAGTTTGAAATGTTTTAGTTTGTCGTTTCTGTTCAAATCGATCATCTTTTAGCATACTTTTCGATCATATTAGCTCACCGGAGTGTTTGTGCGCACGCTCCGCTGTTAAAATAGGTACTCTTTTGCGTAAATTTAAAAGATACATCCCATACAAAGTTAGTCGAATTTAACACTTTTTCGGTCACCGTGAAATATTTTGTCTTGATATGAACCGACTTTATATTGACCGTCGCGTCGAGCCCGTTGCGTAGACACCTTGTTTGTGTAGATCAGACCTGTTGCACTTCAAAAACATCGCAATATGGATTCTGTTTGCAATAATTTTAGCGTTTTCACCTAATTTCGACACTGAATATTTGTCGTTTTGAAGCTCAGTTTGTAATGTTTTAGTTTGTCGTTTCTGTTCAAATCGATCATCTTTTAGCATACTTTTCGATCATATTAGCTCAGTGGAGTAGTTTTGCGCACGCGTCGCTGTTGAAGTAGGTACCCTCCTGCGTTTTTTTAAAAGATACATCCCATACAAAGTTAGTCGAATTTTACACTTTTTCAGTCGACGTGAAATATTTTGTCTTGATATTAACCGACTTTATATTGACCGTCGCGTCGAGCCCGTTGCGAAGACACCTCGTTTGTGTAGATTGGACCTGTTGCACTTCAAAAAAGTCGCAATATGGATTCTGTTTGCAATAATTTTAGCGTTTTCACCTACTTTAGACACTGAATATTTGTCGTTTTGAAGCTCAGTTTGAAATGTTTTAGTTTGTCGTTTCTGTTCAAATTGATCATCGTTTAGCATACTTTTCGATCATATTAGCTCACATAAGTGGTTTTGCGCACGTTGCGCTGTTCTAGTAGGTACTCTTTTGCGATATTTTAAAAGATACGTCCCATACAAAGTATGTCGAATTTTACACTTTTTCGGTCACCGTGAAATATTTTGTCTTGATATTAACCGACTTTATATTGACCGTCGCGTCGATATCGTCGCTTTGACACCTTTGTTGTGTAGATCGAACCTATTGCACTTCAAAAACATCGCAATATGGATTCTGTTTGGAATAATTTTAGCGATTTCACCTACTTAAGACACTGAACATTTGTCTTTTTGAAGCTTTGTTTGAAATGTTTTAGTTTGTCGTTTCTGTTCAAATCGATAATCTTTTAGCATACTTTTCGATCATATTAGCTCACTTGAGTGGTTTTGCGCACGTTTTGCTGTTCTAGTAGGTACTCTTTTGCGATATTTTAAAAGATACATCCCATACAAAGTTAGTCGAATTTTATACTTTTTCGGTCACCGTGAAATATTTTGTCTTGATATTAACCGACTTTATATTGACAGTCGCGTCGATATCGTCGCTTTGACACCTCGTTTGTGTAGATCGGACCTGTTGCACTTCAAAAACATCGCAATATGGATTCTGCTTGCAATAATTTAAGCGTTTTCACCTACTTTAGACACTAAATATTTGTCGTTTTGAAGCTTAGTTTGAAATGTTTTAGTTTGTCGTTTCTGTTCAAATCGATCATCTTTTAGCATACTTTTCGATCATATTAGCTCAATGAAGTGGTTTTGCGAACGTTCCGCTGTTCTTGTAAGTACTCTTTTGCGATATTTTAAAAGATACATCCCATACAAAATAAGTCGAATTTTACACTTTTTCGGTCACCGTGAAATATTTGGTCTTGATATTAACCGACTTTATATTGACCGTCGCGTCGATATCGTCGCTTTGACACCTTTGTTGTGTAGATTGAACCTGTTGCACTTTAAAAATATCACAGTATGGATTCTGCTTGCAATAATTTAAGCGTTTTCACCTACTTTAGACACTAAATATTTGTCGTTTTGAAGCTTAGTTTGAAATGTTTTAGTTTGTCGTTTCTGTTCAAATCGATCATCTTTTAGCATACTTTTCGATCATATTAGCTCAATGAAGTGGTTTTGCGAACGTTCCGCTGTTCTTGTAAGTACTCTTTTGCGATATTTTAAAAGATACATCCCATACAAAATAAGTCGAATTTTACACTTTTTCGGTCACCGTGAAATATTTGGTCTTGATATTAACCGACTTTATATTGACCGTCGCGTCGATATCGTCGCTTTGACACCTTTGTTGTGTAGATCGGACCTGTTGCACTTCAAAAACATCGCAATATGGATTCTGTTTGCAATAATTTTAGCGTTTTCACCTACTTTAGACACTGAATATTTGTCGTTTTGAAGCTTAGTTTGAAATGTTTTAGTTTGTCGTTTCTGTTCAAATCGATCATCGTTTAGCATACTTTTCGATCATATTAGCTTAGTGGAGTAGTTTTGCGCACGCTCCGCTGTTGAAAAAGGATTTCTCTGCGATATTCTAAAAATACATCCCATACAAAGTTAGTCGAATTTTACACTTTTTCGGTCACCGTGAAATATTTTGTCTTGATATTAACCGACTTTATATTGACCGTCGCGTCGAGCCCGTTGCGTAGACACCTCGTTTGTGCAGATCAGACCTGTTGCACTTCAAAAACATCGCAATATGGATTCTGTTTGGAATAATTTTAGCGATTTTACCTACTTTAGACACTGAACATTTGTCTTTTTGAAGCTTAGTTTGAAATGTTTTATTTTGTCGTTTCTGTTCAAATCGATCATCTTTTAGCATACTTTTCGATCATATTAGCTCACTTAAGTGGTTCTGCGCACGTTTCGCTGTTCTAGTAGGTACTCTTTTGCGATATTTTAAAAGATACATCCCATACAAAGTTAGTCGAATTTTACACTTTTTCGGTCACCGTGAAATATTTTGTCTTGATATTAACCGACTTTATATTGACCGTCGCGTCGAGCCCGTTGCGTGTACACCTCGTTTGTGTAGATCAAACCTGTTGCACTTCAAAACCATCGCAAAATAGATTCTGTTTGCAATAATTGTAGCGTTTTCACCTACTTTAGACACTGAATATTTGTCGTTTTAAAGCTCAGTTTGAAATATTTTAGTTTGTCGTTTCTGTTCAAATCGATCATCTTTTAGCATACGTTTTGAACATATTAACTCACTTAAGTGGTTCTGCGCACGATACGCTGTTCTTGTAAGTACTCTTTTGCTATAATTTAAAAGATACATCCCATACAAAGTTAGTCGAATTTTACACTTTATCGGTCCCCGTGAAATATTTTGTCTTGATATTAACCGACTTTATATTGACCGTCGCGTCGAGCCCATTGCGTAGACACCTCGTTTGTGTATATTGGACCTGTTGCACTTCAAAAACGTCGCAATATGGATTCTGTTTGCAATAATTTTAGCGTTTTCACCTACTTTAGACACTGAATATTTGTCGTTTTGAAGCTCAGTTTGAAATGTTTTAGTTTGTCGTTTCTGTTCAAATCGATCATCGTTTAGCATACTTTTCGATCATATTAGCTCAGTGGAGTAGTTTTGCGCACGCGTCGCTTTTGAAGTAGGTACCCTCCTGCGCTATTTTAAAAGATACATCCCATACAAAGTTAGTCGAATTTTACACTTTTTCGGTCACCGTGAAATATTTTGTTTTGATATTAACCGACTTTATTTTGACCGTCGCGTCGAGCCCGTTGCGTAGACACCTCGTTTGTGTAGATCAGACCTGCTGCACTTCAAAAACATCGCAATATTGATTCTGTTTGCAATAATTTTAGCGTTTTTACCTACTTTTGATACTGAATTGTCCTGCCTTCGACTCTGAGATTTAATTGACCATGTAGTATGCCCTTCTACGCGTCTATTAACTCGCACACAGGTTTAGCGCAAGAAAGAGAAAGTAGAAACCTCACTCCCTCCCACGCCTCACAGCACTGCCAGCCGCCTGTCGCTCATTCGTGTCCGTGCGCGCGCGCCGTTACAACGCACGCAGTAACCACAGTATATATCGTTAAGTTTTTATTTCGTGCTAAACGAAACTTACCTTATAGTGATACGTATATATTCATAAAGTGAATGTGAAGTAAAACGCACTACCCAGCGTGGCTGCACTATGCATGCTTTACGCTTCGCGGCCGAGCTAGCACGCGATGCTAGCCAGTCCGCATTTTCCGCTCCGAATCAATACGCGATATTGATCTGTAGCAAATACCGGCCGAGCTGACACGCGATGTCAGCCAGTCCTAATTATCTAGATCATTTTTGATCTCAGCTGAGACTTTTGGTATGCGTTGCTTCCAATATCCTACCCTCATTTTCATTGCGAAAAAGAGGAACAAGTTGGGTGAATTTACAGTCAATTGGGCTTTAATGCTAATAATAAATTACAGCCAAATACTAAGCAGCGCTGACGATGCGCCATCATGGCCTCTAAGTATGAAGCAGCGGCCCTCGCCCGCACTCATCCGGCCCAACAGGCGCCTGCCTGGGTATGTTCTACCTGTGCGAACGCGACGGCCCATGATGCGCCGCGAATTACTTCGTAACGGTGATCTACCGTCACAACTGCAGCGTTTTTTCAGAATCCGACCAAGAAAGGTATGTGTTTTTAAGAAAACTTTATTATATCACCTTAAAGCCGTACGTACATATGTACTTATTACGGGCTACCGTATTCCACTCGTGGCGAAACCACGACCGAACACTTGTCTCAGCCAATCTTTTGATAAATATTAAAATGGAGCATAATGTAAGCCATCACACTAACAAACAAAAATAGCAATAAAATAATACAAAGCACCTTTTCGTAAGTACCGAAAATTAGTGGCGGCAGATTTATTTCAAATCGAATAAATTTTTATTTATTTTGTACATTTTTGCTCGGAAAAGTAAAATTAAAATCACTTTTACTGCCTAGACCTTAATCATAAATACACGTATTCTGCAACCTGCAGTACACGCTCCACGCTCTTTTTTCCCAAAGCTCTAAAAACGGTAGCATGGCATCCCTCCATAGCTTACGTAGTTATGGGTGGTTTTGGTCTTATATCCGCCATTGATTACAACTCTTTTGTACTTATTTCTTGCCAATGGCTATAAAATTGTCTAATTAGACAATGCTATGGTAAACGCAACACTGCTTAATAATACTACTTAAAATATCGAATTTAATAGATTGTGTAAAAAGATAACAATTTACTTTTTTTGAAAGCAAGTTTCTACATACATTTCTGCTTTCTGTTTATACCTATAACTATTCAGCTTGTGGTTGGCTCTTTTATTATAAATAGCAAGCAAGCAAGCAAGCAAGCTGTAAGCTTGCCCAGTACGTACCAAAATATGGTTGGGTCCATATAAAAACCGGTCCGTTTAAAAACCCCATTTTTTGCTTTCAATTTTAACAGCTATGATAAAAATGAGAATGAGCTTTGCTCAATACCTGGCATATGTATGATTCTGAATGGTAGAAAATTTGACGTATTTAGTTTTGAAATCCAACTAAGATTCAATCAATTTCGGTAAAGCTTAGATTTTATTTGCCGATGCAATAACAACTAGCTGGAAAGCGTGATTGTTTTGAATTGTATCTTATCAAATTGCCTAATCAATATAGTACTACCGACATATTAGATTTATTAAGGTGCTCGCGGTATTCCATTGTTTTAGAGTTGATTACATTTTTAGAAAAATATGCTGTGACAGTGATACGCTTTTTTATGAATGCATTCATATAACCGTTGCAAAGTTCGGTACTTAATCTCGAGTCGAGAAAACTGTGTCGTTTATCTTTGGAAAAGTCAGCCACTGACCAGTAAAGATTATGACAACCTTTGGTCACCTTAAATTAATTTACTTTTGTTTCTATGAGCTTGTTTTTTAACATATGCTACCACGATCACCACCGAAGAATAATTCAAATAAAATGTCATATTGTATGAAGTATCCGCAGATAGCACTAACCAGAACTAATCAACACATCTATACTAATATTATAAAGCTGAAGAGTTTGTTTGTTTGTTTGTTTGTTTGTTTGTTTGTTTGTTTGTTTGAACGCGCTAATCTCAAAAACTACTGGCCCGATTTGAAAAATAATTTTTACGTTGGATAGTCCATTTATCGAGGAAGGCTTTAGGCTATATAACATAAAGATACGCCTCAAAAAACCACAGCAGAAATGAAAAATGTTGCGAAAACGGGAGAAAGATATTCCTTTTGAGAGCTTCCGCTGCATACGCTGCGGAAACCGCTTAAGTTACACAAAAATCATGTATGACAGGATTGTTCAGCATTAAGAGTTCTATAATAAAGTCCGCGACAGCATATGTCTATCTTTTATGGTTGACTTACTACAACCTTTTTTATGTTAATACATTTGTAAAAAAATAATGCATTATTTTTAGAGGTGTATTATACACACAGGTATTTATTCTTATCAAAATAAATACATTCATCATCACGAGCATTTCATTTAGAACCAAGTTGCCCTTTATATCATTTGATTTCAATAAATATCTTAGGAGCTATCACAGTTTTAACATAACTACGCACCAAAATAATGTTCGCAGCTTAAGTACAACGTGCGCTTGCGCTAATATATTATAAAGCTGAAGAGTTTGTTTGTTTGAACGCGCTTATCTCAGGAACTGCTGGACCGATTTGAAAAAATATTTCTGTGTTGGATAGCTTAGTTATCGAGAAAGGCTTTAGGATATTAAACATGACGCTGCGACGGGAGGGGAGGGAGCAAACTCAAAACGCGCAGACGAAGTCGCGGGGGACCGCTAGTTGTTAAATATACCGTAAGAATAGGTAGCTACAAAATTGAAACAAGTCCATTTTACGAAAATAATGCCTTTTTGTTTTTTATGGATATGCAATAACAAAGCATATGAATTGGTACAATTTAATTTTCTCAAGTATAATATTATTTTATTTAATATTCTTCGGTTATTTTTATTTGTCATGTGCCACATGCCACACGTAAAACGTAGGGACCTTTAAGGTGTGATAAATACAAGACATGTTCATTATTACGCAAATACTACTATCGATTTTTTTTTTAACAAAAGGCAATTATTATATATTAAAATAAATAAATAAAACTGGCGTATCCTAAATGCAATGCTGCATTAGACCCAAATTGCACTACAATTATCTAATTTGAGTTATTGGAAATATGTACCATGTTAATTTTCCTACTATTTATTCTGTGATTTAATAATAAACTACATCAAATAAATATATTCTCTAATCATCAGTTTTTTTCACCCAATTACATTCATCCACTCCACAACAATCTTCCCCAGAAAGCCACTAAGTTACTAAGGAACGATTCTTTGGAAACGTTGCTCCAATTAGTAATAAAATAGATACTTATAATATGAACTTTATCGTTTGATGTTTAAAGAATTCGATAAACTGTGTTTAATAAATTTTCAAAGTACATTTCATCTTAATATTCACCAGTTACTAAGGTATGGTGGAACAATTGTAGAATAAAAATTAATAACAAAACAGGTCTAGTGGCACGATAGTCCGGCCCGCCTCCTAGTTGAATATATATATATATATTTCATTTTCAAAATGTTTTTTAAAGGACTTTCCCTTCACTCTTACGCCAGAGGACGTCATGTGATACGACAATTCATTAAAATTTGAGTCAAATAATTATTGTAAACCAAATAATTCTTGTTTTTTTTATGAACCATATATAAGAATGTTTTTAAATATGTATGAAACCAGTCTACCTTGGGATCTCGATATGACAAAGGTACTTGTATACGATATCAGTTTATTTTTAGATTTTTTGTCCAAATAGGTACCCTAATTCTGAATCATAATCAGATTTTTTTTGACACTGCTCATAATATTGAAACAAGTCAATATATGTCAAACTAAAATATATATATATATATATATATATATATATATATATATATATATATATATATATATATAATTAAATAAATAAAAAACTCATAGTAACTGACTCGAAAGATAGTAACTAACTCGAAAGATATTTACTATAATCCTTAAAAGTTATCCAGGCAATAAAATTGTGAGTAAATTTACAACGAGAAATCTGACCATGTGCCGACTATCGAATACTCGGCCAACATTCCTGGTCGATTAGTCGAAAATAAGATAAACGTATTTGGCCGGGGCCGGGTAGTACCAAAACTTCTGTCGGAGAAATTGTTTGCGGTCGTTCGCCCTTATAAAGTCACAAAGTTCTCAGAAGCCGATTTTTAATCTTCTTCATTTCTGAAGAAGATTGTATATTGTAAATTGATTCATATAGTTACTTTTCAGTAACTAAAATACTTATTGAATTTTTAATTATATATAAATAAATAAAAAATCATTACTTACCTACTTACCCATGCCTTAAAATTTCTGATAACGACAATATTTCAAAGCCATTGAATTGTCGTATTCTTTTGGTAACTCAGCAAATAATCATATAGCATTGATAGATACCTGTAAATATTTCATGATCTTAAGAGAATTTTATTCCTTAAAATAAACAAATTAATCAATTGCTTTTATATCAATCATCTAACACTTTTTATAACCAAATGTTTTCTCAGGTATTCGAAATTTAAATGTAAAAAATATTATTTATATGTTTGGTATTCGGACGTATATCTTTAAAACAGTCACATTAATACCTAAATATCCCATTCTAAAAAGCAATAGAATATCATGTATGTATTTCAAATCTATAATTATAAAATATGTTAAAAAATTGCAAGACAAGATAACGATTTGTCAGACTTACCTTCCAGCCCGTTACCTTATCAAAGATAATGCGCTTACTAAAAAGTGTTTTCTGTATGTAGCTTTCTTCGTAATAAAATTATCATTTGTTTTACGTGCCAAATTCAGTGTGTAAAACTATAAAATTCGCAAACCGTCTCAGCTCAACAATACGTATTCCGTATTGTTTGTTATTTATATAACACGCCACAATAAAAATAAGAAATAAAACTATTTCAGTTTCAGATTCCTAAAATAAATAAATTATATATTTTTAGTTAATCATTAAAAAAAAAGTCACAAATATCTTCTTTCTTCCTAGTAAAAATATTTGTTTATAGTAGAGAGTTATAACTTATCATAGTTATCATACATCCATTCTTTTTAGTATTGTCCTGCCTTCGACTCTGAGATTTAATTGACCATGTAGTATGCGCCTACTACGCGTCCATTCACTCGCACACAGGTTTAGCGCAAGAAAGAGAAGGTAAATAACCTCACTCCCTCCCACGCCTCACAGCACTGCCAGCCGCCTGTAGCTCATTCGTGTCCGTGCGCGCGCGCCGTTACAACGCACGCAGTAACCACAGTATTTAATCGTTAAGTTTTTATTTCGTGCTAAACGAAACTTACCTTATAGTGATACGTATTTATTCATAAAGTGAATGTGAAGTAAAACGCACTACCCAGCGTGGCTGCACCATGCATGCTTTACGCTTGGCGGCCGAGCTAGCACGCGATGCTAGCCAGTCCGCATTTTCCGCTCCGAATCAATACGCGATATTGATCTGTAGCAAATAATGGCCGAGCTGACACGCGATGTCAGCCAGTCCTAATTATCTAGATCATTTTTGATCTCAGCTGAGACTTTTGGTATGCGTTGCTTCCAATATCCTACCCTCATTTTCATTGCGAAAAAAGGGGAACAAGTTGAGTGAATTGGGCTTAAATGCTAACAATAAATTTCAGCCAAAGGCATTCATGCATAATTCCACATACTAAGCAGCGCTGACGATGCGCCATCATGGCCTCTAAGTATGAAGCAGCGGCCCTCGCCCGCACTCATCCGGCCCAACAGGCGCCTGCCTGGGTATGTTCTACCTGTGAGAACGCGACGGCCCATGATGCGCCGCGAATTACGTCGTGACGGTGATCTACCGTCACAATTCCAGCGTTTTTCAACGCCTCGCACTCGGAATCAGAATCCGACCACAAAAGGTATGTGTTTTATGAAAGCTTTTTTATACCATCTTAAAGCCGTACGTACAATGTACTTATTACGGGCTACCGTATTCCACTCGTGGCGAAACCACGACCGAACACTTGTCTCAGCCAATCTTTTGACAAATATTAAAATGGAGCATAATGTAAGCCACCACACTTACAAACAAAAATAGCAATAAAATAATACCAAGTATCTTTTTCGTAAGTACCGAAAAATAATAGTGGCAGATTTATTTCAAATCGAATAAATTTATATTAATTATTTTGTACATTTTTGCTCGGAAAAGTAAAATTGAAATATTTAAAAACACTTTTACTGCCTAGACCTTAATCATAAATACACGTATTCTGCAACCTGCAGTACACGCTCCACGCTCTTTTTTCCCAAAGCTCTAAAAACGGTAGCATGGCATCCCTCCATAGCTCACGTAGTTATGGGTGGTTTTGGTCCTATATCCGCGATTGATTACAACTCTTTTGTACCTACTTATTTCTTGCCAATGGCTATAAAATTGTCTAATTAGACAATGCTATGGTAAACACAACATTGCCTTATAATAATACTTAAAATATCGAATTTAATAGATTGTGTAAAAACAAAACAATTTACTTTTTAAGAAAGCAAGTTGCTACATACATTTCTGCTTTCTGCTTATACCTATAAATATTTAGCTTGTGGTTGGCTCTTTGATTATAAATAGCAAGCAAGCAAGCTGTAAGCTTGCCCAGTACGTACCAAAATATGGTTGGGTCCATATAAAAACCGGTCCGTTTAAAAACCCCATTTTTTGCTTTTAATTTTAACAGCTATGATAAAAATGAGAATGAGCTTTGCTCAATACCTGGCATATTTATGATTCTGAATAGTAGAAAATTTGCCGTATTTAGTTTTGAAATCCAACTAAGATTTAATCAATTTCTCAGTAAATAAATCGGTAAAGCTTAGATTTTATTTACCGACGCAATAACAACTAGCTGGAAACCGTAATTATTTTGAAATGTATCAAATTCCGTAATCAATTTAGAACTACCGTCATATTAGATCTATTAAGGTGCCCGCGGTATTCCATTGTTTTAGAGTTTATTACATTTTTAGAAAAATATGCTGTGACAGTGATACGCTTTTTTATGAATGCATTCATATGACCGTCGCAAAGTTTGGTACTTAATCTCGAGTCGAAAAAACTGTGTCCTTTATCTTTGGAACAGTCAGCCACCACCCAGTCAAAATTGTGACAACCTTTGGTCACCTTTCTCATAGAAACAAAAGTCAATTTTGTTTCTATGAGCTTGTTTTTTAACATATGCTGCCACAAGCACCACCGAAGATTAATTCAAATAAAACGTCATATTGTATGAAGGCAGGTAGCACTAACTAGAATTAATCGACACATTGTTAAATGTACCGTAAAAATAGGTAGCCACAAAATTAAAACAAGTCCATTTTACGAAAATAATGCCTTTTTTGTTTTTTATGGATATGCATATACAAAGCATATGAATTGGTAGAAATTCATTTTCTCAAGTATAATATTATTATATTTCATATTCTTCGGTTATTTTTATTTGCCATTTGCCACATGTCACACGTTAAACGTAGGGACGTTTAAGGAAAGATAAATACAAGACATGTTCAAAATTATATATTTACATGTTCAAAATTATTACAAATACCACTACCTATCGATATTTTTTAACACAAGGCAATTATTATATATTTAAATAAAAATACTGGCGTATACTAAATGCAATGCAGCGTTAGACCCAAACTGCACTACAATTATCTAATTCGAGTTATTGGAAATATGAACCATGTTTACTTTCCTACTGTTTATTCTGTGATTTAAGAATAAACTACATCAAGTAAATATTTTCTTTAATCATCAGTTTATTTCACCCAATTACATTCATCCACTCCACAACAATCTTCCCAGAAAGCCACTAAGTTACTAAGGAACGATTCCTTGAAACGTTGCTCCTATTAGTAATAAAATAGATTCTTATTATATGTTTTTTTTTTGTGTTTGATGTTTATAGTATTCGATAAACTGTGTTTAATAAATTTTCAAAGGACATTTTATCTTAATATTCACCAGTTACTAAGGTATGGTGAAACAATTGTAGAACTCAAATTAATAAGAAAACAGGTCTAAGGGCACGATAGTCCTGCCTGCTTCCTAGTTAAAAAATATATATTTTATTTTCAAAATATTTTTTTAAAGGACTTTCCCTTTACTCTTACGCCTGACGACGTCATGTGATACAATCATTTATTAAAATTTGAATCAATTAATTATTGTAAACAAAATAATTCTTGTTTTTTTTTATGCACCACATATAAGGATTATTTTTAAATATGTTTTAAACCAGTCCCCTCGGGTACTCGATATGACAAGGGTACTTGTATACGATATCCGTTCATTTTTAGATTTCTTGTCCAAATAGGTACCCTAATTCTGAATCATAATCAGATTTCTTTGACACTACTCATAATATTGAACAAGTCAATATTTGTCAAACTTAAATATATATATTATATATAGTTAAATAAATAAAAAACTCATAGTAACTAACTCGAAAGATAGGATTGATATTTATTGTAATCCTTAAAGGTAATCCAAACATTTATCCAGGCAATAAAATTATGAATAAATTTACAACGAGAAATCTGACCATGTGCCGACCATCGAATACTCGGCGAACATTCCTAGTCGATTAGTCGAATATTAGATAAACATATTTGGTCGGGGCCTGGTAGTACCAAAACTTCTGTCGGAAATCTTTTTGCGGTCGTTTGCCCTTATAAAGTCGCAAAGCTTTTAGAAGCCGATTTTTAATCTTCTTCAGAAACATAACTTGAATACTTATTAAATTTTAAGTTATATATAAATAATTTAAAAAAAAAAATTACCTACTTACTTGCCTTAAAATTTCTGATAACGATAATATTTCAAAGCCATTGAATTATCGTTTTCTTTTTGTAACTCAGCATTTAATCATATAGCATTGATAGACACCTATGAATATTTTTACGATCTTATGAGAATAACATTACTTCAAATGAATTTATTAATCAAATGCTTTTATACCAATCATTTGTTGGTTGGTTTTTACAACCAAATGTTTCCTCAGGTATTCGAAATTTAAATGTATAAAATATTATTTATATGTTTGGTATTCGGACGAATATCTTTAAAACAGTCGCATTAATACCTAAATATCCCATACTTAAAAGCAATAGAATATCATGTATGTATGTCAAAACTATAATAAGAAAATATGTTGATAACTGCAAGACAAAGATAACGATTTGTCAGACTTACCTTCAAGCCCGTTACCTTACCAAAGATAATACGCTAACTAAAAAGTGTTTTCTGTATGTAGCTTTCCTCGTAATAAAATTATCATTTGTTTTACATGCCAAATTCAGTGTGTAAAACTATAATATTCGCAAACCGTCTCAGCTCAACAATACGTATTCCGTATTGTTTGCAATTTTTAAAACACACCACAATAATAATAAAAAAAATCTATTTCAGTTTCAGACTACTAAAATAAATAAATTATATATTTTTAGTTAATCATTAATAAAATTAAATAAAAACTAACAAATATATTCTTTCTTCCTAGTAAAAATATTTGTTTATATTAGAAAGTTATAACTTATCATAGTTATCATATATCCATTCTTTTTTAGAAATAATGATACATGTAAATGTCAAAGATAGTGACATGAACAATGAATTGTTATTTAATATGATCGGTTTAATGATCAAATACTACTAACATCAGAGATGTCAACTTATCCTAATGTAACAACATTGATTTTACTCCAAACATCTACATGGTCAATTAAATCTCAGAGTCGAAGGCAGGACAATTGGATGATCAAACGAACTTACCTTAAGTGAAGTTCGATCCAAATTGTCCTGGCTTCGACGAAGAGATTTAAGGTCCCACCCTTCCCAATTTCCGTGTACGTTTTTATGCAAAAATAATCGTCACCCTTACAATAAGTATAATCAATGTTGTACATCTCATATAACGGTCTCCTTGCTCTGAAATGAATGAGCTACAGGCGGCTGGCAGTGCTGTGAGGCGTGGGAGGGAGTGAGGTTATTTACCTTCTCTTTCTTGCGCTAAACCTGTGTGCGAGTGAATGGACGCGTAGTAGGGCATACTACATGGTCAATTAAATCTCTTCGTCGAAGCCAGGACAATTTGGATCGAACTTCACTTCAGGTAAGTTCGTTTGACCATCCAAATAGTAATACATCTAAATGTCAAAGATGGTGACGTGAACAATAAATTGTTATTTAATATGATCGTTCTAGTGATCAAACACTAACAGAGATGTCAACTTATTCTGTTGTAACAACATTGATTTTACTCCGAACATCTACATGGTCAATTAAATCTCAGAGTCGAAGGCAGGACAATTGGATGATCAAACGAACTTGCCTTAAGTGAAGTTCGATTCAAATTGTCCTGACTTTGACGAAGAGATTTAAGGTCCCACCCTTCCCAATTCCCGGGTACGTTTTTTATGCAAAAATAATCGTCACCCATACCATAAGTATAATCAATGTTGTACATCTCATACATCGGTCTCCTTGCTCTGAAATGAATGAGCGACAGGCGGCTGGCAGTGGCGTGGGAGGGAGTAAGGTTTTCTACTTTCTCTTTCTTGCGCTAAACCTGTGTGCGAGTTAATAGACGCGTAGCAGGCCATACTACATGGTCAATTAAATCTCTTCGTCGAAGTCAGGACAATTTGTATCGAACTTCACTTAAGGTAAGTTCGTTTGATCATCCAATATTTGTCGTTTTGAAGCTCAGTTTGAAATGTTTTAGTTTGTCGTTTCTGTTCAAATCGATTATCGTTTAGTATACTTTTCGATCATATTAGCTCAGTGGAGTAGTTTCGCGCACGCTCCGCTGTTGAAAATGGTACTCTCTGCGATATTTTAAAAGATACATCCCATACAAAGTTAGTCGAATTTTACACTTTTTCAGTCACCGTGAAATATTTTGTCTTGATATTAACCGACTTTATATTGACCGTCGCGTCGATATCGTCGCTTTGACACATCGTTTGTGTAGATCGGACCTGTTGCACTTCAAAAACATCGCAATATGGATTCTGTTTGCAATAATTTTAGCGTTTTGACCTACTTTAGACACTGAACATTTGTCTTTTTGAAGCTTAGTTTGAAATGTTTTAGTTTGTCGTTTCTGTTCAATTCGATCATCTTTTAGTATTTTTTTCGATCATGTTAGCTCACTGAAGTGGTTCTGCATACGCTCCGCTGTTCTTGTAGGTACTCTTTTGCGATAATTTAAAAGATACATCCCATACAAATTTAGTCGAATTTTACATTTTTTCGGTCACCGTAAAATATTTTGTCTTGATATTAACCGACTTTATATTGACCGTCGCGTCGAGCCCGTTGCGTAGACACCTTGTTTGTGTAGATCAAACCTGTTGCACTTCAAAAACATCGCAATATGGATTCTGTTTGCAATAATTTTAGCGTTTTCACCTAATTTCGACACTGAATATTTGTCGTTTTGAAGCTCAGTTTGTAATGTTTTAGTTTGTCGTTTCTGTTCAAATCGATCATCTTTTAGCATACTTTTCGATCAAATTAGCTCACCGGAGTGTTTGTGCGCACGCTCCGCTGTTAAAATAGGTACTCCTTTGCGTTAATTAAAAAGATACATCCCATACAAAAATAGTCGAATTTTACACTTTTTCAGTCACCGTGAAATATTTTGTCTTGATATTAACCAACTTTATATTGACCGTCGCATCGAGCCCGTTGCGTTGATACCTCGTTTGTGTAGATCAAACCTGTTGCACTTCAAAAACATCGCAAAATAGATTCTGTTTGCAATATTTTAGCGTTTTTACCTACTTTAAACACTGAATATTTGTCGTTTTGAAGCTCAGTTTGAAATGTTTTAGTTTGTCGTTTCTGTTCAAATCGATCATCTTTTAGCATACTTTTCGATCATATTAGCTCACCGGAGTGTTTGTGCGCACGCTCCGCTGTTAAAATAGGTACTCTTTTGCGTAAATTTAAAAGATACATCCCATACAAAGTTAGTCGAATTTAACACTTTTTCGGTCACCGTGAAATATTTTGTCTTGATATGAACCGACTTTATATTGACCGTCGCGTCGAGCCCGTTGCGTAGACACCTTGTTTGTGTAGATCAGACCTGTTGCACTTCAAAAACATCGCAATATGGATTCTGTTTGCAATAATTTTAGCGTTTTCACCTAATTTCGACACTGAATATTTGTCGTTTTGAAGCTCAGTTTGTAATGTTTTAGTTTGTCGTTTCTGTTCAAATCGATCATCTTTTAGCATACTTTTCGATCATATTAGCTCAGTGGAGTAGTTTTGCGCACGCGTCGCTGTTGAAGTAGGTACCCTCCTGCGTTTTTTTAAAAGATACATCCCATACAAAGTTAGTCGAATTTTACACTTTTTCAGTCGACGTGAAATATTTTGTCTTGATATTAACCGACTTTATATTGACCGTCGCGTCGAGCCCGTTGCGAAGACACCTCGTTTGTGTAGATTGGACCTGTTGCACTTCAAAAAAGTCGCAATATGGATTCTGTTTGCAATAATTTTAGCGTTTTCACCTACTTTAGACACTGAATATTTGTCGTTTTGAAGCTCAGTTTGAAATGTTTTAGTTTGTCGTTTCTGTTCAAATTGATCATCGTTTAGCATACTTTTCGATCATATTAGCTCACATAAGTGGTTTTGCGCACGTTGCGCTGTTCTAGTAGGTACTCTTTTGCGATATTTTAAAAGATACGTCCCATACAAAGTATGTCGAATTTTACACTTTTTCGGTCACCGTGAAATATTTTGTCTTGATATTAACCGACTTTATATTGACCGTCGCGTCGATATCGTCGCTTTGACACCTTTGTTGTGTAGATCGAACCTATTGCACTTCAAAAACATCGCAATATGGATTCTGTTTGGAATAATTTTAGCGATTTCACCTACTTAAGACACTGAACATTTGTCTTTTTGAAGCTTTGTTTGAAATGTTTTAGTTTGTCGTTTCTGTTCAAATCGATAATCTTTTAGCATACTTTTCGATCATATTAGCTCACTTGAGTGGTTTTGCGCACGTTTTGCTGTTCTAGTAGGTACTCTTTTGCGATATTTTAAAAGATACATCCCATACAAAGTTAGTCGAATTTTATACTTTTTCGGTCACCGTGAAATATTTTGTCTTGATATTAACCGACTTTATATTGACAGTCGCGTCGATATCGTCGCTTTGACACCTCGTTTGTGTAGATCGGACCTGTTGCACTTCAAAAACATCGCAATATGGATTCTGCTTGCAATAATTTAAGCGTTTTCACCTACTTTAGACACTAAATATTTGTCGTTTTGAAGCTTAGTTTGAAATGTTTTAGTTTGTCGTTTCTGTTCAAATCGATCATCTTTTAGCATACTTTTCGATCATATTAGCTCAATGAAGTGGTTTTGCGAACGTTCCGCTGTTCTTGTAAGTACTCTTTTGCGATATTTTAAAAGATACATCCCATACAAAATAAGTCGAATTTTACACTTTTTCGGTCACCGTGAAATATTTGGTCTTGATATTAACCGACTTTATATTGACCGTCGCGTCGATATCGTCGCTTTGACACCTTTGTTGTGTAGATTGAACCTGTTGCACTTTAAAAATATCACAGTATGGATTCTGCTTGCAATAATTTAAGCGTTTTCACCTACTTTAGACACTAAATATTTGTCGTTTTGAAGCTTAGTTTGAAATGTTTTAGTTTGTCGTTTCTGTTCAAATCGATCATCTTTTAGCATACTTTTCGATCATATTAGCTCAATGAAGTGGTTTTGCGAACGTTCCGCTGTTCTTGTAAGTACTCTTTTGCGATATTTTAAAAGATACATCCCATACAAAATAAGTCGAATTTTACACTTTTTCGGTCACCGTGAAATATTTGGTCTTGATATTAACCGACTTTATATTGACCGTCGCGTCGATATCGTCGCTTTGACACCTTTGTTGTGTAGATCGGACCTGTTGCACTTTAAAAACATCGCAATATGGATTCTGTTTGCAATAATTTTAGCGTTTTCACCTACTTTAGACACTGAATATTTGTCGTTTTGAAGCTTAGTTTGAAATGTTTTAGTTTGTCGTTTCTGTTCAAATCGATCATCGTTTAGCATACTTTTCGATCATATTAGCTTAGTGGAGTAGTTTTGCGCACGCTCCGCTGTTGAAAAAGGATTTCTCTGCGATATTCTAAAAATACATCCCATACAAAGTTAGTCGAATTTTACACTTTTTCGGTCACCGTGAAATATTTTGTCTTGATATTAACCGACTTTATATTGACCGTCGCGTCGAGCCCGTTGCGTAGACACCTCGTTTGTGCAGATCAGACCTGTTGCACTTCAAAAACATCGCAATATGGATTCTGTTTGGAATAATTTTAGCGATTTTACCTACTTTAGACACTGAACATTTGTCTTTTTGAAGCTTAGTTTGAAATGTTTTATTTTGTCGTTTCTGTTCAAATCGATCATCTTTTAGCATACTTTTCGATCATATTAGCTCACTTAAGTGGTTCTGCGCACGTTTCGCTGTTCTAGTAGGTACTCTTTTGCGATATTTTAAAAGATACATCCCATACAAAGTTAGTCGAATTTTACACTTTTTCGGTCACCGTGAAATATTTTGTCTTGATATTAACCGACTTTATATTGACCGTCGCGTCGAGCCCGTTGCGTGTACACCTCGTTTGTGTAGATCAAACCTGTTGCACTTCAAAACCATCGCAAAATAGATTCTGTTTGCAATAATTGTAGCGTTTTCACCTACTTTAGACACTGAATATTTGTCGTTTTAAAGCTCAGTTTGAAATATTTTAGTTTGTCGTTTCTGTTCAAATCGATCATCTTTTAGCATACGTTTTGAACATATTAACTCACTTAAGTGGTTCTGCGCACGATACGCTGTTCTTGTAAGTACTCTTTTGCTATAATTTAAAAGATACATCCCATACAAAGTTAGTCGAATTTTACACTTTATCGGTCCCCGTGAAATATTTTGTCTTGATATTAACCGACTTTATATTGACCGTCGCGTCGAGCCCATTGCGTAGACACCTCGTTTGTGTATATTGGACCTGTTGCACTTCAAAAACGTCGCAATATGGATTCTGTTTGCAATAATTTTAGCGTTTTCACCTACTTTAGACACTGAATATTTGTCGTTTTGAAGCTCAGTTTGAAATGTTTTAGTTTGTCGTTTCTGTTCAAATCGATCATCGTTTAGCATACTTTTCGATCATATTAGCTCAGTGGAGTAGTTTTGCGCACGCGTCGCTTTTGAAGTAGGTACCCTCCTGCGCTATTTTAAAAGATACATCCCATACAAAGTTAGTCGAATTTTACACTTTTTCGGTCACCGTGAAATATTTTGTTTTGATATTAACCGACTTTATTTTGACCGTCGCGTCGAGCCCGTTGCGTAGACACCTCGTTTGTGTAGATCAGACCTGCTGCACTTCAAAAACATCGCAATATTGATTCTGTTTGCAATAATTTTAGCGTTTTTACCTACTTTTGATACTGAATTGTCCTGCCTTCGACTCTGAGATTTAATTGACCATGTAGTATGCCCTTCTACGCGTCTATTAACTCGCACACAGGTTTAGCGCAAGAAAGAGAAAGTAGAAACCTCACTCCCTCCCACGCCTCACAGCACTGCCAGCCGCCTGTCGCTCATTCGTGTCCGTGCGCGCGCGCCGTTACAACGCACGCAGTAACCACAGTATATATCGTTAAGTTTTTATTTCGTGCTAAACGAAACTTACCTTATAGTGATACGTATATATTCATAAAGTGAATGTGAAGTAAAACGCACTACCCAGCGTGGCTGCACTATGCATGCTTTACGCTTCGCGGCCGAGCTAGCACGCGATGCTAGCCAGTCCGCATTTTCCGCTCCGAATCAATACGCGATATTGATCTGTAGCAAATACCGGCCGAGCTGACACGCGATGTCAGCCAGTCCTAATTATCTAGATCATTTTTGATCTCAGCTGAGACTTTTGGTATGCGTTGCTTCCAATATCCTACCCTCATTTTCATTGCGAAAAAGAGGAACAAGTTGGGTGAATTTACAGTCAATTGGGCTTTAATGCTAATAATAAATTACAGCCAAATACTAAGCAGCGCTGACGATGCGCCATCATGGCCTCTAAGTATGAAGCAGCGGCCCTCGCCCGCACTCATCCGGCCCAACAGGCGCCTGCCTGGGTATGTTCTACCTGTGCGAACGCGACGGCCCATGATGCGCCGCGAATTACTTCGTAACGGTGATCTACCGTCACAACTGCAGCGTTTTTTCAGAATCCGACCAAGAAAGGTATGTGTTTTTAAGAAAACTTTATTATATCACCTTAAAGCCGTACGTACATATGTACTTATTACGGGCTACCGTATTCCACTCGTGGCGAAACCACGACCGAACACTTGTCTCAGCCAATCTTTTGATAAATATTAAAATGGAGCATAATGTAAGCCATCACACTAACAAACAAAAATAGCAATAAAATAATACAAAGCACCTTTTCGTAAGTACCGAAAATTAGTGGCGGCAGATTTATTTCAAATCGAATAAATTTTTATTTATTTTGTACATTTTTGCTCGGAAAAGTAAAATTAAAATCACTTTTACTGCCTAGACCTTAATCATAAATACACGTATTCTGCAACCTGCAGTACACGCTCCACGCTCTTTTTTCCCAAAGCTCTAAAAACGGTAGCATGGCATCCCTCCATAGCTTACGTAGTTATGGGTGGTTTTGGTCTTATATCCGCCATTGATTACAACTCTTTTGTACTTATTTCTTGCCAATGGCTATAAAATTGTCTAATTAGACAATGCTATGGTAAACGCAACACTGCTTAATAATACTACTTAAAATATCGAATTTAATAGATTGTGTAAAAAGATAACAATTTACTTTTTTTGAAAGCAAGTTTCTACATACATTTCTGCTTTCTGTTTATACCTATAACTATTCAGCTTGTGGTTGGCTCTTTTATTATAAATAGCAAGCAAGCAAGCAAGCAAGCTGTAAGCTTGCCCAGTACGTACCAAAATATGGTTGGGTCCATATAAAAACCGGTCCGTTTAAAAACCCCATTTTTTGCTTTCAATTTTAACAGCTATGATAAAAATGAGAATGAGCTTTGCTCAATACCTGGCATATGTATGATTCTGAATGGTAGAAAATTTGACGTATTTAGTTTTGAAATCCAACTAAGATTCAATCAATTTCGGTAAAGCTTAGATTTTATTTGCCGATGCAATAACAACTAGCTGGAAAGCGTGATTGTTTTGAAATGTATCTTATCAAATTGCCTAATCAATATAGTACTACCGACATATTAGATTTATTAAGGTGCTCGCGGTATTCCATTGTTTTAGAGTTGATTACATTTTTAGAAAAATATGCTGTGACAGTGATACGCTTTTTTATGAATGCATTCATATAACCGTTGCAAAGTTCGGTACTTAATCTCGAGTCGAGAAAACTGTGTCGTTTATCTTTGGAAAAGTCAGCCACTGACCAGTAAAGATTATGACAACCTTTGGTCACCTTAAATTAATTTACTTTTGTTTCTATGAGCTTGTTTTTTAACATATGCTACCACGATCACCACCGAAGAATAATTCAAATAAAATGTCATATTGTATGAAGTATCCGCAGATAGCACTAACCAGAACTAATCAACACATCTATACTAATATTATAAAGCTGAAGAGTTTGTTTGTTTGTTTGTTTGTTTGTTTGTTTGTTTGTTTGTTTGAACGCGCTAATCTCAAAAACTACTGGCCCGATTTGAAAAATAATTTTTACGTTGGATAGTCCATTTATCGAGGAAGGCTTTAGGCTATATAACATAAAGATACGCCTCAAAAAACCACAGCAGAAATGAAAAATGTTGCGAAAACGGGAGAAAGATATTCCTTTTGAGAGCTTCCGCTGCATACGCTGCGGAAACCGCTTAAGTTACACAAAAATCATGTATGACAGGATTGTTCAGCATTAAGAGTTCTATAATAAAGTCCGCGACAGCATATGTCTATCTTTTATGGTTGACTTACTACAACCTTTTTTATGTTAATACATTTGTAAAAAAATAATGCATTATTTTTAGAGGTGTATTATACACACAGGTATTTATTCTTATCAAAATAAATACATTCATCATCACGAGCATTTCATTTAGAACCAAGTTGCCCTTTATATCATTTGATTTCAATAAATATCTTAGGAGCTATCACAGTTTTAACATAACTACGCACCAAAATAATGTTCGCAGCTTAAGTACAACGTGCGCTTGCGCTAATATATTATAAAGCTGAAGAGTTTGTTTGTTTGAACGCGCTTATCTCAGGAACTGCTGGACCGATTTGAAAAAATATTTCTGTGTTGGATAGCTTAGTTATCGAGAAAGGCTTTAGGATATTAAACATGACGCTGCGACGGGAGGGGAGGGAGCAAACTCAAAACGCGCAGACGAAGTCGCGGGGGACCGCTAGTTGTTAAATATACCGTAAGAATAGGTAGCTACAAAATTTAAACAAGTCCATTTTACGAAAATAATGCCTTTTTGTTTTTTATGGATATGCAATAACAAAGCATATGAATTGGTACAATTTAATTTTCTCAAGTATAATATTATTTTATTTAATATTCTTCGGTTATTTTTATTTGTCATGTGCCACATGCCACACGTAAAACGTAGGGACCTTTAAGGTGTGATAAATACAAGACATGTTCATTATTACGCAAATACTACTATCGATTTTTTTTTTAACAAAAGGCAATTATTATATATTAAAATAAATAAATAAAACTGGCGTATCCTAAATGCAATGCTGCATTAGACCCAAATTGCACTACAATTATCTAATTTGAGTTATTGGAAATATGTACCATGTTAATTTTCCTACTATTTATTCTGTGATTTAATAATAAACTACATCAAATAAATATATTCTCTAATCATCAGTTTTTTTCACCCAATTACATTCATCCACTCCACAACAATCTTCCCCAGAAAGCCACTAAGTTACTAAGGAACGATTCTTTGGAAACGTTGCTCCAATTAGTAATAAAATAGATACTTATAATATGAACTTTATCGTTTGATGTTTAAAGAATTCGATAAACTGTGTTTAATAAATTTTCAAAGGACATTTCATCTTAATATTCACCAGTTACTAAGGTATGGTGGAACAATTGTAGAATAAAAATTAATAACAAAACAGGTCTAGTGGCACGATAGTCCGGCCCGCCTCCTAGTTGAATATATATATATATATTTCATTTTCAAAATGTTTTTTAAAGGACTTTCCCTTCACTCTTACGCCAGAGGACGTCATGTGATACGACAATTCATTAAAATTTGAGTCAAATAATTATTGTAAACCAAATAATTCTTGTTTTTTTTATGAACCATATATAAGAATGTTTTTAAATATGTATGAAACCAGTCTACCTTGGGATCTCGATATGACAAAGGTACTTGTATACGATATCAGTTTATTTTTAGATTTTTTGTCCAAATAGGTACCCTAATTCTGAATCATAATCAGATTTTTTTTGACACTGCTCATAATATTGAAACAAGTCAATATATGTCAAACTAAAATATATATATATATAATTAAATAAATAAAAAACTCATAGTAACTGACTCGAAAGATAGTAACTAACTCGAAAGATATTTACTATAATCCTTAAAAGTTATCCAGGCAATAAAATTGTGAGTAAATTTACAACGAGAAATCTGACCATGTGCCGACTATCGAATACTCGGCCAACATTCCTGGTCGATTAGTCGAAAATAAGATAAACGTATTTGGCCGGGGCCGGGTAGTACCAAAACTTCTGTCGGAGAAATTGTTTGCGGTCGTTCGCCCTTATAAAGTCACAAAGTTCTCAGAAGCCGATTTTTAATCTTCTTCATTTCTGAAGAAGATTGAATATTGTAAATTGATTGATATAGTTACTTTTCAGTAACTAAAATACTTATTGAATTTTTAATTATATATAAATAAATAAAAAAACATTACTTACCTACTTACCCATGCCTTAAAATTTCTGATAACGACAATATTTCAAAGCCATTGAATTGTCGTATTCTTTTGGTAACTCAGCAAATAATCATATAGCATTGATAGATACCTGTAAATATTTCATGATCTTAAGAGAATTTTATTCCTTAAAATAAACAAATTAATCAATTGCTTTTATATCAATCATCTAACACTTTTTATAACCAAATGTTTTCTCAGGTATTCGAAATTTAAATGTAAAAAATATTATTTATATGTTTGGTATTCGGACGTATATCTTTAAAACAGTCACATTAATACCTAAATATCCCATTCTAAAAAGCAATAGAATATCATGTATGTATTTCAAATCTATAATTATAAAATATGTTAAAAAATTGCAAGACAAGATAACGATTTGTCAGACTTACCTTCCAGCCCGTTACCTTATCAAAGATAATGCGCTTACTAAAAAGTGTTTTCTGTATGTAGCTTTCTTCGTAATAAAATTATCATTTGTTTTACGTGCCAAATTCAGTGTGTAAAACTATAAAATTCGCAAACCGTCTCAGCTCAACAATACGTATTCCGTATTGTTTGTTATTTATATAACACGCCACAATAAAAATAAGAAATAAAACTATTTCAGTTTCAGATTCCTAAAATAAATAAATTATATATTTTTAGTTAATCATTAAAAAAAAAGTCACAAATATCTTCTTTCTTCCTAGTAAAAATATTTGTTTATAGTAGAGAGTTATAACTTATCATAGTTATCATACATCCATTCTTTTTAGTATTGTCCTGCCTTCGACTCTGAGATTTAATTGACCATGTAGTATGCGCCTACTACGCGTCCATTCACTCGCACACAGGTTTAGCGCAAGAAAGAGAAGGTAAATAACCTCACTCCCTCCCACGCCTCACAGCACTGCCAGCCGCCTGTAGCTCATTCGTGTCCGTGCGCGCGCGCCGTTACAACGCACGCAGTAACCACAGTATTTAATCGTTAAGTTTTTATTTCGTGCTAAACGAAACTTACCTTATAGTGATACGTATATATTCATAAAGTGAATGTGAAGTAAAACGCACTACCCAGCGTGGCTGCACCATGCATGCTTTACGCTTGGCGGCCGAGCTAGCACGCGATGCTAGCCAGTCCGCATTTTCCGCTCCGAATCAATACGCGATATTGATCTGTAGCAAATAATGGCCGAGCTGACACGCGATGTCAGCCAGTCCTAATTATCTAGATCATTTTTGATCTCAGCTGAGACTTTTGGTATGCGTTGCTTCCAATATCCTACCCTCATTTTCATTGCGAAAAAAGGGGAACAAGTTGAGTGAATTGGGCTTAAATGCTAACAATAAATTTCAGCCAAAGGCATTCATGCATAATTCCACATACTAAGCAGCGCTGACGATGCGCCATCATGGCCTCTAAGTATGAAGCAGCGGCCCTCGCCCGCACTCATCCGGCCCAACAGGCGCCTGCCTGGGTATGTTCTACCTGTGAGAACGCGACGGCCCATGATGCGCCGCGAATTACGTCGTGACGGTGATCTACCGTCACAATTCCAGCGTTTTTCAACGCCTCGCACTCGGAATCAGAATCCGACCACAAAAGGTATGTGTTTTATGAAAGCTTTTTTATACCATCTTAAAGCCGTACGTACAATGTACTTATTACGGGCTACCGTATTCCACTCGTGGCGAAACCACGACCGAACACTTGTCTCAGCCAATCTTTTGACAAATATTAAAATGGAGCATAATGTAAGCCACCACACTTACAAACAAAAATAGCAATAAAATAATACCAAGTATCTTTTTCGTAAGTACCGAAAAATAATAGTGGCAGATTTATTTCAAATCGAATAAATTTATATTAATTATTTTGTACATTTTTGCTCGGAAAAGTAAAATTGAAATATTTAAAAACACTTTTACTGCCTAGACCTTAATCATAAATACACGTATTCTGCAACCTGCAGTACACGCTCCACGCTCTTTTTTCCCAAAGCTCTAAAAACGGTAGCATGGCATCCCTCCATAGCTCACGTAGTTATGGGTGGTTTTGGTCCTATATCCGCGATTGATTACAACTCTTTTGTACCTACTTATTTCTTGCCAATGGCTATAAAATTGTCTAATTAGACAATGCTATGGTAAACACAACATTGCCTTATAATAATACTTAAAATATCGAATTTAATAGATTGTGTAAAAACAAAACAATTTACTTTTTAAGAAAGCAAGTTGCTACATACATTTCTGCTTTCTGCTTATACCTATAAATATTTAGCTTGTGGTTGGCTCTTTGATTATAAATAGCAAGCAAGCAAGCTGTAAGCTTGCCCAGTACGTACCAAAATATGGTTGGGTCCATATAAAAACCGGTCCGTTTAAAAACCCCATTTTTTGCTTTTAATTTTAACAGCTATGATAAAAATGAGAATGAGCTTTGCTCAATACCTGGCATATTTATGATTCTGAATAGTAGAAAATTTGCCGTATTTAGTTTTGAAATCCAACTAAGATTTAATCAATTTCTCAGTAAATAAATCGGTAAAGCTTAGATTTTATTTACCGACGCAATAACAACTAGCTGGAAACCGTAATTATTTTGAAATGTATCAAATTCCGTAATCAATTTAGAACTACCGTCATATTAGATCTATTAAGGTGCCCGCGGTATTTCATTGTTTTAGAGTTTATTACATTTTTAGAAAAATATGCTGTGACAGTGATACGCTTTTTTATGAATGCATTCATATGACCGTCGCAAAGTTTGGTACTTAATCTCGAGTCGAAAAAACTGTGTCCTTTATCTTTGGAACAGTCAGCCACCACCCAGTCAAAATTGTGACAACCTTTGGTCACCTTTCTCATAGAAACAAAAGTCAATTTTGTTTCTATGAGCTTGTTTTTTAACATATGCTGCCACAAGCACCACCGAAGATTAATTCAAATAAAACGTCATATTGTATGAAGGCAGGTAGCACTAACTAGAATTAATCGACACATTGTTAAATGTACCGTAAAAATAGGTAGCCACAAAATTAAAACAAGTCCATTTTACGAAAATAATGCCTTTTTTGTTTTTTATGGATATGCATATACAAAGCATATGAATTGGTAGAAATTCATTTTCTCAAGTATAATATTATTATATTTCATATTCTTCGGTTATTTTTATTTGCCATTTGCCACATGTCACACGTTAAACGTAGGGACGTTTAAGGAAAGATAAATACAAGACATGTTCAAAATTATATATTTACATGTTCAAAATTATTACAAATACCACTACCTATCGATATTTTTTAACACAAGGCAATTATTATATATTTAAATAAAAATACTGGCGTATACTAAATGCAATGCAGCGTTAGACCCAAACTGCACTACAATTATCTAATTCGAGTTATTGGAAATATGAACCATGTTTACTTTCCTACTGTTTATTCTGTGATTTAAGAATAAACTACATCAAGTAAATATTTTCTTTAATCATCAGTTTATTCCACCCAATTACATTCATCCACTCCACAACAATCTTCCCAGAAAGCCACTAAGTTACTAAGGAACGATTCCTTGAAACGTTGCTCCTATTAGTAATAAAATAGATTCTTATTATATGATTTTTTTTTGTGTTTGATGTTTATAGTATTCGATAAACTGTGTTTAATAAATTTTCAAAGGACATTTTATCTTAATATTCACCAGTTACTAAGGTATGGTGAAACAATTGTAGAACTCAAATTAATAAGAAAACAGGTCTAAGGGCACGATAGTCCGGCCTGCTTCCTAGTTAAAAAATATATATTTTATTTTCAAAATATTTTTTTAAAGGACTTTCCCTTTACTCTTACGCCTGACGACGTCATGTGATACAATCATTTATTAAAATTTGAATCAATTAATTATTGTAAACAAAATAATTCTTGTTTTTTTTTATGCACCACATATAAGGATTATTTTTAAATATGTTTTAAACCAGTCCCCTCGGGTACTCGATATGACAAGGGTACTTGTATACGATATCCGTTCATTTTTAGATTTCTTGTCCAAATAGGTACCCTAATTCTGAATCATAATCAGATTTCTTTGACACTACTCATAATATTGAACAAGTCAATATTTGTCAAACTTAAATATATATATTATATATAGTTAAATAAATAAAAAACTCATAGTAACTAACTCGAAAGATAGGATTGATATTTATTGTAATCCTTAAAGGTAATCCAAACATTTATCCAGGCAATAAAATTATGAATAAATTTACAACGAGAAATCTGACCATGTGCCGACCATCGAATACTCGGCGAACATTCCTAGTCGATTAGTCGAATATTAGATAAACATATTTGGTCGGGGCCTGGTAGTACCAAAACTTCTGTCGGAGAAATTGTTTGCGGTCGTTCGCCCTTATAAAGTCACAAAGTTCTCAGAAGCCGATTTTTAATCTTCTTCAGAAACATAACTTGAATACTTATTAAATTTTAAGTTATATATAAATAATTAAAAAAAAAACATTACCTACTTACTTGCCTTAAAATTTCTGATAACGATAATATTTCAAAGCCATTGAATTATCGTTTTCTTTTTGTAACTCAGCATTTAATCATATAGCATTGATAGACACCTATGAATATTTTTACGATCTTATGAGAATAACATTACTTCAAATGAATTTATTAATCAAATGCTTTTATACCAATCATTTGTTGGTTGGTTTTTACAACCAAATGTTTCCTCAGGTATTCGAAATTTAAATGTATAAAATATTATTTATATGTTTGGTATTCGGACGAATATCTTTAAAACAGTCGCATTAATACCTAAATATCCCATACTTAAAAGCAATAGAATATCATGTATGTATGTCAAAACTATAATAAGAAAATATGTTGATAACTGCAAGACAAAGATAACGATTTGTCAGACTTACCTTCAAGCCCGTTACCTTACCAAAGATAATACGCTAACTAAAAAGTGTTTTCTGTATGTAGCTTTCCTCGTAATAAAATTATCATTTGTTTTACATGCCAAATTCAGTGTGTAAAACTATAATATTCGCAAACCGTCTCAGCTCAACAATACGTATTCCGTATTGTTTGCAATTTTTATAACACACCACAATAATAATAAAAAAAATCTATTTCAGTTTCAGACTACTAAAATAAATAAATTATATATTTTTAGTTAATCATTAATAAAATTAAATAAAAACTAACAAATATATTCTTTCTTCCTAGTAAAAATATTTGTTTATATTAGAAAGTTATAACTTATCATAGTTATCATATATCCATTCTTTTTTAGAAATAATGATACATGTAAATGTCAAAGATAGTGACATGAACAATGAATTGTTATTTAATATGATCGGTTTAATGATCAAATACTACTAACATCAGAGATGTCAACTTATCCTAATGTAACAACATTGATTTTACTCCAAACATCTACATGGTCAATTAAATCTCAGAGTCGAAGGCAGGACAATTGGATGATCAAACGAACTTACCTTAAGTGAAGTTCGATCCAAATTGTCCTGGCTTCGACGAAGAGATTTAAGGTCCCACCCTTCCCAATTTCCGTGTACGTTTTTATGCAAAAATAATCGTCACCCTTACAATAAGTATAATCAATGTTGTACATCTCATATAACGGTCTCCTTGCTCTGAAATGAATGAGCTACAGGCGGCTGGCAGTGCTGTGAGGCGTGGGAGGGAGTGAGGTTATTTACCTTCTCTTTCTTGCGCTAAACCTGTGTGCGAGTGAATGGACGCGTAGTAGAGCATACTACATGGTCAATTAAATCTCTTCGTCGAAGCCAGGACAATTTGGATCGAACTTCACTTAAGGTAAGTTCGTTTGATCATCCAAATAGTAATACATCTAAATGTCAAAGATGGTGACGTGAACAATAAATTGTTATTTAATATGATCGTTCTAGTGATCAAACACTAACAGAGATGTCAACTTATTCTGTTGTAACAACATTGATTTTACTCCGAACATCTACATGGTCAATTAAATCTCAGAGTCGAAGGCAGGACAATTGGATGATCAAACGAACTTGCCTTAAGTGAAGTTCGATTCAAATTGTCCTGACTTTGACGAAGAGATTTAAGGTCCCACCCTTCCCAATTCCCGGGTACGTTTTTTATGCAAAAATAATCGTCACCCATACCATAAGTATAATCAATGTTGTACATCTCATACATCGGTCTCCTTGCTCTGAAATGAATGAGCGACAGGCGGCTGGCAGTGCTGTGAGGCGTGGGAGGGAGTGAGGTATTCTACTTTCTCTTTCTTGCGCTAAACCTGTGTGCGAGTTAATAGACGCGTAGCAGGGCATACTACATGGTCAATTAAATCTCTTCGTCGAAGTCAGGACAATTTGTATCGAACTTCACTTAAGGTAAGTTCGTTTGATCATCCAATATTTGTCGTTTTGAAGCTCAGTTTGAAATGTTTTAGTTTGTCGTTTCTGTTCAAATCGATTATCGTTTAGTATACTTTTCGATCATATTAGCTCAGTGGAGTAGTTTCGCGCACGCTCCGCTGTTGAAAATGGTACTCTCTGCGATATTTTAAAAGATACATCCCATACAAAGTTAGTCGAATTTTACACTTTTCCGGTCACCGTGAAATATTTTGTCTTGATATTAACCGACTTTATATTGACCGTCGCGTCGATATCGTCGCTTTGACACATCGTTTGTGTAGATCGGACCTGTTGCACTTCAAAAACATCGCAATATGGATTCTGTTTGCAATAATTTTAGCGTTTTGACCTACTTTAGACACTGAACATTTGTCTTTTTGAAGCTTAGTTTGAAATGTTTTAGTTTGTCGTTTCTGTTCAATTCGATCAACTTTTAGTATTTTTTTCGATCATGTTAGCTCACTGAAGTGGTTCTGCATACGCTCCGCTGTTCTTGTAGGTACTCTTTTGCGATAATTTAAAAGATACATCCCATACAAATTTAGTCGAATTTTACATTTTTTCGGTCACCGTAAAATATTTTGTCTTGATATTAACCGACTTTATATTGACCGTCGCGTCGAGCCCGTTGCGTAGACACCTTGTTTGTGTAGATCAAACCTGTTGCACTTCAAAAACATCGCAATATGGATTCTGTTTGCAATAATTTTAGCGTTTTCACCTACTTTAGACACTGAATATTTGTCGTTTTGAAGCTCAGTTTGAAATGTTTTAGTTTGTCGTTTCTGTTCAAATCGATCATCTTTTAGCATACTTTTTGATCATATTAGCTCATCGAATTGGTTCTGCGCACGTTCCGCTCTTCTAGTAGGTACTCTTTTGCGATATTTTAAAAGATACATTCCATACAAAGTTAGTCGAATTGTACACTTTTTCGGTCACCGTGAAATATTTTGTCTTGATATTAACCGACTTTATATTGACCGTCGCGTCGAGCCCGTTGCTTAGATACCTCGTTTGTGTAGATCAGACCTGCTGCACTTCAAAATCATCGCAATATGGATTCTGTTTGCAATAATTTTAGCGTTTTCACCTACTTTATACACTGAATATTTGTCGTTTTGAAGCTCAGTTTGAAATGTTTTAGTTTGTCGTTTCTGTTCAAATCGATCATCTTTAAGCATACTTTTCGATCATATTAGCTCATCGAATTGGTTCTGCGCACGTTCCGCTCTTCTAGTAGGTACTCTTTTGCAATATTTTAAAAGATACATTCCATACAAAGTTAGTCGAATTTTACACTTTTTCGGTCACCGTGAAATATTTTGTCTTGATATTAACCGACTTTATATTGACCGTCGCGTCGAGCCCGTTGCTTAGATACCTCGTTTGTGTAGATCAGACCTGCTGCACTTCAAAAACATCGCAATATGGATTCTGTTTGCAATAATTTTAGCGTTTTCACCTAATTTCGACACTGAATATTTGTCGTTTTGAAGCTCAGTTTGTAATGTTTTAGTTTGTCGTTTCTGTTCAAATCGATCATCTTTTAGCATACTTTTCGATCATATTAGCTCACCGGAGTGTTTGTGCGCACGCTCCGCTGTTAAAATAGGTACTCCTTTGCGTTAATTTAAAAGATACATCCCATACAAAAATAGTCGAATTTTACACTTTTTCAGTCACCGTGAAATATTTTGTCTTGATATTAACCAACTTTATATTGACCGTCGCATCGAGCCCGTTGCGTTGACACCTCGTTTGTGTAGATCAAACCTGTTGTACTTCAAAAACATCGCAAAATAGATTCTGTTTGCAATATTTTAGCGTTTTTACCTACTTTAAACACTGAATATTTGTCGTTTTGAAGCTCAGTTTGAAATGTTTTAGTTTGTCGTTTCTGTTCAAATCGATCATCTTTTAGCATACTTTTCGATCATATTAGCTCACCGGAGTGTTTGTGCGCACGCTCCGCTGTTAAAATAGGTACTCTTTTGCGTAAATTTAAAAGATACATCCCATACAAAGTTAGTCGAATTTAACACTTTTTCGGTCACCGTGAAATATTTTGTCTTGATATTAACCGACTTTATATTGACCGTCGCGTCGAGCCCGTTGCGTAGACACCTTGTTTGTGTAGATCAGACCTGTTGTACTTCAAAAACATCGCAATATGGATTCTGTTTGCAATAATTTTAGCGTTTTCACCTAATTTCGACACTGAATATTTGTCGTTTTGAAGCTCAGTTTGTAATGTTTTAGTTTGTCGTTTCTGTTCAAATCGATCATCTTTTAGCATACTTTTCGATCACATTAGCTCAGTGGAGTAGTTTTGCGCACGCGTCGCTGTTGAAGTAGGTACCCTCCTGCGTTTTTTTTAAAGATACATTCCATACAAAGTTAGTCGAATTTTACACTTTTTCAGTCACCGTGAAATATTTTGTCTTGATATTAACCGACTTTATATTGACCGTCGCGTCGAGCCCGTTGCGTTGACACCTCGTTTGTGTAGATCGGACCTGTTGCACTTCAAAAACTTCGCAAAATAAATTCTGTTTGCAATAATTTTAGCGTGGTCACCTACTTTAGACACTGAATATTTGTCGTTTTGAAGCTCAGTTTGAAAAGTTTTAGTTTGTCGTTTCTGTTTAAATCGATCATCTTTTAGCATACTTTTTGATCATATTAGCTCATCGAATTGGTTCTGCGCACGTTCCGCTGTTCTAGTAGGTAATCTTTTGCGATATTTAAGAAGATACATCCCATACAAAATCAGTCGAATTTTACACTTTTCGGTCACCCTGAAATATTTTGTCTTGATATTAACCGACTTTATATTGACAGTCGCGTCGAGCCCGTTGCTTAGATACCTCGTTTGTGTAGATCAGACCTGCTGCACTTCAAAAATATCGCAATATGGATTCTGTTTGCAATAATTTTAGCGTTTTCACCTACTTTTGATACTGAATATTTGTCGTTTTGAAGCTCAGTTTGAAATGTTTTAGTTTGTCGATTCTGTTCAAATCGATCATCGTTTAGCATACTTTTCGATCATATTAGCTCAGTGGAGTAGTTTCGCGTACGCTCCGCTGTTGAAAAGGGTACTTTCTGCGATATTTTAAAAGATACATCTCATACAAAGTTAGTCGAATTTTACACTTTTTCAGTCACCGTGAAATATTTTGTTTTGATATTAACCGACTTTATATTGACCGTCGTGTCGAGTCCGTTGCGTTGACACCTCGTTTGTGTAGATCGGACCTGTTGCACTTCAAAAACATCGCAATATGGATTCTGTTTGCAATAATTTTAGCGTTTTCACCTACTTTAGACACTGAATATTTGTCGTTTTGAAGCTCAGTTTGAAATGTTTTAGTTTGTCGTTTCTGTTCAAATCGATCATCTTTTAGCATACTTTTCGATCATATTAGCTCATCGAATTGGTTCTGCGCACGTTCCGCTCTTCTAGTAGGTACTCTTTTGCGATATTTTAAAAGATACATTCCATACAAAGTTAGTCGAATTGTACACTTTTTCGGTCACCGTGAAATATTTTGTCTTGATATTAACCGACTTTATATTGACCGTCGCGTAGACACCTCGTTTGTGTAGATCAGACCTGCTGCACTTCAAAAACATCGCAATATGGATTTTGTTTGCAATAATTTTAGCGTTTTCACCTAGTTTAGACACTGAATATTTGTCGTTTTGAAGCTCAGTTTGAAATGTTTTAGTTTGTCGTTTCTGTTCAAATCGATCATCTTTAAGCATACTTTTCGATCATATTAGCTCATCGAATTGGTTCTGCGCACGTTCCGCTCTTCTAGTAGGTACTCTTTTGCAATATTTTAAAAGATACATTCCATAAAAAGTTAGTCGAATTGTACACTTTTTCGGTCACCGTGAAATATTTTGTCTTGATATTAACCGACTTTATATTGACCGTCGCGTCGAGCCCGTTGCTTAGATACCTCGTTTGTGTAGATCAGACCTGCTGCACTTCAAAAACATCGCAATATGGATTCTGTTTGCAATAATTTTAGCGTTTTCACCTAATTTCGACACTGAATATTTGTCGTTTTGAAGCTCAGTTTGTAATGTTTTAGTTTGTCGTTTCTGTTCAAATCGATCATCTTTTAGCATACTTTTCGATCATATTAGCTCACCGGAGTGTTTGTGCGCACGCTCCGCTGTTAAAATATCTACTCCTTTGCGTTAATTTAAAAGATACATCCCATACAAAAATAGTCGAATTTTACACTTTTTCAGTCACCGTGAAATATTTTGTCTTGATATTAACCAACTTTATATTGACCGTCGCATCGAGCCCGTTGCGTTGACACCTCGTTTGTGTAGATCAAACCTGTTGCACTTCAAAAACATCGCAAAATAGATTCTGTTTGCAATATTTTAGCGTTTTTACCTACTTTAAACACTGAATATTTGTCGTTTTGAAGCTCAGTTTGAAATGTTTTAGTTTGTCGTTTCTGTTCAAATCGATCATCGTTTAGCATACTTTTCGATCATATTAGCTCAGTGGAGTAGTTTTGCGCACGCGTCGCTTTTGAAGTAGGTACCCTCCTGCGCTATTTTAAAAGATACATCCCATACAAAGTTAGTCGAATTTTACACTTTTTCGGTCACCGTGAAATATTTTGTTTTGATATTAACCGACTTTATTTTGACCGTCGCGTCGAGCCCGTTGCGTAGACACCTCGTTTGTGTAGATCAGACCTGCTGCACTTCAAAAACATCGCAATATGGATTCTGTTTGCAATAATTTTAGCGTTTTCACCTACTTTTGATACTGAATTGTCCTGCCTTCGACTCTGAGATTTAATTGACCATGTAGTATGCCCTTCTACGCGTCTATTAACTCGCACACAGGTTTAGCGCAAGAAAGAGAAAGTAGAAACCTCACTCCCTCCCACGCCTCACAGCACTGCCAGCCGCCTGTCGCTCATTCGTGTCCGTGCGCGCGCGCCGTTACAACGCACGCAGTAACCACAGTATATATCGTTAAGTTTTTATTTCGTGCTAAACGAAACTTACCTTATAGTGATACGTATATATTCATAAAGTGAATGTGAAGTAAAACGCACTACCCAGCGTGGCTGCACTATGCATGCTTTACGCTTCGCGGCCGAGCTAGCACGCGATGCTAGCCAGTCCGCATTTTCCGCTCCGAATCAATACGCGATATTGATCTGTAGCAAATACCGGCCGAGCTGACACGCGATGTCAGCCAGTCCTAATTATCTAGATCATTTTTGATCTCAGCTGAGACTTTTGGTATGCGTTGCTTCCAATATCCTACCCTCATTTTCATTGCGAAAAAGAGGAACAAGTTGGGTGAATTAACAGTCAATTGGGCTTTAATGCTAATAATAAATTACAGCCAAATACTAAGCAGCGCTGACGATGCGCCATCATGGCCTCTAAGTATGAAGCAGCGGCCCTCGCCCGCACTCATCCGGCCCAACAGGCGCCTGCCTGGGTATGTTCTACCTGTGCGAACGCGACGGCCCATGATGCGCCGCGAATTACTTCGTAACGGTGATCTACCGTCACAACTGCAGCGTTTTTTCAGAATCCGACCAAGAAAGGTATGTGTTTTTAAGAAAACTTTATTATATCACCTTAAAGCCGTACGTACATATGTACTTATTACGGGCTACCGTATTCCACTCGTGGCGAAACCACGACCGAACACTTGTCTCAGCCAATCTTTTGATAAATATTAAAATGGAGCATAATGTAAGCCATCACACTAACAAACAAAAATAGCAATAAAATAATACAAAGCACCTTTTCGTAAGTACCGAAAATTAGTGGCGGCAGATTTATTTCAAATCGAATAAATTTTTATTTATTTTGTACATTTTTGCTCGGAAAAGTAAAATTAAAATCACTTTTACTGCCTAGACCTTAATCATAAATACACGTATTCTGCAACCTGCAGTACACGCTCCACGCTCTTTTTTCCCAAAGCTCTAAAAACGGTAGCATGGCATCCCTCCATAGCTTACGTAGTTATGGGTGGTTTTGGTCTTATATCCGCCATTGATTACAACTCTTTTGTACTTATTTCTTGCCAATGGCTATAAAATTGTCTAATTAGACAATGCTATGGTAAACGCAACACTGCTTAATAATACTACTTAAAATATCGAATTTAATAGATTGTGTAAAAAGATAACAATTTACTTTTTTTGAAAGCAAGTTTCTACATACATTTCTGCTTTCTGTTTATACCTATAACTATTCAGCTTGTGGTTGGCTCTTTTATTATAAATAGCAAGTAAGCAAGCAAGCAAGCTGTAAGCTTGCCCAGTACGTACCAAAATATGGTTGGGTCCATATAAAAACCGGTCCGTTTAAAAACCCCATTTTTTGCTTTCAATTTTAACAGCTATGATAAAAATGAGAATGAGCTTTGCTCAATACCTGGCATATGTATGATTCTGAATGGTAGAAAATTTGACGTATTTAGTTTTGAAATCCAACTAAGATTCAATCAATTTCGGTAAAGCTTAGATTTTATTTGCCGATGCAATAACAACTAGCTGGAAAGCGTGATTGTTTTGAAATGTATCTTATCAAATTGCCTAATCAATATAGTACTACCGACATATTAGATTTATTAAGGTGCTCGCGGTATTCCATTGTTTTAGAGTTGATTACATTTTTAGAAAAATATGCTGTGACAGTGATACGCTTTTTTATGAATGCATTCATATAACCGTTGCAAAGTTCGGTACTTAATCTCGAGTCGAGAAAACTGTGTCCTTTATCTTTGGAAAAGTCAGCCACTGACCAGTAAAGATTATGACAACCTTTGGTCACCTTAAATTAATTTACTTTTGTTTCTATGAGCTTGTTTTTTAACATATGCTACCACGATCACCACCGAAGAATAATTCAAATAAAATGTCATATTGTATGAAGTATCCGCAGATAGCACTAACCAGAACTAATCAACACATCTATACTAATATTATAAAGCTGAAGAGTTTGTTTGTTTGTTTGTTTGTTTGTTTGTTTGTTTGAACGCGCTAATCTCAAAAACTACTGGCCCGATTTGAAAAATATTTTTTACGTTGGATAGTCCATTTATCGAGGAAGGCTTTAGGCTATATAACATAAAGATACGCCTCAAAAAACCACAGCAGAAATGAAAAATGTTGCGAAAACGGGAGAAAGATATTCCTTTTGAGAGCTTCCGCTGCATACGCTGCGGAAACCGCTTAAGTTACACAAAAATCATGTATGACAGGATTGTTCAGCATTAAGAGTTCTATAATAAAGTCCGCGACAGCATATGTCTATCTTTTATGGTTGACTTACTACAACCTTTTTTATGTTAATACATTTGTAAAAAAATAATGCATTATTTTTAGAGGTGTATTATACACACAGGTATTTATTCTTATCAAAATAAATACATTCATCATCACGAGCATTTCATTTAGAACCAAGTTGCCCTTTATATCATTTGATTTCAATAAATATCTTAGGAGCTATCACAGTTTTAACATAACTACGCACCAAAATAATGTTCGCAGCTTAAGTACAACGTGCGCTTGCGCTAATATATTATAAAGCTGAAGAGTTTGTTTGTTTGAACGCGCTTATCTCAGGAACTGCTGGACCGATTTGAAAAAATATTTCTGTGTTGGATAGCTTAGTTATCGAGAAAGGCTTTAGGATATTAAACATGACGCTGCGACGGGAGGGGAGGGAGCAAACTCAAAACGCGCAGACGAAGTCGCGGGGGACCGCTAGTTGTTAAATATACCGTAAGAATAGGTAGCTACAAAATTGAAACAAGTCCATTTTACGAAAATAATGCCTTTTTGTTTTTTATGGATATGCAATAACAAAGCATATGAATTGGTACAATTTAATTTTCTCAAGTATAATATTATTTTATTTAATATTCTTCGGTTATTTTTATTTGTCATGTGCCACATGCCACACGTAAAACGTAGGGACGTTTAAGGTGTGATAAATACAAGACATGTTCATTATTACGCAAATACTACTATCGATTTTTTTTTTAACAAAAGGCAATTATTATATATTAAAATAAATAAATAAAACTGGCGTATCCTAAATGCAATGCTGCATTAGACCCAAATTGCACTACAATTATCTAATTTGAGTTATTGGAAATATGTACCATGTTAATTTTCCTACTATTTATTCTGTGATTTAATAATAAACTACATCAAATAAATATATTCTCTAATCATCAGTTTTTTTCACCCAATTACATTCATCCACTCCACAACAATCTTCCCCAGAAAGCCACTAAGTTACTAAGGAACGATTCTTTGGAAACGTTGCTCCAATTAGTAATAAAATAGATACTTATAATATGAACTTTATCGTTTGATGTTTAAAGAATTCGATAAACTGTGTTTAATAAATTTTCAAAGGACATTTCATCTTAATATTCACCAGTTACTAAGGTATGGTGGAACAATTGTAGAATAAAAATTAATAACAAAACAGGTCTAGTGGCACGATAGTCCGGCCCGCCTCCTAGTTGAATATATATATATATTTCATTTTCAAAATGTTTTTTAAAGGACTTTCCCTTCACTCTTACGCCAGAGGACGTCATGTGATACGACAATTCATTAAAATTTGAGTCAAATAATTATTGTAAACCAAATAATTCTTGTTTTTTTTATGAACCATATATAAGAATGTTTTTAAATATGTATGAAACCAGTCTACCTTGGGATCTCGATATGACAAAGGTACTTGTATACGATATCAGTTTATTTTTAGATTTTTTGTCCAAATAGGTACCCTAATTCTGAATCATAATCAGATTTTTTTTGACACTGCTCATAATATTGAAACAAGTCAATATATGTCAAACTAAAATATATATATATATAATTAAATAAATAAAAAACTCATAGTAACTGACTCGAAAGATAGTAACTAACTCGAAAGATATTTACTATAATCCTTAAAAGTTATCCAGGCAATAAAATTGTGAGTAAATTTACAACGAGAAATCTGACCATGTGCCGACTATCGAATACTCGGCCAACATTCCTGGTCGATTAGTCGAAAATAAGATAAACGTATTTGGCCGGGGCCGGGTAGTACCAAAACTTCTGTCGGAGAAATTGTTTGCGGTCGTTCGCCCTTATAAAGTCACAAAGTTCTCAGAAGCCGATTTTTAATCTTCTTCATTTCTGAAGAAGATTGTATATTGTAAATTGATTGATATAGTTACTTTTCAGTAACTAAAATACTTATTGAATTTTTAATTATATATAAATAAATAAAAAATCATTACTTACCTACTTACCCATGCCTTAAAATTTCTGATAACGACAATATTTCAAAGCCATTGAATTGTCGTATTCTTTTGGTAACTCAGCAAATAATCATATAGCATTGATAGATACCTGTAAATATTTCATGATCTTAAGAGAATTTTATTCCTTAAAATAAACAAATTAATCAATTGCTTTTATATCAATCATCTAACACTTTTTATAACCAAATGTTTTCTCAGGTATTCGAAATTTAAATGTAAAAAATATTATTTATATGTTTGGTATTCGGACGTATATCTTTAAAACAGTCACATTAATACCTAAATATCCCATTCTAAAAAGCAATAGAATATCATGTATGTATTTCAAATCTATAATTATAAAATATGTTAAAAAATTGCAAGACAAGATAACGATTTGTCAGACTTACCTTCCAGCCCGTTACCTTATCAAAGATAATGCGCTTACTAAAAAGTGTTTTCTGTATGTAGCTTTCTTCGTAATAAAATTATCATTTGTTTTACGTGCCAAATTCAGTGTGTAAAACTATAAAATTCGCAAACCGTCTCAGCTCAACAATACGTATTCCGTATTGTTTGTTATTTATATAACACGCCACAATAAAAATAAGAAATAAAACTATTTCAGTTTCAGATTCCTAAAATAAATAAATTATATATTTTTAGTTAATCATTAAAAAAAAAGTCACAAATATCTTCTTTCTTCCTAGTAAAAATATTTGTTTATAGTAGAGAGTTATAACTTATCATAGTTATCATACATCCATTCTTTTTAGTAATAGTAATACATCTAAATGTCAAAGATGGTGACGTGAACAATAAATTGTTATTTAATATGATCGTTCTAGTGATCAAACACTAACAGAGATGTCAACTTATTCTGTTGTAACAACATTGATTTTACTCCGAACATCTACATGGTCAATTAAATCTCAGAGTCGAAGGCAGGACAATTGGATGATAAAACGAACTTGCCTTAAGTGAAGTTCGATTCAAATTGTCCTGACTTTGACGAAGAGATTTAAGGTCCCACCCTTCCCAATTCCCGGGTACGTTTTTTATGCAAAAATAATCGTCACCCATACCATAAGTATAATCAATGTTGTACATCTCATACATCGGTCTCCTTGCTCTGAAATGAATGAGCGACAGGCGGCTGGCAGTGCTGTAAGGCGTGGGAGGGAGTGAGGTTTTCTACTTTCTCTTTCTTGCGCTAAACCTGTGTGCGAGTTAATAGACGCGTAGCAGGGCATACTACATGGTCAATTAAATCTCTTCGTTGAAGTCAGGACAATTTGTATCGAACTTCACTTAAGGTAAGTTCGTTTGATCATCCAATATTTGTCGTTTTGAAGCTCAGTTTGAAATGTTTTAGTTTGTCGTTTCTGTTCAAATCGATTATCGTTTAGCATACTTTTCGATCATATTAGCTCAGTGGAGTAGTTTCGCCCACGCTCCGCTGTTGAAAATGGTACTCTCTGCGAAATTTTTAAAGATACATCCCATACAAAGTTAGTCGAATTTTACACTTTTTCAGTCACCGTGAAATATTTTGTCTTGATATTAACCGACTTTATATTGACCATCGTGTCGATATCGTCGCTTTGACACATCGTTTGTGTAGATCGGACCTGTTGCACTTCAAAAACATCGCAATATGGATTCTGTTTGCAATAATTTTAGCGTTTTGACCTACTTTAAACACTGAACATTTGCCTTTTTGAAGCTTAGTTTGAAATGTTTTAGTTTGTCGTTTCTGTTCAAATCGATAATCTTTTAGCATACTTATCGATCATATTAGCTCACCGGAGTATTTGTGCGCACGCTCCGCTGTTAAAATAGGTACTCCTTTGCGTTAATTTAAAAGATACATCCCATACAAAGTAAGTCGAATTTTACACTTTTTCGGTCACCATGAAATATTTTGTCTTGATATTAACCGACTTTATATTGACCGTCGCGTCGAGCCCGTTGCGTAGACACCTTGTTTGTGTAGATCAAACCTGTTGCACTTTAAAAACATCGCAAAATAGATTCTGTTTGCAATAATTTTAGCGTTTTTACCTACTTTAAACACTGAATATTTGTCGTTTTGAAGCTCAGTTTGAAATGTTTTAGTTTGTCGTTTCTGTTCAAATCGATCATCTTTTAGCAAACTATTCGATTATATTAGCTCACCGGAGTGTTTGTGCGCACGCTCCGCTGTTAAAATAGGTACTCCTTTGCGTAAATTTAAAAGATACATCCCATACAAAGTTGGTCGAATTTAACACTTTTTCGGAAACCATGAAATATTTTGTCTTGATATTAACCGACTTTATATTGACCGTCGCGTCGAGCTCGTTGCGTAGACACCTCGTTTGTGTTGATCAGACCTGCTGCACTTCAAAAACATCGCAATACTCGTATGGATTCTGTTTGCAATAATTTTAGCGTTTTCACCTACTTTTGATACAGAATATTTGTCGTTTTGAAGCTCAGTTTGAAATGTATTAGTTTGTCGTTTCTGTTCAAATCGATTATCTTTAAGCATACTTTTTGATCATATTAGCTCATCGAAGTGGTTCTGCGCACGTTCCGCTGTTCTTGTTAGTACTTTTTTGCGATATTTTAAAAGATACATCCCATACAAAGTTAGTCGAATTTTACACTTTTTCAGTCACCGTAAAATATTTTGTCTTGATATTAACCGACTTTATATTGACCTTCGCGTCGATATCGTCGTTTTGACACATCGTTTGTGTAGATCAGACCTGCTGCACTTCAAAAACATCGCAATATGGATTCTGTTTGCAATAATTTTAGCGTTTTCACCTACTTTAGACACTGAATATTTGTCGTTTTGAAGCTCAGTTTGAAATGTTTTAGTTTGTCGTTTCTGTTCAAATCGATCATCTTTTAGCATACTTTTTGATCATATTAGCTCATCGAATTGGTTCTGCGCACGTTCCGCTCTTCTAGTAGGTACTCTTTTGCGATATTTTAAAAGATACATTCCATACAAAGTTAGTCGAATTTTACACTTTTTCGGTCACCGTGAAATATTTTGTCTTGATATTAACCGACTTTATATTGACCGTCGCGTCGAGCCCGTTGCGTAGACACCTCGTTTGTGTAGATCGGACCTGTTGCACTTCAAAAACATCGCAATATGGATTCTGTTTGCAATAATTTAAGCGTTTTCACCTACTTTAGACACTGAATATTTGTCGTTTTGAAGCTCAGTTTGAAAAGTTTTAGTTTGTCGTTTCTGTTCAAATCGATCATCTTTAAGCATACTTTTTGATCATATTAGCTCATCGAATTGGTTCTGCGCACGTTCCGTACTTCTAGTAGGTACTCTTTTGCGATATTTTAAAAGATACATTCCATACAAAGTTAGTCGAATTTTACACTTTTTCAGTCACCGTGAAATATTTTGTCTTGATATTAACCAACTTTATATTGACCGTCGCATCGAGCCCGTTGCGTTGACACCTCGTTTGTGTAGATCAAACCTGCTGCACTTCCAAAACATCGCAAAATAGATTCTGTTTGCAATATTTTAGCGTTTTTACCTACTTTAAACACTGAATATTTGTCGTTTTAAAGCTCAGTTTGAAATGTTTTAGTTTGTCGTTTCTGTTCAAATCGATCATCTTTTAGCATACTTTTCGATCATATTAGCTCACCGGAGTGTTTGTGCGCACGCTTCGCTGTTAAAAAAGGTACCCTCCTGCGCTATTTTAAAAGATACATCCCATACAAAGTTAGTCGAATTTTACACTTTTTCGGTCACCGTGAAATATTTTGTCTTGATATTAACCGACTTTATATTGACCGTCGCGTCGAGCCCGTTGCGTAGACACCTCGTTTGTGTAGATCAGACCTGCTGCACTTCAAAAACATCGCAATATGGATTCTGTTTGCAATAATTTTAGCGTTTTCACCTACTTTTGATACTGAATTGTCCTGCCTTCGACTCTGAGATTTAATTGACGTGTAGTATGCCCTACTACGCGTCTTTTAACTCGCACACAGGTTTAGCGCAAGAAAGAGAAAGTAGAAACCTCACTCCCTCCCACGCCTCACAGCACTGCCAGCCGCCTGTCGCTCATTCGTGTCCGTGCGCGCGCGCCGTTACAACGCACGCAGTAACCACAGTATATATCGTTAAGTTTTTATTTCGTGCTAAATGAAACTTACCTTATAGTGATACGTATATATTCATAAAGTGAATGTGAAGTAAAACGCACTACCCAGCGTGGCTGCACCATGCATGCTTTACGCTTCGCGGCCGAGCTAGCACGCGATGCTAGCCAGTCCGCATTTTCCGCTCCGAATCAATACGCGATATTGATCTGTAGCAAATACCGGCCGAGCTGACACGCGATGTCAGCCAGTCCTAATTATCTAGATCATTTTTGATCTCAGCTGAGACTTTTGGTATGCGTTGCTTCCAATATCCTACCCTCATTTTCATTGCGAAAAAGAGGAACAAGTTGGGTGAATTTACAGTCAATTGGGCTTTAATGCTAATAATAAATTACAGCCAAAGGCATTCATACATAATTCCACATACTAAGCAGCGCTGACGATGCGCCATCATGGCCTCTAAGTATGAAGCAGCGGCCCTCGCCCGCACTCATCCGGCCCAACAGGCGCCTGCCTGGGTATGTTCTACCTGTGCGAACGCGACGGCCCATGATGCGCCGCGAATTACTTCGTAACGGTGATCTACCGTCACATTTGCAGCGTTTTTTCAGAATCCGACCAAGAAAGGTATGTGTTTTTAAGAAAACTTTATTATATCACCTTAAAGCCGTACGTACATATGTACTTATTACGGGCTACCGTATTCCACTCGTGGCGAAACCACGACCGAACACTTGTCTCAGCCAATCTTTTGATAAATATTAAAATGGAGCATAATGTAAGCCATCACACTAACAAACAAAAATAGCAATAAAATAATACAAAGCACCTTTTCGTAAGTACCGAAAATTAGTGGCGGCAGATTTATTTCAAATCGAATAAATTTTTATTTATTTTGTACATTTTTGCTCGGAAAAGTAAAATTAAAATCACTTTTACTGCCTAGACCTTAATCATAAATACACGTATTCTGCAACCTGCAGTACACGCTCCACGCTCTTTTTTCCCAAAGCTCTAAAAACGGTAGCATGGCATCCCTCCATAGCTTACGTAGTTATGGGTGGTTTTGGTCTTATATCCGCCATTGATTACAACTCTTTTGTACTTATTTCTTGCCAATGGCTATAAAATTGTCTAATTAGACAATGCTATGGTAAACGCAACACTGCTTAATAATACTACTTAAAATATCGAATTTAATAGATTGTGTAAAAAGATAACAATTTACTTTTTTTGAAAGCAAGTTTCTACATACATTTCTGCTTTCTGTTTATACCTATAACTATTCAGCTTGTGGTTGGCTCTTTTATTATAAATAGCAAGCAAGCAAGCTGTAAGCTTGCCCAGTACGTACCAAAATATGGTTGGGTCCATATAAAAACCGGTCCGTTTAAAAACCCCATTTTTTGCTTTCAATTTTAACAACTATGATAAAAATGAGAATGAGCTTTGCTCAATACCTGGCATATGTATGATTCTGAATGGTAGAAAATTTGACGTATTTAGTTTTGAAATCCAACTAAGATTCAATCAATTTCGGTAAAGCTTAGATTTTATTTGCCGATGCAATAACAACTAGCTGGAAAGCGTGATTGTTTTGAAATGTATCTTATCAAATTGCCTAATCAATATAGTACTACCGACATATTAGATTTATTAAGGTGCTCGCGGTATTCCATTGTTTTAGAGTTGATTACATTGTTCATAAAGATGAAATAAGAAACCAAAAATTTGCGCACGGGCGGGACTTGAACCAGCAACCTTTTGGCAAACCGGGCCAAACGCTCTTACCAATTGAGCTACCGTGCTGTTAGTCCGACCCTGCGAAATTTGTGGTTTCTTATGAAAACGTCAATTGCGTGACGCTTAGCGCCATCTAGCCCTTCTGTTTATGAAACAGATGGCCCAAGCAGTTATTCTTTACAGAATAAATTCAACTTGGAAATTGATGACGCTTCGCTATCTTATGCTTTAGAATGTTTTTTAACACTTACAGTGTCATATTTTATGTTCATAAAGATGAAATAAGAAACCAAAAATATTGACGTTTTCATAAGAAACCACAAATTTCGCAGGGTCGGACTAACAGCACGGTAGCTCAATTGGTAAGAGCGTTTGGCCCGGTTTGCCAAAAGGTTGCTGGTTCAAGTCCCGCCCGTGCGCAAATTTTTGGTTTCTTATTTCATCTTTATGAACATAAAATATGACACTGTAAGTGTTAAAAAACATTCTAAAGCATAAGATAGCGAAGCGTCATCAATTTCCAAGTTGAATTTATTCTGTAAAGAATAACTGCTTGGGCCATCTGTTTCATAAACAGAAGGGCTAGATGGCGCTAAGCGTCACGCAATTGACGTTTTCATAAGAAACCACAAATTTCGCAGGGTCGGACTAACAGCACGGTAGCTCAATTGGTAAGAGCGTTTGGCCCGGTTTGCCAAAAGGTTGCTGGTTCAAGTCCCGCCCGTGCGCAAATTTTTGGTTTCTTATTTCATCTTTATGAACATAAAATATGACACTGTAAGTGTTAAAAAACATTCTAAAGCACGTTGATTACATTTTTAGAAAAATATGCTGTGACAGTGATACGCTTTTTTATGAATGCATTCATATAACCGTTGCAAAGTTCGGTACTTAATCTCGAGTCGAGAAAACTGTGTCCTTTATCTTTGGAAAAGTCAGCCACTGACCAGTAAAGATTATGACAACCTTTGGTCACCTTAAATTAATTTACTTTTGTTTCTATGAGCTTGTTTTTTAACATATGCTACCACGATCACCACCGAAGAATAATTCAAATAAAATGTCATATTGTATGAAGTATCCGCAGATAGCACTAACCAGAACTAATCAACACATTGTTAAATATACCGTAAAATAGGTAGCTACAAAATTGAAACAAGTCCATTTTACGAAAATAACGCCTTTTTGTTTTTTATGGATATGCAATAACAAAGCATATGAATTGGTACAATTTAATTTTCTCAAGTATAATATTATTTTATTTAATATTCTTCGGTTCTTTTTATTTGTCATGTGCCACATGCCACACGTAAAACGTAGGGACGTTTAAGGTGTGATAAATACAAGACATGTTCATTATTACGCAAATACTACTATCGATTTTTTTTTTAACAAAAGGCAATTATTATATATTAAAATAAATAAATAAAACTGGCGTATCCTAAATGCAATGCTGCATTAGACCCAAATTGCACTACAATTATCTAATTTGAGTTATTGGAAATATGAACCATGTTAATTTTCCTACTATTTATTCTGTGATTTAATAATAAACTACATCAAATAAATATATTCTCTAATCATCAGTTTTTTTCACCCAATTACATCATCCACTCCACAACAATCTTCCCCAGAAAGCCACTAAGTTACTAAGGAACGATTCTTTGGAAACGTTGCTCCAATTGGTAATAAAATAGATACTTATAATATGAACTTTATCGTTTGATGTTTAAAGAATTCGATAAACTGTGTTTAATAAATTTTCAAAGGACATTTCATCTTAATATTCACCAGTTACTAAGGTATGGTGGAACAATTGTAGAATTAAAATTAATAACAAAACAGGTCTAGTGGCACGATAGTCCGGCCCGCCTCCTAGTTGAATATATATATATATATATTTCATTTTCAAAATGTTTTTTAAAGGACTTTCCCTTCACTCTTACGCCAGAGGACGTCATGTGATACGACAATTCATTAAAATTTGAGTCAAATAATTATTGTAAACCAAATAATTCTTGTTTTTTTATGAACCATATATAAGAATGTTTTTAAATATGTATGAAACCAGTCTACCTTGGGATCTCGATATGACAAAGGTACTTGTATACGATATCAGTTTATTTTTAGATTTTTTGTCCAAATAGGTACCCTAATTCTGAATCATAATCAGATTTTTTTTGACACTGCTCATAATATTGAAACAAGTCAATATATGTCAAACTAAAATATATATATATATATATATAATTAAATAAATAAAAAACTCATAGTAACTGACTCGAAAGATAGTAACTAACTCGAAAGATATTTACTATAATCCTTAAAAGTTATACAGGCAATAAAATTGTGAGTAAATTTACAACGAGAAATCTGACCATGTGCCGACTATCGAATACTCGGCCAACATTCCTGGTCGATTAGTCGAAAATAAGATAAACGTATTTGGCCGGGGCCGGGTAGTACCAAAACTTCTGTCGGAGAAATTGTTTGCGGTCGTTCGCCCTTATAAAGTCACAAAGTTCTCAGAAGCCGATTTTTAATCTTCTTCATTTCTGAAGAAGATTGTATATTGTAAATTGATTGATATAGTTACTTTTCAGTAACTAAAATACTTATTGAATTTTTAATTATATATAAATAAATAAAAAATCATTACTTACCTACTTACCCATGCCTTAAAATTTCTGATAACGACAATATTTCAAAGCCATTGAATTGTCGTATTCTTTTGGTAACTCAGCAAATAATCATATAGCATTGATAGATACCTGTAAATATTTCATGATCTTAAGAGAATTTTATTCCTTAAAATAAACAAATTAATCAATTGCTTTTATATCAATCATCTAACACTTTTTATAACCAAATGTTTTCTCAGGTATTCGAAATTTAAATGTAAAAAATATTATTTATATGTTTGGTATTCGGACGTATATCTTTAAAACAGTCACATTAATACCTAAATATCCCATTCTAAAAAGCAATAGAATATCATGTATGTATTTCAAATCTATAATTATAAAATATGTTAAAAAATTGCAAGACAAGATAACGATTTGTCAGACTTACCTTCCAGCCCGTTACCTTATCAAAGATAATGCGCTTACTAAAAAGTGTTTTCTGTATGTAGCTTTCTTCGTAATAAAATTATCATTTGTTTTACGTGCCAAATTCAGTGTGTAAAACTATAAAATTCGCAAACCGTCTCAGCTCAACAATACGTATTCCGTATTGTTTGTTATTTATATAACACGCCACAATAAAAATAAGAAATAAAACTATTTCAGTTTCAGATTCCTAAAATAAATAAATTATATATTTTTAGTTAATCATTAAAAAAAAAGTCACAAATATCTTCTTTCTTCCTAGTAAAAATATTTGTTTATAGTAGAGAGTTATAACTTATCATAGTTATCATACATCCATTCTTTTTAGTATTGTCCTGCCTTCGACTCTGAGATTTAATTGACCATGTAGTATGCGCCTACTACGCGTCCATTCACTCGCACACAGGTTTAGCGCAAGAAAGAGAAGGTAAATAACCTCACTCCCTCCCACGCCTCACAGCACTGCCAGCCGCCTGTAGCTCATTCGTGTCCGTGCGCGCGCGCCGTTACAACGCACGCAGTAACCACAGTATTTAATCGTTAAGTTTTTATTTCGTGCTAAACGAAACTTACCTTATAGTGATACGTATATATTCATAAAGTGAATGTGAAGTAAAACGCACTACCCAGCGTGGCTGCACCATGCATGCTTTACGCTTGGCGGCCGAGCTAGCACGCGATGCTAGCCAGTCCGCATTTTCCGCTCCGAATCAATACGCGATATTGATCTGTAGCAAATAATGGCCGAGCTGACACGCGATGTCAGCCAGTCCTAATTATCTAGATCATTTTTGATCTCAGCTGAGACTTTTGGTATGCGTTGCTTCCAATATCCTACCCTCATTTTCATTGCGAAAAAAGGGGAACAAGTTGAGTGAATTGGGCTTAAATGCTAACAATAAATTTCAGCCAAAGGCATTCATGCATAATTCCACATACTAAGCAGCGCTGACGATGCGCCATCATGGCCTCTAAGTATGAAGCAGCGGCCCTCGCCCGCACTCATCCGGCCCAACAGGCGCCTGCCTGGGTATGTTCTACCTGTGAGAACGCGACGGCCCATGATGCGCCGCGAATTACGTCGTGACGGTGATCTACCGTCACAATTCCAGCGTTTTTTCAACGCCTCGCACTCGGAATCAGAATCCGACCACAAAAGGTATGTGTTTTATGAAAGCTTTTTTATACCATCTTAAAGCCGTACGTACAATGTACTTATTACGGGCTACCGTATTCCACTCGTGGCGAAACCACGACCGAACACTTGTCTCAGCCAATCTTTTGACAAATATTAAAATGGAGCATAATGTAAGCCACCACACTTACAAACAAAAATAGCAATAAAATAATACCAAGTATCTTTTTCGTAAGTACCGAAAAATAATAGTGGCAGATTTATTTCAAATCGAATAAATTTATATTAATTATTTTGTACATTTTTGCTCGGAAAAGTAAAATTGAAATATTTAAAAACACTTTTACTGCCTAGACCTTAATCATAAATACACGTATTCTGCAACCTGCAGTACACGCTCCACGCTCTTTTTTCCCAAAGCTCTAAAAACGGTAGCATGGCATCCCTCCATAGCTCACGTAGTTATGGGTGGTTTTGGTCCTATATCCGCGATTGATTACAACTCTTTTGTACCTACTTATTTCTTGCCAATGGCTATAAAATTGTCTAATTAGACAATGCTATGGTAAACACAACATTGCCTTATAATAATACTTAAAATATCGAATTTAATAGATTGTGTAAAAACAAAACAATTTACTTTTTAAGAAAGCAAGTTGCTACATACATTTCTGCTTTCTGCTTATACCTATAAATATTTAGCTTGTGGTTGGCTCTTTGATTATAAATAGCAAGCAAGCAAGCTGTAAGCTTGCCCAGTACGTACCAAAATATGGTTGGGTCCATATAAAAACCGGTCCGTTTAAAAACCCCATTTTTTGCTTTTAATTTTAACAGCTATGATAAAAATGAGAATGAGCTTTGCTCAATACCTGGCATATTTATGATTCTGAATAGTAGAAAATTTGCCGTATTTAGTTTTGAAATCCAACTAAGATTTAATCAATTTCTCAGTAAATAAATCGGTAAAGCTTAGATTTTATTTACCGACGCAATAACAACTAGCTGGAAACCGTAATTATTTTGAAATGTATCAAATTCCGTAATCAATTTAGAACTACCGTCATATTAGATCTATTAAGGTGCCCGCGGTATTTCATTGTTTTAGAGTTTATTACATTTTTAGAAAAATATGCTGTGACAGTGATACGCTTTTTTATGAATGCATTCATATGACCGTCGCAAAGTTTGGTACTTAATCTCGAGTCGAAAAAACTGTGTCCTTTATCTTTGGAACAGTCAGCCACCACCCAGTCAAAATTGTGACAACCTTTGGTCACCTTTCTCATAGAAACAAAAGTCAATTTTGTTTCTATGAGCTTGTTTTTTAACATATGCTGCCACAAGCACCACCGAAGATTAATTCAAATAAAACGTCATATTGTATGAAGGCAGGTAGCACTAACTAGAATTAATCGACACATTGTTAAATGTACCGTAAAAATAGGTAGCCACAAAATTAAAACAAGTCCATTTTACGAAAATAATGCCTTTTTTGTTTTTTATGGATATGCATATACAAAGCATATGAATTGGTAGAAATTCATTTTCTCAAGTATAATATTATTATATTTCATATTCTACGGTTATTTTTATTTGCCATTTGCCACATGTCACACGTTAAACGTAGGGACGTTTAAGGAAAGATAAATACAAGACATGTTCAAAATTATTACAAATACCACTACCTATCGATATTTTTTAACACAAGGCAATTATTATATATTTAAATAAAAATACTGGCGTATACTAAATGCAATGCAGCGTTAGACCCAAACTGCACTACAATTATCTAATTCGAGTTATTGGAAATATGAACCATGTTTACTTTCCTACTGTTTATTCTGTGATTTAAGAATAAACTACATCAAGTAAATATTTTCTTTAATCATCAGTTTATTCCACCCAATTACATTCATCCACTCCACAACAATCTTCCCAGAAAGCCACTAAGTTACTAAGGAACGATTCCTTGAAACGTTGCTCCTATTAGTAATAAAATAGATTCTTATTATATGTTTTTTTTTTGTGTTTGATGTTTATAGTATTCGATAAACTGTGTTTAATAAATTTTCAAAGGACATTTTATCTTAATATTCACCAGTTACTAAGGTATGGTGAAACAATTGTAGAACTCAAATTAATAAGAAAACAGGTCTAAGGGCACGATAGTCCGGCCTGCTTCCTAGTTAAAAAATATATATTTTATTTTCAAAATATTTTTTTAAAGGACTTTCCCTTTACTCTTACGCCTGACGACGTCATGTGATACAATCATTTATTAAAATTTGAATCAATTAATTATTGTAAACAAAATAATTCTTGTTTTTTTTATGCACCACATATAAGGATTATTTTTAAATATGTTTTAAACCAGTCCCCTCGGGTACTCGATATGACAAGGGTACTTGTATACGATATCCGTTCATTTTTAGATTTCTTGTCCAAATAGGTACCCTAATTCTGAATCATAATCAGATTTCTTTGACACTACTCATATTATTGAACAAGTCAATATTTGTCAAACTTAAATATATATATTATATATAGTTAAATAAATAAAAAACTCATAGTAACTAACTCGAAAGATAGGATTGATATTTATTGTAATCCTTAAAGGTAATCCAAACATTTATCCAGGCAATAAAATTATGAATAAATTTACAACGAGAAATCTGACCATGTGCCGACCATCGAATACTCGGCGAACATTCCTAGTCGATTAGTCGAATATTAGATAAACATATTTGGTCGGGGCCTGGTAGTACCAAAACTTCTGTCGGAAATCTTTTTGCGGTCGTTTGCCCTTATAAAGTCGCAAAGCTTTTAGAAGCCGATTTTTAATCTTCTTCAGAAACATAACTTGAATACTTATTAAATTTTAAGTTATATATAAATAATTAAAAAAAAAAAACATTACCTACTTACTTGCCTTAAAATTTCTGATAACGATAATATTTCAAAGCCATTGAATTATCGTTTTCTTTTTGTAACTCAGCATTTAATCATATAGCATTGATAGACACCTATGAATATTTTTACGATCTTATGAGAATAACATTACTTCAAATGAATTTATTAATCAAATGCTTTTATACCAATCATTTGTTGGTTGGTTTTTACAACCAAATGTTTCCTCAGGTATTCGAAATTTAAATGTATAAAATATTATTTATATGTTTGGTATTCGGACGAATATCTTTAAAACAGTCGCATTAATACCTAAATATCCCATACTTAAAAGCAATAGAATATCATGTATGTATGTCAAAACTATAATAAGAAAATATGTTGATAACTGCAAGACAAAGATAACGATTTGTCAGACTTACCTTCAAGCCCGTTACCTTACCAAAGATAATACGCTAACTAAAAAGTGTTTTCTGTATGTAGCTTTCCTCGTAATAAAATTATCATTTGTTTTACATGCCAAATTCAGTGTGTAAAACTATAATATTCGCAAACCGTCTCAGCTCAACAATACGTATTCCGTATTGTTTGCAATTTTTATAACACACCACAATAATAATAAAAAAAATCTATTTCAGTTTCAGACTACTAAAATAAATAAATTATATATTTTTAGTTAATCATTAATAAAATTAAATAAAAACTAACAAATATATTCTTTCTTCCTAGTAAAAATATTTGTTTATATTAGAAAGTTATAACTTATCATAGTTATCATATATCCATTCTTTTTTAGAAATAATGATACATGTAAATGTCAAAGATAGTGACATGAACAATGAATTGTTATTTAATATGATCGGTTTAATGATCAAATACTACTAACATCAGAGATGTCAACTTATCCTAATGTAACAACATTGATTTTACTCCAAACATCTACATGGTCAATTAAATCTCAGAGTCGAAGGCAGGACAATTGGATGATCAAACGAACTTACATTAAGTGAAGTTCGATCCAAATTGTCCTGGCTTCGACGAAGAGATTTAAGGTCCCACCCTTCCCAATTTCCGTGTACGTTTTTATGCAAAAATAATCGTCACCCTTACAATAAGTATAATCAATGTTGTACATCTCATATAACGGTCTCCTTGCTCTGAAATGAATGAGCTACAGGCGGCTGGCAGTGCTGTGAGGCGTGGGAGGGAGTGAGGTTATTTACCTTCTCTTTCTTGCGCTAAACCTGTGTGCGAGTGAATGGACGCGTAGTAGGGCATACTACATGGTCAATTAAATCTCTTCGTCGAAGCCAGGACAATTTGGATCGAACTTCACTTAAGGTAAGTTCGTTTGATCATCCAAATAGTAATACATCTAAATGTCAAAGATGGTGACGTGAACAATAAATTGTTATTTAATATGATCGTTCTAGTGATCAAACACTAACAGAGATGTCAACTTATTCTGTTGTAACAACATTGATTTTACTCCGAACATCTACATGGTCAATTAAATCTCAGAGTCGAAGGCAGGACAATTGGATGATCAAACGAACTTGCCTTAAGTGAAGTTCGATTCAAATTGTCCTGACTTTGACGAAGAGATTTAAGGTCCCACCCTTCCCAATTCCCGGGTACGTTTTTTATGCAAAAATAATCGTCACCCATACCATAAGTATAATCAATGTTGTACATCTCATACATCGGTCTCCTTGCTCTGAAATGAATGAGCGACAGGCGGCTGGCAGTGCTGTGAGGCGTGGGAGGGAGTAAGGTTTTCTACTTTCTCTTTCTTGCGCTAAACCTGTGTGCGAGTTAATAGACGCGTAGCATACTACATGGTCAATTAAATCTCTTCGTCGAAGTCAGGACAATTTGTATCGAACTTCACTTAAGGTAAGTTCGTTTGATCATCCAATATTTGTCGTTTTGAAGCTCAGTTTGAAATGTTTTAGTTTGTCGTTTCTGTTCAAATCGATTATCGTTTAGTATACTTTTCGATCATATTAGCTCAGTGGAGTAGTTTCGCGCACGCTCCGCTGTTGAAAATGGTACTCTCTGCGATATTTTAAAAGATACATCCCATACAAAGTTAGTCGAATTTTACACTTTTTCAGTCACCGTGAAATATTTTGTCTTGATATTAACCGACTTTATATTGACCGTCGCGTCGATATCGTCGCTTTGACACATCTTTTGTGTAGATCGGACCCGTTGCACTTCAAAAACATCGCAATATGGATTCTGTTTGCAATAATTTTAGCGTTTTGACCTACTTTAGACACTGAACATTTGTCTTTTTGAAGCTTAGTTTGAAATGTTTTAGTTTGTCGTTTCTGTTCAAATTGATCATCTTTTAGCATACTTTTCGATCAAATTAGCTCAATGAAGTGGTTTTGCGAACGTTCTGCTGTTCTTTTAAGTTCTCTTTTGCGATATTTTAAAAGATACATCCCATACAAAGTTAGTCGAATTTTACACTTTTTCGGTCACCGTGAAATATTTTGTCTTGATATTAACCGACTTTATATTGACCGTCGCGTCGAGCCCGTTGCGTAGACACCTTGTTTGTGTAAATCAAACCTGTTGCACTTCAAAAACATCGCAATATGGATTCTGTTTGCAATAATTTTAGCGTTTTCACCTAATTTCGACACTGAATATTTGTCGTTTTGAAGCTCAGTTTGTAATGTTTTAGTTTGTCGTTTCTGTTCAAATCGATCATCGTTTAGCATACTTTTCGATCATATTAGCTCACCGGAGTGTTTGTGCGCACGCTCCGCTGTTAAAATAGGTACTCCTTTGCGTTAATTAAAAAGATACATCCCATACAAAAATAGTCGAATTTTACACTTTTTCAGTCACCGTGAAATATTTTGTCTTGATATTAACCAACTTTATATTGACCGTCGCATCGAGCCCGTTGCGTTGACACCTCGTTTGTGTAGATCAAACCTGTTGCACTTCAAAAACATCGCAAAATAGATTCTGTTTGCAATATTTTAGCGTTTTTACCTACTTTAAACACTGAATATTTGTCGTTTTGAAGCTCAGTTTGAAATGTTTTAGTTTGTCGTTTCTGTTCAAATCGATCATCTTTTAGCATACTTTTCGATCATATTAGCTCACCGGAGTGTTTGTGCGCACGCTCCGCTGTTAAAATAGGTACTCTTTTGCGTAAATTTAAAAGATACATCCCATACAAAGTTAGTCGAATTTAACACTTTTTCGGTCACCGTGAAATATTTTGTCTTGATATGAACCGACTTTATATTGACCGTCGCGTCGAGCCCGTTGCGTAGACACCTTGTTTGTGTAGATCAGACCTGTTGCACTTCAAAAACATCGCAATATGGATTCTGTTTGCAATAATTTTAGCGTTTTCACCTAATTTCGACACTGAATATTTGTCGTTTTGAAGCTCAGTTTGTAATGTTTTAGTTTGTCGTTTCTGTTCAAATCGATCATCTTTAAGCATACTTTTCGATCATATTAGCTCAGTGGAGTAGTTTTGCGCACGCGTCGCTGTTGAAGAAGTTACCCTCCTGCGTTTTTTAAAAGATACATCCCATACAAAGTTAGTCGAATTTTACACTTTTTCAGTCACCGTGAAATATTTTGTCTTGATATTAACCGACTTTATATTGACCGTCGCGTCGAGCCCGTTGCGTTGACACCTCGTTTGTGTAGATCGGACCTGTTGCACTTCAAAAACTTCGCAAAATAAATTCTGTTTGCAATAATTTTAGCGTTTTCACCTACTTTAGACACTGAATATTTGTCGTTTTGAAGCTCAGTTTGAAAAGTTTTAGTTTGTCGTTTCTGTTCAAATCGATCATATTTTAGCATACTTTTTGATCATATTAGCTCATCGAATTGGTTCTGCGCACGTTTCGCTGTTCTAGTAGGTAATCTTTTGCGATATTTTAGAAGATACATACCATACAAAATCAGTCGAATTTTACACTTTTCGGTCACCCTGAAATATTTTGTCTTGATATTAACCGACTTTATATTGACAGTCGCGTCGAGCCCGTTGCGTAGACACCTCTTTTTTGTAGATCAGACCTGCTGCACTTCAAAAACATCGCAATATGGATTCTGTTTGCAATAATTTTAGCGTTTTCACCTACTTTTGATACTGAATATTTGTCGTTTTGAAGCTCAGTTTGAAATGTTTTAGTTTGTCGATTCTGTTTAAATCGATCATCGTTTAGCATACTTTTCGATCATATTAGCTCAGTGGAGTATTTTCGCGCACGCTCCGCTGTTGAAAAGGGTACTTTCTGCGATATTTTAAAAGATACATCTCATACAAAGTTAGTCGAATTTTACACTTTTTCAGTCACCGTGAAATATTTTGTTTTGATATTAACCGACTTTATATTGACCGTCGTGTCGAGTCCGTTGCGTTGACACCTCGTTTGTGTAGATCGGACCTGTTGCACTTCAAAAACATCGCAATATGGATTCTGTTTGCAATAATTTTAGCGTTTTCACCTACTTTAGACACTGAATATTTGTCGTTTTGAAGCTCAGTTTGAAATGTTTTAGTTTGTCGTTTCTGTTCAAATCGATCATCTTTTAGCATACTTTTTGATCATATTAGCTCATCGAATTGGTTCTGCGCACGTTCCGCTCTTCTAGTAGGTACTCTTTTGCGATATTTTAAAAGATACATTCCATACAAAGTTAGTCGAATTGTACACTTTTTCGGTCACCGTGAAATATTTTGTCTTGATATTAACCGACTTTATATTGACCGTCGCGTCGAGCCCGTTGCGTAGACACCTCGTTTGTGTAGATCAGACCTGCTGCACTTCAAAAACATCGCAATATGGATTTTGTTTGCAATAATTTTAGCGTTTTCACCTACTTTAGACACTGAATATTTGTCGTTTTGAAGCTTAGTTTGAAATGTTTTAGTTTGTCGTTTCTGTTCAAATTGATCATCTTTTAGCATACTTTTCGATCAAATTAGCTCAATGAAGTGGTTTTGCGAACGTTCTGCTGTTCTTTTAAGTTCTCTTTTGCGATATTTTAAAAGATACATCCCATACAAAGTTAGTCGAATTTTACACTTTTTCGGTCACCGTGAAATATTTTGTCTTGATATTAACCGACTTTATATTGACCGTCGCGTCGAGCCCGTTGCGTAGACACCTCGTTTGTGTAGATTGAACTTTTTGCACTTCAAAAGCGTCGCAATATGGATTCTGTTTGCAATAATTTTAGCGTTTTCACCTACTTTAGATACTGAATATTTGTCGTTTTGAAGCTCAGTTTGAAATGTTTTAGTTTGTCGTTTCTGTTCAAATCGATCATCGTTTAGCATACTTTTCGATCATATTAGCTCAGTGGAGTAGTTTTGCGCACGCTCCGCTGTTGTAAATGGTACTCTCTGCGATATCTTAAAAGATACATCCCATACAAAGTTAGTCGAATTTTACACTTTTTCGGTCACCGTGAAATATTTTGTCTTTATATTAACCGACTTTATATTGACCGTCGCGTCGAACCCGTTGCGTTGACACCTCGTTTGTGTAGATCGGACCCGTTGCACTTCAAAAACTTCGCAAAATAGATTCTGTTTGCAATAATTTTCGTGTTTCACCTACTTTAGACACTGAATATTTGTCGTTTTGAAGCTCAGTTTGAAATGTTTTAGTTTGTCGTTTCTGTTCAAATCAATCATCTTTTAGCATACGTTTTCATCATATTAGCTCAGTGGAGTAGTTTTGCGCACGTGACGCTGTTGAAGTAGGTACTCTCCTACGTTATTTTAAAAGATACATCCCATACAAAGTTAGTCGAATTTTACACTTTTTCGGTCACCGTGAAATATTTTGTCTTGATATTAACCGACTTTATATTGACCGTCGCGTCGAGCCCGTTACGTAGACACTTTGTTTAAGTAGATCAAACCTGTTGCACTTCAAAAACATCGCAAAATAGATTCTGTTTGCAATAATTTTAGCGTTTTCACCTAATTTCGACACTGAATTTTTGTAGTTTTGAAGCTCAGTTTGTAATGTTTTAGTTTGTCGTTTCTGTTCAAATCGATCATCGTTTAGCATACTTTTCGATCATATTAGCTCAGTGGAGTAGTTTTGCGCACGCGTCGCTGTTGAAGTAGGTACCCTCCTGCGTTATTTTAAAAGATACATCCCATACAAAGTTAGTCGAATTTAACACTTTTTCGGTCACCGTGAAATATTTTGTCTTGATATTAACCGACTTTATATTGACCGTCGCGTCGAGCCCGTTGCGTAGACACTTTGTTTAAGTAGATCAAACCTGTTGCACTTCAAAAACATCGCAAAATAGATTCTGTTTGCAATAATTTTAGCGTTTTCACCTACTTTAGACACTGAATATTTGTCGTTTTGAAGCTCAGTTTGAAATGTTTTAGTTTGTCGTTTCTGTTCAAATCAATCATCTATTAGCATACTTTTTGATCATATTAGCTTAAAGAATTGGTTCTGCGCACGTTTCGCTCTTCTAGTAGGTACTCTTTTGCGATATTTTAAAAGATACATTCCATACAAAGTTAGTCGAATTGTACACTTTTTCGGTCACCGTGAAATATTTTGTCTTGATATTAACCGACTTTATATTGACCGTTGCATCGAGCCCGTTGCGTAAACACCTCGTTTGTGTAGATCAGACCTTCTGCACTTCAAAAACATCGCAATATGGATTCTGTTTTCAATAATTTTAGCGTTTTCACCTACTTTAGACACTGAATATTTGTCGTTTTGAAGCTCAGTTTGAAATGTTTTAGTTTGTCGTTTCTGTTCAAATCGATCATCTTTAAGCACACTTTTTGAACATATTAGCTCATCGAATTGGTTTTGCGCACGTTCCACTCTTCTAGTAGGTACTCTTTTGCGATATTTTAAAAGATACATTCCATACAAAGTTAGTCGAATTGTACACTTTTTCGGTCACCGTGAAATATTTTGTCTTGATATTAACCGACTTTATATTGACCGTCGCGTCAAGCTCGTTGCGTAGACTCCTCGTTTGTGTAGATTGGACCTGTTGCACTTCGAAAACATCGCAATATGGATTCTGTTTGCAATAATTTTAGCGTTTTCACCTACTTTAGACACTGAATATTTGTCGTTTTAAAGCTTAGTTTGAATTGTTTTAGTTTGTCGTTTCTGTTCAAATCGATCATCGTTTAGCATACTTTTCGATCATATTACTTCAGTGGAGTTGTTTTGCGGACGCTCCGCTGTTGAAAAACGACCGTCGACGCGACGGTCAATATAAAGTCGGTTAATATCAAGACAAAATATTTCACGGTGACCGAAAAAGTGTAAAATTCGACTAACTTTGTATGGGATGTATCTTTTAAGATATCGCAGAGAGTACCATTTACAACAGCGGAGCGTGCGCAAAACTACTCCACTGAGCTAATATGATCGAAAAGTATGCTAAACGATGATCGATTTGAACAGAAACGACAAACTAAAACATTTCAAACTGAGCTTCAAAACGACAAATATTCAGTATCTAAAGTAGGTGAAAACGCTAAAATTATTGCAAACAGAATCCATATTGCGACGCTTTTGAAGTGCAAAAGGTTCAATCTACACAAACGAGGTGTCTACGCAACGGGCTCGACGCGACGGTCAATATAAAGTCGGTTAATATCAAGACAAAATATTTCACGGTGACCGAAAAAGTGGAAAATTCGACTAACTTTGTATGGGATGTATCTTTTAAAATATCGCAAAAGAGAACTTACAAGAACAGCAGAACGTGCGCAGAACCACTTCATTGAGCTAAAATGATCGAAAAGTATGCTACAAGATATTCGATTTGAACAGAAACGACAAACTAAAACATTTCAAACTGAGCTTCAAAACGACAAATATTCAGTGTTTAAAGTAAGTGAAAACGCTAAAATTATTGCAAACAGAATCCATATTGTGACGTTTTTGAAGTGCAGCAGGTCTGATCTACACAAACGAGGTGTCTACGCAACGGGCTCGACGCGACGGTCAATATAAAGTCGGTTAATATCAAGACAAAATATTCCACGGTGACCGATAAAGTGTAAAATTCGACTTACATTGTATGGGATGTATCTTTTAAAATATCGCAAAAGAGTACTTACAAGAACAGCGAAACGTTCACAGAACCACTTCATTGAGCTAATATGATCGAAATGTATGCTAAACGATGATCGATTTGAACAGAAACGACAAACTAAAACATTTCAAACTGAGCTTCAAAACGACAAATATTCAGTGTCTAAAGTAGGTGAAAACGCTTAAATTATTGCAAACAGAATCCATACTGCGATGTTTTTGAAGTGCAACAGGTCCGATCTACACAACCAAGGTGTTAAAGCGACGATATCGACGCGACGGTCAATATAAAGTCGGTTAATATCAAGACAAAATATTTCACGGTGACTGAAAAAGTGTAAAATTTGACTAACTTTGTATGGGATGTATCTTTTAAAATATCGCAAAAGAGTACCTACTAGAACAGCGGAACGTGCGCAGAACCATTTAAATGAGCTAAAATGATCGAAAAGTATGCTAAAAGATGATCGGTTTGAACAGAAACGACAAACTAAAACTTTTGAAACTGAGCTTCAAAACGACAAATATTCAGTGTCTAAATTAGGTGAAAATGCTAAAATTATTGCAATCAGAATCTATTTTGCGATGTTTTTGAAGTGCAACAGGTCTGATCTACACAAACGAGGTGTCTTCGCAACGGGCTCGACGCGACGGTCAATATAAAGTTGGTTAATATCAAGACAAAATATTTCACGGTGACCGAAAAAGTGTAAAATTTGACTTACTTTGTATGGGATGTATCTTTTAAAATATCGCAAAAGAGTACTAACAAGAACAGTGGAACGTTCGCAGAACCACTTCATTGAGCTAATATGATCGAAAAGTATGCTACAAGATGATCGATTTGAACAGAAACGACAAACTAAAACATTTCAAACTAAGCTTCAAAAAGACAAATGTTGTCGTGAAGCGACAAATGTGAAGTAGAAGGTAAAAGAAAGAGGTAGAAGAGGGAATAGAATTTATATTTAAACAATAAAAGATTTGAACAGAAACGACAAACTAAAACATTTCAAACTGAGCTTCAAAACGACAATTATTCAGTGTCTAAAGTAGGTGAAAACGCTTAAATTATTGCAAACAGAATCCATACTGCGATGTTTTTGAAGTGCAACAGGTCCGATCTACACAACCAAGGTGTCAAAGCGACGATATCGACGCGACGGTCAATATAAAGTCGGTTAATATCAAGACAAAATATTTCACGGTGACTGAAAAAGTGTAAAATTTGACTAACTTTGTATGGGATGTATCTTTTAAAATATCGCAAAAGAGTACCTACTAGAACAGCGGAACGTGCGCAGAACCATTTAAGTGAGCTAAAATGATCGAAAAGTATGCTAAAAGATGATCGGTTTGAACAGAAACGACAAACTAAAACTTTTGAAACTGAGCTTCAAAACGACAAATATTCAGTGTCTAAATTAGGTGAAAATGCTAAAATTATTGCAATCAGAATCTATTTTGCGATGTTTTTGAAGTGCAACAGGTCTGATCTACACAAACGAGGTATCTTCGCAACGGGCTCGACGCGACGGTCAATATAAAGTTGGTTAATATCAAGACAAAATATTTCACGGTGACCGAAAAAGTGTAAAATTTGACTTACTTTGTATGGGATGTATCTTTTAAAATATCGCAAAAGAGTACTAACAAGAACAGTGGAACGTTCGCAGAACCACTTCATTGAGCTAATATGATCGAAAAGTATGCTACAAGATGATCGATTTGAACAGAAACGACAAACTAAAACATTTCAAACTAAGCTTCAAAAAGACAAATGTTGTCGTGAAGCGACAAATGTGAAGTAGAAGAAGGTAAAAGAAAGAGGTAGAAGAGGGAATAGAATTTATATTTAAACAAAAAAAAATACAGTACCGAAAAATGAGATGAGGTGATGTCTGTATGAATGTAAGTAAAGTGCAGTGGGCGTGAGTAAGTATCTTCAAATCTTCAATGAGTATTGTCCTGGAGGCAGCAAAGGGCGGCGTCGGAGTGCAGGGCCGACACAGCGGAGGTAGCAGCGACGCCGATGTGCAGCGGTGACAGGCGCCGTGAAGAGCAGTGACGCCGATGTGCAGCGGTGACAGGCGCCGTGAAGAGCAGCGACGCCGATGTGCAGCGGTGACAGGCGCCGTGAAGAGCAGCGACGCCGATGTGCAGCGGTGACAGGCGCCGTGAGGGAGTGACTCACAGCAGTAATGAGGGTAACGGGCACTATATAGAAAATGTTATGATCAGTTGGAGTGCCAGAAGTACTTGGTCTCGGATCCTCTTCCGAGAAGGAGACAGGTCCCTCCCCTAGAGCGAGGAGGTGTTACTGCAGTCAATGGGCTCGGATACTCCTCCGGTGTCCGGTCCCTCCCCTAGCGTGAGGAGGTGTTTCAGTAGTCACCGGCGGTTCTTCAAGACTTCTTGAGGTAAAATGAAGAGTGTTGAACTTGTAGTATGTCTAATGAATAATAGAACTGTTCGAGCTTAGAACTCGGAATCGAATGAATTGAATGAAAAAAGTAAGGGCTTATATAGGGGGCCTGGGCCGTTCAAATTTAGATCGAGGTAGGTTCAAAAATAGAACATGAATACTGGTGGTTTACAGAGGATTAAACCCGAAAAAGTAATAAACTTTGATAGAAGTTGTCAGATTTTGAAAGATATTGTCATACCAACCATGTCAATAAAGATAAAAATATGTCAAAAATGTAGTAATTTAAAGAAATAATCAAGAAAACGAATCATCACCCAATGCAAATTAAAGGATAATTGCAAACAAAGGTAAAACACAGCTATTTTTACAGTATTATGTACAGAAAAGTAGAATAACAGAGCTTCGAAAGTTTGACATTTTTAGATTCACAATAAATATTGTTCAAAAAGGATTAGAAAACATCAATAATCCAAAAATACAGAGTAATAGTATAAGAAGAGTAGAAAGGCAGGTAATGCCTATAGTTTAATGTCTACAGTACGACTTTTTAGGGAGAAAATACGAACTGCGTTATGGTAGATAGAATCTATGATTAACTCTTATGTTCGTGTTTACAGCAAACGAACCAGCAATCTTTGGATGGAAAAAGGAAATGAAAGCATGGAAAAACAAAGATAATGTGATGAAAATGTTAATGTGGATCCGATGAATACTAAATATATTAAGGTACTCAATTTATTACACATAAAACATGTACAACAGTACAATGTTCAGTGTCTAAAGTAGGTAAAAAGGCTAAAATTATTGCAAACAGAATCCATATTGCGACGTTTTCGAAGTGCAACAGGTCCAATCTACACAAACAAGGTGTCTACGCAACGGGCTTGACGCGACGGTCAATATAAAGTCGGTTAATATCAAGACAAAATATTTCACGGTGACCGATAAAGTGTAAAATTCGACTAACTTTGTATGGGATGTATCTTTTAAAATATCGCAAAAGAGTATTTACAAGAACAGCGGAACGTGCGCAAAACCACTTCGATGAGCTAATATGATCAAAAAGTATGCAAAAAGATGATCGATTTGAACAGAAACGACAAACTAAAATATTTCAAACTGAGCTTTAAAACGACAAATATTCAGTGTCTAAAGTAGATGAAAACGCTTAAATTATTGCAAACAGAATCTATTTTGCGATGTTTTTGAAGTGCAACAGGTCCGATCTACACAAACGAGGTGTCAACGCAACGGGTTCGACGCGACGGTCAATATAAAGTCGGTTAATATCAAGACAAAATATTTCACGGTGACTGAAAAGTGTAAAATTCGACTAACTTTGTATGGGATGTATCTTTTAAAATAACGCAAAAGAGAACTTACAAGAACAGCGGAACGTTCGCAGAACCACTTCATTGAGCTAATATGATCGAAAAGTATGCTAAAAGATGATCGATTTGAACAGAAACGACAAACTAAAACATTTCAAACTAAGCTTCAAAAAGACAAATGTTCAGTGTCTAAAGTAGGTGAAAACGCTAAAATTATTGCAAACAGAATCCATATTGCGACGTTTTCGAAGTGCAACAGGTCCAATCTACACAAACGAGGTGTCTACGCAACGGGCTTGACGCGACGGTCAATATAAAGTCGGTTAATATCAAGACAAAATATTTTACGGTGACCGAAAAAGTGTAAAATTCGACTAACTTTGTATGGGATGTATCTTTTAAAATATCGCAAAAGGGTACATACTAGAACAGCGGAACGTGCGCAGAACCAATTCGATGAGCTAATATGTTAAAAAAGTATGCTAAAAGATGATCGATTTGAACAGAAACGACAAACTAAAACTTTTCAAACTGAGCTTCAAAACGACAAATATTTAGTGTATAAAGTAGGTGAAAACGCTAAAATTATTGCAAACAGAATCTATTTTGCGATGTTTTTGAAGTGCAACAGGTTTGATCTCCACAAACGAGGTGTCAAAGCGACGATATCGACGCGACGGTCAATATCAAGTCGGTTAATATCAAGACAAAATATTTCACGGTGACCGAAAAAGTGTAAAATTCGACTAACTTTGTATGGGATGTATCTTTTAAAATATCGCAAAAGAGAACTTACAAGAACAGCGGAACGTTCGCAGAACCACTTCATTGAGCTAATATGATCGAAAAGTATGCTAAAAGATGATCGATTTGAACAGAAACGACAAACTAAAACATTTCAAACTAAGCTTCAAAAAGACAAATGTTCAGTGTCTAAAGTAGGTGAAAACGCTAAAATTATTGCAAACAGAATCCATATTGCGACGTTTTCGAAGTGCAACAGGTCCAATCTACACAAACGAGGTGTCTACGCAACGGGCTTGACGCGACGGTCAATATAAAGTCGGTTAATATCAAGACAAAATATTTTACGGTGACCGAAAAAGTGTAAAATTCGACTAACTTTGTATGGGATGTATCTTTTAAAATATCGCAAAAGGGTACATACTAGAACAGCGGAACGTGCGCAGAACCAATTCGATGAGCTAATATGTTAAAAAAGTATGCTAAAAGATGATCGATTTGAACAGAAACGACAAACTAAAACTTTTCAAACTGAGCTTCAAAACGACAAATATTTAGTGTCTGAAGTAGGTGAAAATGCTAAAATTATTGCAAACAGAATCCATATTGCGATGTTTTTGAAGTGCAACAGGTTTGATCTCCAAAAACGATGTGTCAAAGCGACGATATCGACGCGACGGTCAATATCAAGTCGGTTAATATCAAGACAAAATATTTCACGGTGACCGAAAAAGTGTAAAATTCGACTAACTTTGTATGGGATGTATCTTTTAAAATATCGCAAAAGAGTACCTACTTGAACAGCGGAACGTGCGCAGAACCACTTTAGTGAGCAAATATTTTCGAAAAGTATGCTAAAAGATGATCGATTTGAACAGAAACGACAAACTAAAACATTTCAAACTGAGCTTTAAAACGACAAATATTCAGTGTCTATAGTAGGTGAAAACGCTAAAATTATTGCAAACAGAATCTATTTTGCGATGTTTTTGAAGTGTAACAGGTTTGTTCTCCACAAACGAGGTGTCAACGCAACGGGCTCGACGCGACGGTCAATATAAAGTCGGTTAATATCAAGACAAAATATTTCACGGTGACCGAAAAAGTGTAAAATTTGACTAACTTTGTATGGGATGTATCTTTTAAAATATCGCAAAAGAGTACCTACTTGAACAGCGGAACGTGCGCAGAACCACTTTAGTGAGCAAATATTTTCGAAAAGTATGCTAAAAGATGATCGATTGGAACAGAAACGACAAACTAAAACATTTCAAACTGAGCTTCAAAACGACAAATATTCAGTGTCGAAATTAGGTTAAAACGCTAAAATTATTGCAAACAGAATCCATATTGCGATGTTTTTGAAGTGCAACAGGTCTGATCTACACAAACGTATTGTCTACGCAACGGGCTCGACGCGACGGTCAATATAAAGTCGGCAAATATCAAGACAAAATATTTCATGGTGTCCGAAAAAGTGTAAAATTCGACTAACTTTGTATGGGATGTATCTTTTAAAATATCGCAAAAAATTACAAGAATAGCGAAACGTTCGCAGAACCACTTCATTGAGCTAATGTGATCGAAAAGTATGCTAAATGATGATCGATTTAAACAGAAACGACAAACTAAAACATTTCAAACTGAGCTTTAAAACGACAAATATTAAGTGTCTAAAGTAGGTAAAAACACTAAAATTATTGCAAACAGAATCTATTTTGCGATGTTTTTGAAGTGCAACAGGACTGATCTACACAAACTAGGTGTCTACGTAACAGGCTCGACGCGACGGTCAATAAAAAGTCGGTTAATATCAAGACAAAATATTTCACGGTGACCGAAAAAGTGTAAAATTCGACTTACCTTGTATGGGATGTATCTTTTAAAATATCGCAAAAGAGTAATTACAAGAACAGCGGAACGTGCGCAGAACAACTTCGATGAGCTAATATGATCAAAAAGTATGCTAAAAGATGATCGATTTGAACAGAAACGACAAACTAAAATATTTCAAACTGAGCTTTAAAACGACAAATATTCAGTGTCGAAAGTAGGTGAAAACGCTAAAACTATTGCTAACTGAATCCACATTGCGATGTTTTTGAAGTGCAACAGGTCCGATCTACACAAACGAGGTGTCAACGCAACGGGCTCGACGCGACGGTCAATATAAAGTCGGTTAATATCAAGACAAAATATTTCACGGTGACCGAAAAAGTGTAAAATTCGACTAATTTTGTTTGGGATGTATCTTTTAAAATAACGCAGGAGAGTACCTACTTCAACAGCGACGCGTGCGCAAAACTACTCCACTGAGATAATATGATCGAAAAGTATGCTAAACGATGATCGATTTGAACAGAAACGACAAACTAAAACATTTCAAACTGAGCTTCAAAACGACAAATATTCAGTGTCTAAAGTAGGTGAAAACGCTAAACTTATTGCAAACAGAATCCATATTGCGATGTTTTTAAATTGCAACAGGTCTGATCTACACAAACGAGGTATCTACGCAACGGGCTCGACGCGACGGTCAATATAAAGTCGGCTAATATCAAGACAAAATATTTTACGGTGACCGAAAAAGTGTAAAATTCGACTAACTTTGTATTAGATGTATCTTTTAAAATATCGCAAAAGAGTACATAATAGAACAGCGAAACGTGCGCAGAACCACTTCGATGAGCTAATATGATCAAAAAGTATGCTAAAAGATAATCGATTTGAACAGAAACGACAAACTAAAACATTTCAAACTAAGCTTCAAAACGACAAATATTCAATGTCTAAAGTAGGTGAAAATGCTAAAATTATTGCAAACAGAATCCATATTGCGACGCTTTTGAAGTGCAAAAGGTTCAATCTACACAAACGAGGTGTCTACGCAACGGGCTCGACGCGACGGTCAATATAAAGTCGGTTAATATCAAGACAAAATATTTCACGGTGACTGAAAAAGTGTAAAATTCGACTAACTTTGTATGGGATGTATCTTTTAAAATATCACAAAATAGTACCTAAAAGAACAGCGAAACGTGCGCAGAACCACTTCGATGAGCTAATATGATCAAAAAGTATGCTAAAAGATGATCGATTTGAACTGAAACGACAAACTAAAACATTTCAGACTGAGCTTTAAAACGACAAATATTCAGTGTCTAAAGTAGGTGAAAACCCTAAAATTATTGCAAACAGAATCTATTTGCGATGTTTTTGAAGTGCAACAGGTTTGATCTACACAAACGAGGTGTCTACGCAACGGGCTCGACGCGACGGTCAATATAAAGTCGGTTAATATCAAGACAAAATATTTCACGGTGACTGAAAAAGTGTAAATTTCGACTAACTTTGTTTGGGATGTATCTTTTAAAATAACGTAGGAGAGTACCTACTTCAACAGCGACGCGTGCGCAAAACTACTCCACTGAGCTAATATGATCGAAAAGTATGCTAAACGATGATCTATTTGAACAGAAACGACAAACTAAAACATTTCAAACTGAGCTTCAAAATGACAAATATTCAGTGTCTAAAGAAGGAGAAAACGCTAAACTTATTGCAAACAGAATCCATATTGCGATGTTTTTGAAGTGCAACAGGTCTGATCTACACAAACGAGCTATCTACGCAACGGGCTCGACGCGACGGTCAATATAAAGTCGGCTAATATCAAGACAAAATATTTTACGGTGACCGAAAAAGTGTAAAATTCGACTAACTTTGTATTAGATGTATCTTTTAAAATATCGCAGAGAGTACCTTTTTCAACAGCAAAACGTGCGCAAAACTACTCGACTGAGCTAATATGATCAAAAAGTATGCTAAAAGATAATCGATTTGAACAGAAACGACAAACTAAAACATTTCAAACTAAGCTTCAAAACGACAAATATTCAATGTCTAAAGTAGGTGAAAATGCTAAAATTATTGCAAACAGAATCCATATTGCGACGCTTTTGAAGTGCAAAAGGTTCAATCTACACAAACGAGGTGTCTCCGCAAAGGGCTTGACGCGACGGTCAAAGTCGGTTAATATCAAGACAAAATATTTCACGGTGACCGAAAAAGTGTAAAATTCGACTAACTTTGTATGGGATGTATCTTTTAAAATATCACAAAATAGTACCTAAAAGAACAGCGAAACGTGCGCAGAACCACTTCGATTAGCTAATATGATCAAAAAGTATGCTAAACGATGATCGATTTGAACTGAAACGACAAACTAAAACATTTCAAACTGAGCTTTAAAACGACAAATATTCAGTGTCTAAAGTAGGTGAAAACGCTATAATTATTGCAAACAGAATCTATTTGCGATGTTTTTGAAGTGCAACAGGTTTGATCTACACAAACGAGGTGTCTACGCAACGGTCTCGACGCGACGGTCAATATAAAGTCGGCTAATATCAAGACAAAATATTTTACGGTGACCGAAAAAGTGTAAAATTCGACTAACTTTGTATTAGATGTATCTTTTAAAATATCGCAAAAGAATACATACTAGAACAGCGAAACTTGCGCAGAATTAATTCGATGAGCTAATATGTTCAAAAAGTATGCTAAAAGATGATCGATTTGAACAGAAACGACAAACTAAAACTTTTCAAACTGAGCTTCAAAACGACAAATATTCAATGTCTGAAGTAGGTGAAAATGCTAAAATTATTGCAAACAGAATCTATTTTGCGATGTTTTTAAAGTGCAACAGGTCCGATCTACACAAACAAGGTGTCAAAGCGACGATATCGACGCGACGGTCAATATAAAGTTGGTTAATATCAAGACAAAATATTTCACGGTGACCGAAAAAGTGTAAAATTCGACTAACTTTGTATGGGATGTATCTTTTAAAATATCGCAAAAGAGTACATACTAGAACAGCGGAACGTGCGCAGAACCAATTCGATGAGCTAATTTGTTCAAAAAGTATGCTAAAAGATGCTCGATTTGAACAGAAACGACAAACTAAAACTTTTCAAACTGAGCTTCAAAACGACAAAAATTCAGTGTCTGAAGTAGGTGAAAATGAAAAATTATTGTAAACAGAATCCATATTGCAATTTTTTGAAGTGCAACAGGTCCGATCTACTTAAACGAGGTGTCAAAGCGGCGATATCGACGCGACGGTCAATAAAAAGTCGGTTAATATCAAGACAAAATATTTCACGGTGACCGAAAAAGTGTTAAATTCGACTTACTTTGTATGGGATGTATCTTTTAAAATAACGTAGGAGGGTACCTACTTTTACAGCGACGCGTGCGCAAAACTACTCCACTGAGCTAATATGATCGAAAAGTATGCTAAACGATGATCGATTTGAACAGAAACGACAAACTAAAACATTTCAAACTGAGCTTCAAAACGACAAATATTCAGTTTTGAAATTAGGTGAAAACGCTAAAATTATTGCAAACAGAATCCATATTGCGATGTTTTTAAAGTGCAGCAGGTCTGATCTACAAAAACAAGGTGTCTACGCAACGGGCTCGACGCGACGGTCAATATAAAGTCGGTTAATATCAAGACAAAATATTTCACGGTGACCGAAAAAGTGTAAAATTCGACTAACTTTGTATGGGATGTATCTTTTAAAATATCACAAGAGAGTACCTAAAAGAACAGCGAAACGTCCGCAAAACCACTTCGATCAGCTAATATGATCAAAAAGTATGCTAAAAGATGATCGACTTGAACAGAAACGACAAACTAAAACATTTCAAACTGAGCTTCAAAACGACAAATATTCAGTTTTGAAATTAGGTGAAAACGCTAAAATTATTGCAAACAGAATCTATTTTGCGATGTTTGTGAAGTGCAACAGGTTTGATCCACACAAACAAGGTGTCTACGCAACGGGCTCGACGCGACGGTCAATATAAAGTCGGTAAATATCAAGACAAAATATTTCACGTTGACCGAAAAAGTGTAAAATTCGACTAACTTTGTTTGGGATGTATCTTTTAAAATAACGCAGGAGAGTACCTACTTCAACAGCGACGCGTGCGCAAAACTACTCCACTGAGCTAATATGATCGAAAAGTATGCTAAACCATGATCGATTTGAACAGAAACGACAAACTAAAACATTGCAAACTGAGCTTCAAAACGACAAATATTCAGTGTCTAAAGTAGGTGAAAACGCTAACCTTATTGCAAACAGAATCCATATTGCGATGTTTTTGAAGTGCAACAGGTCTGATCTACACAAACGAGGTATCTACGCAACGGGCTCGACGCGACGGTCAATATGAAGTCGGCTAATATCAAGACAAAATATTTTACGGTGACCGAAAAAGTGTAAAATTCGACTAACTTTGTATTAGATGTATCTTTTAAAATATCGCAAAAGAGTACATACTTCAACAGCGAAACGTTCGCAGAACCACTTCGGTGAGCTAATATAATCAAAAAGTATGCTAAACGATGATCGATTTGAACAGAAACGACAAACTATAACATTTCAAACTGAGCTTCAAAACGACAAATATTCAGTATCTAAAGTAGGTGAAAACGCTAAAATTATTGCAAACAGAATCCATATTGCGACGTTTTTGAAGTGCAACAGGTTAAATCTACACAAACGAGGTGTCTACGCAACGGGCTCGACGCGACGGTCAATATAAAGTCGGATAATATCAAGACAAAATATTTCAAGGTGACCGAAAAAGTGTAAAATTCGACTAACTTTACAGTATTTAACTTTGTCGTTTTGAAGCTTAGTTTGAAATGTTTTAGTTTGTCGTTTCTGTTCAAATCGATCATCGTTTAGCATACTTTTCGATCATATTAGCTCAGTGGAGTAGTTTTGCGCACGCGTCGCTGTTGAAGTAGGTACCCTCCTGCGTTATTTTAAAAGATACATCCCATACAATGTAAGTCGAATTTTACACTTTTTCGGTCACTGTGAAATATTTTGTCTTGATATTAACCGACTTTTTATTGACCGTCACTTCGAGCCCGTTGCGTAGATACCTCGTTTGTGTAGATCAAACCTGTTGCACTTCAAAAACATCGCAAAATAGATTCTGTTTGCAATAATTTTAGCGTTTTCACCTACTTTAGACACTGAATATTTGTCGTTTTAAAGGTCAGTTTGAAATGTTTTAGTTTGTCGTACCTGTTCAAGTCGATCATATATAATAGCATATTTTTCGATCATATTAGCTCACCGGAGTGTTTGTGCGCACGCTCCGCTGTTAAAGTAGGTACTCCTTTGCGTTAAATAAAAAGATACATCCCATACAAAGTTAGTCGAATTTTACACTTTTTCGGTCACCGTGAAATATTTTGTCTTGATATTAACCGACTTTTTATTGACCGTCGCGTTAAGCCCGTTGCGTAGACACCTCGTTTGTGTAGATTAAACCTGTTGCTTTTCAAAAACATCGCAAAATAAATTCTGTTTGCAATAATTTTAGCGTTTTCACCTAATTTAGATACTGTACGAGGTGTCTACGCAACGGGCTCGACGCGACGGTCAATTTAAAGTCGGTTAATATCAAGACAAAATATTTCACGGTGACCGAAAAAGTGTAAAATTCGACTAACTTTGTATGGGATGTATCTTTTGAATATCGCAGAAGAATACCAAAAAGAACAGCGAAACGTGCGCAGAACCACTTCGATGAGCTAATATGATCAAAAAGTATGCTAAAAGATGATCGATTTGAACAGAAACGACAAACTAAAACATTTCAAACTGAGCTTTAAAACGACAAATATTCAGTGTCTAAAGTAGGTGAAAACGCTAAAATTATTGCAAACAGAATCTATTTTGCGATGTTTTTGAAGTGCAACAGGTTTGATCTACACAAACGAGGTGTCTACGCAAAGGGCTTGACGCGACGGTCAATATAAAGTCGGTTAATATCAAGACAAAATATTTCACGGTGACTGAAAAAGTGTAAAATTCGACTTACTTTGTATGGGATGTATCTTTTAAAATATCACAAAATAGTACCTAAAAGAACAGCGAAACGTGCGCAGAACCACTTCGATGAGCTAATATGATCAAAAAGTATGCTAAAAGATGATCGATTTGAACTGAAACGACAAACTAAAACATTTCAAACTGAGCTTTAAAACGACAAATATTCAGTGTCTAAAGTAGGTGAAAACGCTAAAATTATTGCAAACAGAATCTATTTGCGATGTTTTTGAAGTGCAACAGGTTTGATCTACACAAACGAGGTGTCTACGCAACGGGCTCGACGCGACGGTCAATATAAAGTCGGTTAATATCAAGACAAAATATTTCACGGTGACTGAAAAAGTGTAAATTTCGACTAACTTTGTTTGGGATGTATCTTTTAAAATAACGTAGAAGAGTACCTACTTCAACAGCGACGCGTGCGCAAAACTACTTTACTGAGCCAATATGATCGAAAAGTATGCTAAGCGATGATCGATTTGAACAGAAACGACAAACTAAAACATTTCAAACTGAGCTTCAAAATGACAAATATTCAGTGTCTAAAGTAGAGGAAAACGCTAAACTTATTGCAAACAGAATCTATATTGCGATGTTTTTGAAGTGCAACAGGTCTGATCTACACAAACGAGCTATCTACGCAACGGGCTCGACGCGACGGTCAATATAAAGTTGGTTAATATCAAGACAAAATATTTCACGGTGACTGAAAAAGTGTAAAATTCGACTAACTTTGTATGGTATGTATCTTTTAAAATATCGCAGAGAGTACCTTTTTCAACAGCGAAGCGTATGCAAAACTACTTGACTGAGCTAATATGATCAGAAAGTATGCTAAAAGATAATCGATTTGAACAGAAACGACAAACTAAAACATTTCAAACTAAGCTTCAAAACGACAAATATTCAATGTCTAAAGTAGGTAAAAATGCTAAAATTATTGCAAACAGAATCCGTATTGCGACGCTTTTGAAGTGCAAAAGGTTCAATCTACACAAACTAGGTGTCTCCGCAAAGGGCTTGACGCGACGGTCAATATAAAGTCGGTTAATATCAAGACAAAATATTTCACGGTGACCGAAAAAGTGTAAAATTCGACTAACTTTGTATGGGATGTATCTTTTAAAATATCACAAAATAGTACCTAAAAAAACAGCGAAACGTGCGCAGAACCACTTCGTTTAGCTAATATGATCAAAAAGTATGCTAAAAGATGATCGATTTGAACTGAAACGACAAACTAAAACATTTCAAACTGAGCTTTAAAACGACAAATATTCAGTGTCTTAAGTAGGTGAAAACGCTAAAATTATTGCAAACAGAATCTATTTGCGATGTTTTTGAAGTGCAACAGGTTTGATCTACACAAACGAGGTGTCTACGCAACGGGCTCGACGCGACGGTCAATATAAAGTCGGCTAATATCAAGACAAAATATTTTACGGTGACCGAAAAAGTGTAAAATTCGACTAACTTTGTATGGGATGTATCTTTTAAAATATCACAAAATAGTACCTAAAAGAACAGCGAAACGTGCGCAGAACCACTTCGATGAGCTAATATGATCAAAAAGTATGCTAAAAGATGATCGATTTGAACTGAAACGACAAACTAAAACATTTCAAACTGAGCTTTAAAACGACAAATATTCAGTGTCTAAAGTAGGTGAAAACGCTAAAATTATTGCAAACAGAATCTATTTGCGATGTTTTTGAAGTGCAACAGGTTTGATCTACACAAACGAGGTATCTACGCAACGGGCTCGACGCGACGGTCAATATAAAGTCGGTTAACATCAAGACAAAATATTTCACGGTGACCGAAAAAGTGTAAATTTCGACTAACTTTGTTTGGGATGTATCTTTTAAAATAACGTAGGAGAGTACCTACTTCAACAGCGACGCGTGCGCAAAACTACTCCACTGAGCTAATATGATCGAAAAGTGTGCTAAGCGATGATCGATTTGAACAGAAACGACAAACTAAAACATTTCAAACTGAGCTTCAAAATGACAAATATTCAGTGTCTAAAGTAGAGGAAAACGCTAAACTTATTGCAAACAGAATCCATATTGCGATGTTTTTGAAGTGCAACAGGTCTGATCTACACAAACGAGCTATCTACGCAACGGGCTCGACGCGACGGTCAATATAAAGTTGGTTAATATCAAGACAAAATATTTCACGGTGACTGAAAAAGTGTAAAATTCGACTAACTTTGTATGGTATGTATCTTTTAAAATATCGCAGAGAGTACCTTTTTCAACAGCGAATCGTATGCAAAACTACTTGACTGAGCTAATATGATCAAAAAGTATGCTAAAAGATAATCGATTTGAACAGAAACGACAAACTAAAACATTTCAAACTAAGCTTCAAAACGACAAATATTCAATGTCTAAAGTAGGTGAAAATGCTAAAATTATTGCAAACAGAATCCGTATTGCGACGCTTTTGAAGTGCAAAAGGTTCAATCTACACAAACGAGGTGTCTCCGCAAAGGGCTTGACGCGACGGTCAATATAAAGTCGGTTAATATCAAGACAAAATATTTCACGGTGACCGAAAAAGTGTAAAATTCGACTAACTTTGTATGGGATGTATCTTTTAAAATATCACAAAATAGAACCTAAAAAAACAGCGAAACGTGCGCAGAACCACTTCGATTAGCTAATATGATCAAAAAGTATGCTAAAAGATGATCGATTTGAACTGAAACGACAAACTAAAACATTTCAAACTGAGCTTTAAAACGACAAATATTCAGTGTCTTAAGTAGGTGAAAACGCTAAAATTATTGCAAACAGAATCTATTTGCGATGTTTTTGAAGTGCAACAGGTTTGATCTACACAAACGAGGTGTCTACGCAACGGGCTCGACGCGACGGTCAATATAAAGTCGGCTAATATCAAGACAAAATATTTCACGGTGATCGAAAAAGTGTAAAATTCGACTAACTTTGTATTAGATGTATCTTTTAAAATATCGCAAAAGAGTACATAATAGAACAGCGAAACTTGCGCAGAACCAATTCGATGAGCTAATATGTTCAAAAAGTATGCTAAAAGATGATCGATTTGAACAGAAACGACAAACTAAAACTTTTCAAACTGAGCTTCAAAACGACAAATATTCAATGTCTGAAGTAGGTAAAAATGCTAAAATTATTGCAAACAGAATCTATTTTGCGATGTTTTTGAAGTGCAACAGGTCCGATCTACACAAACAAGGTGTCAAAGCGACGATATCGACGCGACGGTCAATATAAAGTATGTTAATATCAAGACAAAATATTTCACGGTGACTGAAAAAGTGTAAAATTCGACTAACTTTGTATGGGATGTATCTTTTAAAATATCGCAAAAGAGTACATACTAGAACAGCGGAACGTGCGCAGACCCAATTCGATGAGCTAATTTGTTCAAAAAGTATGCTAAAAGATGATCGATTTGAACAGAAACGACAAACTAAAACTTTTCAAACTGAGCTTCAAAACGACAAAAATTCAGTGTCTGATGTAGGTGAAAATGAAAAATTATTGTAAACAGAATCCATATTGCGATTGTTTGAAGTGCAACAGGTCCGATCTACTTAAACGAGGTGTCAAAGCGACGATATCGACGCGACGGTCAATAAAAAGTCGGTAAATATCAAGACAAAATATTTCACGGTGACCGAAAAAGTGTAAAATTCGACTAACTTTGTATGGGATGTATCTTTTAAAATATCGCAAGAGAGTACCTAAAAGAACAGCAAAACGTCCGCAAAACCACTTCGATCAGCTTATATGATCAAAAAGTATGCTAAAAGATGATCGACTTGAACAGAAACGACAAACTAAAACATTTCAAACTGAGCTTCAAAACGACAAATATTCAGTTTTGAAATTAGGTGAAAACGCTAAAATTATTGCAAACAGAATCCATATTGCGATATTTTTGAAGTGCAACAGGTCCGATCTACTTAAACGAGGTGTCAAAGTGACGATATCGACGCGACGGTCAATATAAAGTCGGTTAATATCAAGACAAAATATTTCACGGTGACTGAAAAAGTGTAAAATTCGACTAACTTTGTATGGGATGTATCTTTTTAAATATCGCAGAGAGTACCACTTTCAACAGCGCAGCGAGCGCGAAACTACTCCACTGAGCTAATATGATCGAAAAATATGCTAAACGATGATCGATTTGAACAGAAACGACAAACTAAAACATTTCAAACTGAGCTTTTAAACGACAAAAATTCATTGCTTAACCTTCCGTGTACGAAGTGGGGTGTGACATACCCCAGCGGTTTAAATTTTTTAAATATTTACTATATGATAAAGACTACGAAGTTTGTTTTCTCAATAGCTGCAAATGTGACGGTGCCCTTTCGACTAGTGCAAAGCATTTAGTCCGGCGACAGCCTCCGAGCACGTAACACATGCTTAAAGTGAACTTGGGTATCGTACACCCCACCTTGTATGGCGCGTGGCTCAAAAGGTACGTGTATCTATTTTTGTGTTTAATTTGTTTATGTGTTTATTTTATAATATTTAACGTGAAAAAATATTTTTAGCAGGTAACAATACTAAAAAAATGTCTTGCTTACCGGATGACAAAATATGATTGTGACTTTTAATATAATACAAATGAAAAACAAGGTTCCGGTATTTTTTCCGATATTTTAAAAGATACATCCCATACAAAGTAAGTCGAATTTTACACTTTTTCGGTCACCGTAAAATATTTTGTCTTGATATTAGCCGACTTTATATTGACCGTCGCGTCGAGCCCGTTGCGTAGATACCTCGTTTGTGTAGATCAGACCTGTTGCACTTCAAAAACATCGCAATATGGATTCTGTTTGCAATAAGTTTAGCGTTTTCACCTACTTTAGACACTGAATATTTGTGGTTTTGAAGCTCAGTTTGAAATGTTTTAGTTTGTCGTTTCTGTTCAAATCGATCATCGTTTAGCATACTTTTCGATCATATTAGCTCAGTGGAGTAGATTTGCGCACGCGTCGCTGTTGAAGTAGGTACTCTCCTGCGTTATTTTAAAAGATACATCCCAAACAAAGTTAGTCGAATTTTACACTTTTTCGGTCACCGTGAAATATTTTGTCTTGATATATACCGACTTTATATTGACCGTCGCGTCGAGCCCGTTGCGTAGACAACTTGTTTGTGTAGATCAAACCTGTTGCACTTCAAAAACATCGCAAAATAGATTCTGTTTGCAATAATTTTAGCGTTTTCACCTACTTTAGACACTGAATATTTGTCGTTTTGAAGCTCAGTTTGAAATGTTTTTGTTTGTCGTTTCTGTTCAAATCGATCATCTTTTAGCATACTTTTTGATCATATTAGCTCATCGAATTGGTTTTGCGCACGTTCCGCTGTTCCAGTAGGTACTCTTTTGCGATATTTTAAAAGATACATCCCATACAATGTTAGTCGAATTTTACACTTTTTCGGTCACCGTGAAATATTTTGTCTTGATATTAGCCGACTTTATATTGACCGGCCCGTTGCGTTGATACTTTGTTTGTGTAGATTAGACCTGTTGCACTTCAATGACATGGCAATATGGATTCTGTTTGCAATAATTTTAGCGTTTGCACCTACTTTAGACACTGAATATTTGTGGTTTTGAAGCTCAGTTTGAAATGTTTTAGTTTGTCGTTTCTGTTTAAATCGATTATCTTTTAACATACTTTTCGATCATATTAGCTCAGTCGAGTAGTTTTGCGCACGCTTCGCTGTTGAAAAAGGTACTCTCTGCGTTATTTTGAAAGATACATCCCATACAAAGTTAGTCGAATTTTACACTTTTTCAGTCACCGTGAAATATTTTGTCTTGATATTAACCAACTTTATATTGACCGTCGCGTCGATATCGTCGCTTTGACACCTTGTTTGTGAAGATCATACCTGGTTCACTTCAAAAACATCGCAATATGGATTCTGTTTGCAATAATTTTAGCATTTTCACCTACTTCAGACACTGAATATTTGTCGTTTTGAAGCTCAGTTTGAAAAGTTTTAGTTTGCCGTTTCTGTTCAAATCGATCATCTTTTAGCATACTTTTTGAACATATTAGCTCATCGAATTGGTTCTGCGCACGTTCCGCTGTTCTAGTATGTACTCTTTTGCGATATTACATATATATAGATACATCTAATACAAAGTAAGTCGAATTTTACACTTTTTCGGTCACCGTAAAATATTTTGTCTTGATATTAGCCGACTTTATATTGACCGTCGCGTCGAGCCCGTTACGTAAATACCTCGTTTGTGTAGATCAGACCTGTTGCACTTCAAAAACATCGCAATATGGATTCTGTTTGCAATAAGTTTAGCGTTTTCACCTACTTTAGACACTGAATATTTGTGGTTTTGAAGCTCAGTTTGAAATGTTTTAGTTTGTCGTTTCTGTTCAAATCGATCATCGTTTAGCATACTTTTCGATCATATTAGCTCAGTGGAGTAGTTTTGCGCACGCGTCGCTGTTGAAGTAGGTACTCTCCTGCGTTATTTTAAAAGATACATCCCAAACAAAGTTAGTCGAATTTTACACTTTTTCGGTCACCGTGAAATATTTTGTCTTGATATATACCGACTTTATATTGACCGTCGCGTCGAGCCCGTTGCGTAGACACCTCGATTGTGTAAATCAAACCTTTTGCACTTCAAAAACATCGCAGAATAGATTCTGTTTGCAATAATTTTAGCGTTTTAACCTACTTTAGACACTGAATATTTGTCGTTTTAAGGCTCAGTTTGAAATGTTTTAGTTTGTCGTTTCTGTTCAAATCGATCATCTTTTAGCATACTTTTTGATCATATTAGCTCATCGAAATGGTTTTGCGCACGTTTCGCTGTTCTTTTAGGTATTCTCTTGCGATATTTTAAAAGATACATCCCATACAATGTTAGTCGAATTTTACACTTTTTCGGTCACCGTGAAATATTTTGTCTTGATATTAACCGACTTTATATTGACCGTCGCGTCAAGCCCGTTGCGTTGACACCTCGTTTGTGTAGACCGGACCTGTTGCACTTCAAAAATATCGCAAAATAGATTCTGTTTGCAATAATTTAAGTGTTTTTGCCTACTTTAGACACTGAATATTTGTCGTTTTAAAGCTATGTTTGAAATGTTTTAGTTTGTCGTTTCTGTTCAAATCGATCATCGTTTAGCATACTTTTTGATCATATAAGCTCAGTGAAGTAGTTTTGCGGACGCTCCGCTATGGAAAAAGGTACTGTCTGCGATATTTTAAAAGATACATCCCATACAAAGTTAGTCGAATTTTACACTTTTTCGGTCACCGTAAAATATTTTGTCTTGATATTAACCGACTTTATATTGACCGTCGCGTCGAGCCCGTTGCGTAGACACCTCGTTTTTGTAGATCAGACCTGTTGCACTTCAAAAACATCGCAATATGGATTCTGTTTGCAATAATTTTAGCGTTTTCACCTACTTTAGATACTGAATATTTGTTGTTTTGAAGCTCAGTTTGAAATGTTTTAGTTTGTCGTTTCTGTTCAAATCGATTATCGTTTAGCATACTTTTTGATCATATTAGCTCAGTGGAGTAGTTTCGCGCACGCTCCGCTGTTGAAGTAGGTACTCTTTTGCGATATTTTAAAAGATACATCCCATACAATGTTAGTAGAATTTTACACTTTTTCGGTCACCGTGAAATATTTTGTCTTGATATTAACCGACTTTATATTGACCGTCGCGTCAAGCCCGTTGCGTAGACACCTCGTTTGTGTAGATCAAACCTGTTGCACTTCAAAAACGTCGCAAAATAGATTCTGTTTGCAATAATTTTAGCGTTTTCACCTACTTTAACCCTCCGCGTACTAGGTGGGGTTTGTCATACCCCAAAAATAAAATGTAATATCTCCATTATATTAATGATTTTGAGAGTTAAATAATAGTAACTCTATTTTAGTAATTCATGAAGATTGGAATTAAGTGAAATACATTTTATGTACTAATTACAAAATACCTTTATTAAAAAAATATAAAAACTTAACTTTTTTTCAAAAAAAAAAGTCCTTAAGCCTTTTCAATAGCTAAATTCAAATGGCACATGTAACAATCAACAGTTATTCAAATAAACATGTAACATTATAAGTACTTCTAACCTGATAACAATTATTTCTACTTAAAGCAACATTGATTTAGATCTCCGTCATTAAAGTTGCCACAATCTTGACAACAATAATCTGGATGTACCATACATATAGACGTGCAACATTTTTTTATAAATGTGCCTAGTCTTTCTATCCTTTTGCCTAGGACAAACTGAATATTTGGATTGTTTGTAAGGTTTTCATGCGGTATGAAATCCTCTTGAGCAGTTCAAATAGTGCTTTCATTTCTTCCTATGTTGTTTCCGATTTTTGAGTATCATTGGTAGACTGTAAACAAACTCATTGGTGCAATATACGATATCAGCAATCACAGCATAATAATAATGTAATAAATAATAAAAAGCACTGAATAGAAGATCGTATTTCCCTTGCCACAGACTTTACGCCAGGTAGGTGATGCATAATATTTTCAGCTCTGGTACAAGATTGGATATGAATTTTCTTTCCAGTTTGTTATCCCATCTTTACATTTGTAGTATTCTGAATTAGTTTGTTACTCTGAGAGAGGTATCTCATCACTATCTGAATCAAAAGATAGTTCGTCAGCATCCACTTCACTATCTGTATTGCTATGATAACTTATATGGTCTGCCTCATCAGCGGAACCTTGTTTTTCATTTGTATTATATTAAAAGTCACAATCATATTTCGTCATCCGGTAAGCAAGACATTTTTTTAGTATTGTTACCTGCTAAAAATATTTTTCCACGTTAAATATTATAAAATAAACACATAAACAAATTAAACACAAAAAAAAATACACGTACCTTTTGAGCCACGCGCCATACAAGGTGGGGTGTACGATACCCAAGTACACTTTAAGCATGTGTTACGTGCTCGGAGGCTGACGCCGGACTAAATGCTTTGCACTAGTCGAAAGGGCACCGTCACATTTGCAGCTATTGAGAAAACAAACTTCGTAGTCTTTATCATATAGTAAATATTTAAAAAATTTAAACCGCTGGGGTATGTCACACCCCACCTCGTACACGGAAGGTTAAGAAATGAATTTTTGTCGTTTAAAAGCTCAGTTTGAAATGTTTTAGTTTGTCGTTTCTGTTCAAATCGATCATCTTTTAACATACTTTTCGATCTAAATAGCTCACCGGAGTGTTTCTGCGCACGTTTCGCTGTTCTTTTAGGTACTCTTTTGCGATATTTTAAAAGATACATCCCATACAAAGTTAGTCAAATTTTACACTTTTTCGGTCACCGTGAAATATTTTGTCTTGATATAAACCGACTTTATATTGACCGTCGCGTCGAGCCCGTTGCGTAGATACCTCGTTTGTGTAGATCAGACCTGTTGCACTTCAAAAACATCGCAATATGGATTCTGTTTGCAATAAGTTTAGCGTTTTCACCTACTTTAGACACTGAATATTTGTGGTTTTGAAGCTCAGTTTGAAATGTTTTAGTTTGTCGTTTCTGTTCAAATCGATCATCGTTTAGCATACTTTTCGATCATATTAGCTCAGTGGAGTAGTTTTGCGCACGCGTCGCTGTTGAAGTAGGTACTCTCCTGCGTTATTTTAAAAGATACATCCCAAACAAAGTAAGTCGAATTTTACACTTTTTCGGTCACCGTGAAATATTTTGTCTTGATATATACCGACTTTATATTGACCGTCGCGTCGAGCCCGTTGCGTAGACACCTCGTTTGTGTAGATTAAACCTGTTGCACTTCAAAAACATCGCAAAATAGATTCTGTTTGCAATAAATATAGCGTTTTCACCTACTTAAGACACTGAATATTTGTCGTTTCGAAGCTCAGTTTGAAATGTTTTAGTTTGTCGTTTCTGTTCAAATCGATCATCGTTTAGCATACTTTTCGATCATATTAGCTCAGTGGAGTAGTTTTGCGCACGCGTCGCTGTTGAAGTAGGTACTCTCCTGCGTTATTTTGAAAGATACATCCCATACAAAGTTAGTCGAATTTAACACTTTTTCGGTCACCGTGAAATATTTTGTCTTGATACTAACCGACTTTATATTGACCGTCGCGTCGAGCCCGTTGCGTAGATACCTCGTTTGTGTAAATCGGACCTGTTGCACTTTAAAAACGTCGCAATATGGATTCTGTTTGCAATAATTTTAGCGTTTTCACCTACTTTAGACACTGAATATTTGTCGTTTTGAAGCTTAGTTTGAAATGTTTTAGTTTGTCGTTTCTGTTCAAATCGAACATCTTTTAGCATACTTTTCGATCATATTAGCTCACTTAAGTGGTTATGCGCACGTTTCGCTGTTCTAGTAGGTACTCTTTTGCGATGTTTAAAAAGATACATCCCATACAAAGTTAGTCGAATTTTACACTTTTTCGATCACCGTGAAATATTTTGTCTTGATATTAACCGACTTTATATTGACCGTCGCGTCGAGCCCGTTGCGTAGACAACTCGTTTGTGTAGACCAAACCTGTTGCACTTCAAAAACATCGCAAAATGGATTCTGTTTGCAAAAATTTTAGCGTTTTCACCTACTTTAGACACTGAATATTTGTCGTTTTGAAGCTTAGTTTGAAATGTTTTAGTTTGTCGTTTCTGTTCAAATCGATCATCTTTTAGCATACTTTTCGATCATATTAGCTCAATGAAGTGGTTTTGCGAACGTTCCGCTGTTCTTGTAAGTACTCTTTTGCGATATTTTAAAAGATACATCCCATACAAAGTTAGTCGAATTTTACACTTTTTCGGTCACCGTGAAATATTTTGTCTTGATATTAACCGACTTTTTATTGACCGTCGCGTCGAGCCCGTTGCGTAGACACCTAGTTTGTGTAGATCAAACCTGTTGCACTTCAAAAACATCGCAATATGGATTCTGTTTGCAATAATTTTAGCGTTTTCACCTACTTTAGACACTGAATATTTGTCGTTTTGAAACTTAGTTTGAAATGTTTTAGTTTGTCGTTTCTGTTCAAATCGATCATCTTTTAGCATACTTTTAGATCATATTAGCTCACTGAAATGGTTCTGCGCACGATTCGCTGTACTAGTAGGTACTTTTTTGCGATGTTTAAAAAGATACATCCCATACAAAGTTAGTCGAATTTTACACTTTTTCGATCACCGTGAAATATTTTGTCTTGATATTAACCGACTTTATATTGACCGTCGCGTCGAGCCCGTTGCGTAGACAACTCGTTTGTGTAGACCAAACCTGTTGCACTTCAAAAACATCGCAAAATGGATTCTGTTTGCAAAAATTTTAGCGTTTTCACCTACTTTAGACACTGAATATTTGTCGTTTTGAAGCTTAGTTTGAAATGTTTTAGTTTGTCGTTTCTGTTCAAATCGATCATCTTTTAGCATACTTTTCGATCATATTAGCTCAATGAATTGGTTTTGCGAACGTTCCGCTGTTCTTGTAAGTACTCTTTTGCGATATTTTAAAAGATACATCCCATACAAAGTTAGTCGAATTTTACACTTTTTCGGTCACCGTGAAATATTTTGTCTTGATATTAACCGACTTTTTATTGACCGTCGCGTCGAGCCCGTTGCGTAGACACCTAGTTTGTGTAGATCAAACCTGTTGCACTTCAAAAACATCGCAATATGGATTCTGTTTGCAATAATTTTAGCGTTTTCACCTACTTTAGACACTGAATATTTGTCGTTTTGAAGCTTTGTTTGAAATGTTTTAGTTTGTCGTTTCTGTTTAAATCGATCATCTTTTAGCATACTTTTCGATCATATTAGCTCACTGAAGTGGTTCTGCAAACGTTCCGCTGTTCTTGTAAGTACTCTTTTGCGATAATTTAAAAGATACATCCCATACAGAGTAAGTCGAATTTTACACTTTTTCGGTCACCGTGAAATATTGTGTCTTGATATTAACCGACTTTTTATTGACCGTTGCGTCGAGCCCGTTGCGTAGACACCTCGTTTGTGTAGATTGGACCTGTTGCACTTCAAAAACGTCGCAATATGGATTCTGTTTGCAATAATTTTAGCGTTTTCACCTACTTTAGACACTGAATATTTGTCGTTTTGAAGCTTAGTTTGAAATGTTTTAGTTTGTCGTTTCTGTTCAAATCGATCATCGTTTAGCATACTTTTCGATCAAATTAGCTCATTTAAGTGGTTTTGCGCACGTTTTGCTGTTCTAGTAGGTACTCTTTTGCGATATTTTAAAAGATACGTCCCATACAAAGTATGTCGAATTTTACACTTTTTCGGTCACCGTGGAATATTTTGTCTTGATATTAACCGACTTTATATTGACCGTCGCGTCGATATCGTCGCTTTGACACCTTTGTTGTGTAGATCGAACCTGTTGCACTTCAAAAAAAATTGCACTCCGGGAGTGCCGGCAGAAGTGAAAACTTGAATATCAACGTTGTGCATTTTTCATTTTTTGGAATAGTTAGGGAATAATTTTGAATGAATTGCTCTTATTATCAATATAAAAGTACTATCATTTTTGTGATAGAATACAATAATAATAATAATACAATAATAATAATAATAATAATAAATAGTTCTTCCATAGTCCTAGTTACCCGGTCCACCTAACACCCACACCCATAACCCAGTATCTTTTTGTCCATATCTTGCAATAGTCCTACACTTACACATACATCCATAATTTCGCCAACCGTCTTACGGTTTTTCGATCAGCCCACGTGTCCTGACGCGAGTTTCACATTTTTCCCCCATCCCACAAAAGTGCTCAACGCCGCTAAAGAAGTTTTTACTTCAAAAAAACATCGCAATATGGATTCTGTTTGGAATAATTTTAGCGTTTTCACCTACTTTAGACACTGAATATTTGTCGTTTTGAAGCTTTGTTTGAAATGTTTTAGTTTGTCGTTTCTGTTCAAATCGATCATCTTTTAGCATACTTTTCGATCATTTTAGCTCACTGAAGTGGTTCCACCGCGCACGTTCCGCTGTTCTTGTAAGGTACTCTTTTGCGATAATTTGAAAGATACATCCCATACAAAGTAAGTCGAATTTTACACTTTTTCGGTCACCGTGAAATATTTTGTCTTGATATTAACCGACTTTTTATTGACCGTCGCGTCGAACCAGTTGCGTAGACACCTCTTTTGTGTAGATAAAACCTGTAGCACTTCAAAAACATCGCAAAAAAGATTCTGTTTGCAATAATTTTAGCGTTTTCACCTACTTTAGACACTGAATATTTGTCGTTTCGAAGCTCAGTTTGAAATGTTTTAGTTTGTCGTTTCTGTTCAAATCGATCATCGTTTAGCATACTTTTCGATCATATTAGCTCAGTGGAGTAGTTTAGCGCACGCGTCGCTGTTGAAGTAGGTACCCTTCTGCGTTATTTTAAAAGATACATCCCATACAAAGTTAGTCGAATTTTACACTTTTTCAGTCACCGTGAAATATTTTGTCTTGATATTAACCGACTTTTTATTGACCGTCGCGTCGAGCCCGTTGCGTTGACACCTTGTTTGTGTAGATCAAACCTGTTGCACTTCAAAAACATCGCAAAATAGATTCTGTTTGCAATAATTTTAGCGATTTCACCTACTTTAGACACTGAATATTTGTCGTTTTGAAGCTCAGTTTGAAATGTTTTAGTTTGTCGTTTCTGTTCAAATCGATCATCGTTTAGCATACCATTCGATCAAATTAGCGGAGTGGAGTAGTTTTGCGCACGCGTCGCTGTTGAAGTAGGTACCCTCCTGCGTTATTTTAAAAGATACATCCCATACAAAGTTAGTCGAATTTTACACTTTTTCAGTCACCGTGAAATATTTTGTCTTGATATTAACCGACTTTTTATTGACCGTCGCGTCGAACCCGTTGCGTTGACACCTTGTTTGTGTAGATCAAACCTGTTGCACTTCAAGAACATCGCAAAATAGATTCTGTTTGCAATAATTTTAGCGATTTCACCTACTTTAGACACTGAATATTTGTCGTTTTGAAGCTCAGTTTGAAATGTTTTAGTTTGTCGTTTCTGTTCAAATCGATCATCGTTTAGCATACCATTCGATCAAATTAGCTGAGTGGAGTAGTTTTGCGCACGCGTCGCTGTTGAAGTAGGTACCCTCCTGCGTTATTTTAAAAGATACATCCCATACAAAGTTAGTCGAATTTTACACTTTTTCAGTCACCGTAAAATATTTTGTCTTGATATTAACCGACTTTATATTGACCGTCGCGTCGAGCCCGTTGCGTGGACACCTCGTTTGTGTAGATCAAACCTGTTGCACTTCAAAAACATCGCAATATGGATTCTGTTTGCAATAATTTTAGCGTTTTCACCTACTTTAAACACTGAATATTTGTCGTTTTAAAGCTCAGTTTGAAATTTTTTAGTTTGTCGTTTCTGTTCAAATCGATCATCTTTTAGCATAATTTTCGATCATATTAGCTGACCGGAGTGTTTGTGCGCACGCTCCGCTGTTAAAATAGGTATTCTTTTGCGATATTTTAAAAGATACATCCCATACAAAGTTAGTCGAATTTTACACTTTTTCAGTCACCGTGAAATATTTTGTCTTGATATTAACCGACTTTTATATTGACCGTCGCGTCGATATCGTCACTGTGACACATTGTCTGTGTAGATTGGACCTGTTGCACTTCCAAAACATCGCAATATGGATTCTGTTTGCAATAATTTTAGCGTTTTCACCTACTTTAGACACTGAACATTTGTCTTTTTGAAGCTCAGTTTGAAATGTTTTAGTTTGTCGTTTCTGTTCAAGTCGGTCATATATAATAGCATATTTTTCGATCATATTAGCTCACCGGAGTGTTTGTGCGCACGCTCCGCTGTTTAAATAGGTACTCCTTTGCGTTAATTTAAAAGATATGTCCCATACAAAGTTAGTCAAATTTAACACTTTTTCGGTCACCGTGAAATATTTTGTCTTGATATTCACCGACTTTATATTGACCGTCGCGTCAAGCCCGTTGCGTTGACACCTCGTTTGTGTAGATCAGACCTGTTGCACTTTAAAAACATCGCAATATGGATTCTGTTTGCAATAATTTTAGCGTTTTCACCTAATTTCGACACTGAATATTTGTCGTTTTGTAGCTCAGTTTGTAATGTTTTAGTTTGTCGTTTCTGTTCAAATCGATCATCGTTTAGCATACTTTTCGATCATATTAGCTTAGTGGAGTAGTTTCGCGCAAGCTCTGTTGTTGATAATGGTACTCTCTGCGATATTTTAAAAGATACATCCCATACAAAGTTAGTCGAATTTTACACTTTTTCAGTCACCGTGAAATATTTTGTCTTGATATTAACCGACTTTATATTGACCGTCGCGTCGATATCGTCACTTTGACACATTGTCTGTGTAGATCGGACCTGTTGCACTTCCAAAACATCGCAATATGGATTCTGTTTGCAATAATTTTAGCGTTTTCACTTACTTTAGACACTGAACATTTGTCTTTTTAAAGCTCAGTTTGAAATGTTTTAGTTTGTCGTTTCTGTTCAAGTCGATCATATATAATAGCATATTTTTCGATCATATTAGCTCACCGGAGTGTTTGTGCGCACGGTCCGCTGTTAAAATAGGTACTCCTTTGCGTTAATTTAAAAGATACATCCCATACAAAGTTAGTCAAATTTAACACTTTTTCGGTCACCGTGAAATATTTTGTCTTGATATTCACCGACTTTATATTGACCGTCGCGTCAAGCCCGTTGCGTTGACACCTCGTTTGTGTAGATCAGACCTGTTGCACTTTAAAAACATCGCAATATGGATTCTGTTTGCAATAATTTTAGCGTTTTCACCTACTTTAGACACTGAACATTTGTCTTTTTGAAGCTCAGTTTGAAATGTTTTAGTTTGTCGTTTCTGTTCAAATCGATCATCGTTTAGCATACTTTTCGATCATATTAGCTCAGTGGAGTAGTTTTGCGCACGCTTCGCTGTTGAAGTAGGAACCCTTCTGCGTTATTTTAAAAGATACATTCCATACAAAGTTAGTCGAATTTTACACTTTTTCGGTCACCGTGAAATATTTTGTCTTGATATTAAGCGACTTTATATTGACCGTCGCGTCGAGCCCATTGCGTAGACACCTTGTTTGTGTAGATTGGACCTGTTGCACTTCAAAAACCTCGCAATATAGATTCTGTTTGCAATAATTTTAGCGTTTTCACCTACTTAAGACACTGAATATTTGTCGTTTTGAAGCTCAGTTTGAAATGTTTTAGTTTGTCGTTTCTGTTCAAATCGATCATCGTTTAGCATACTTTTCGATAATATTAGCTCAGTGGAGTAGTTTTGCGCACGCTTCGCTGTTGAAGTAGGAACCCTTCTGCGTTATTTTAAAAGATACATTCCATACAAAGTTAGTCGAATTTTACACTTTTTCAGTCACCGTGAAATATTTTGTCTTGATATTAACCGACTTTATATTGACCGTCGCGTCGATATCGTCACTCAAATCGATCATCGTTTAGCATACTTTTCAATCATATTAGCTCAGTGGAGAAGTTTTGCGCACGCTTCGCTGTTGAAGTAGGTACTCTCCTGCGATATTTTAAAAGATACATCCCATACAAAGTTAGTCGAATTTTACACTTTATCGGTCACCGTGAAATATTTTGTCTTGATATTAACCGACTTTATATTGACCGTCGCGTCAAGCCCGTTGCGTAGACACCTCGTTTGTGTAGATTGGACCTGTTGCACTTCAAAAACGTCGCAATATGGATTCTGTTTGCAATAATTTTAGCGTTTTAACCTACTTTAGACACTGAATATTTGTCGTTTTGAAGCTCAGTTTGAAATGTTTTAGTCTGTCGTTTCTGTTCAAATCGATCATCGTTTAGCATACTTTTCGATCATATTAGCTCAGTGGAGTAGTTTTGCGCACGCTCCGCTGTTGTAAATGGTACTCTCTGCGATATTTTAAAAGATACATCCCATACAAAGTTAGTCGAATTTTACACTTTTTCAGTCACCGTGAAATATATTGTCTTGATATTAACCGACTTTATATTGACCGTCGCGTCGAGCTCGTTGCGTAGACACCTCGTTTGTGTAGATTGGACCTGTTGCACTTTAAAAACGTTGCAATATGGATTCTGGTTGCAATAATTTTAGCGTTTTCACCTACTTTAGACACTGAATATTTGTCGTTTTGAAGCTCAGTTTGAAATGTTTTAGTTTGTCTTTTCTGTTCAAATCGATCATCTTTTAGCATACTTTTCAATCATATTAGCTCAATAAAGTGGTTCTGCGAACGTTTCGCCGTTCTTGTAAGTACTCTTTTGGAATATTTTAAAAGATACATCCCATACAAAGTTAGTCGAATTTAACACTTTTTCGGTCACCGTGAAATATTTTGTCTTGATATTAACCGACTTTATATTGACCGTCGCGTCGAGCCCGTTGCGTAGACACCTCGTTTGTGTAGATCAGACCTGTTGCACTTCAAAAACATCGTAATATGGATACTGTTTGCAATAATTTTAGCGTTTTTACCTAATTTCGACACTGAATATTTGTCGTTTTGAAGCTCAGTTTGAAATGTTTTAGTTTGTCGTTTCTGTTCAAATCGATCATCGTTTAGCATACTTTTCGATCATATTAGCTCAGTGAAGTAGTTTTGCGCACGCGTCGCTGTTGAAGTAGGTACCCTCTTGCGTTCTTTTAAAAGATACATCCCATACAAAGTTAGTCGAATTTTACACTTTTTCAGTCTCCGTGAAATATTTTGTCTTGATATTAACCGACTTTATATTGACCGTCGCGTCGAGCCCGTTGCGTTGACACCTCGTTTGTGTAGATCGGACCTGTTGCACTTCAAAAACATCGCAATATGGATTCTGTTTGCAATAATTTTAGCGTTTTCACCTACTTTCGACACTGAATATTTGTCGTTTTGAAGCTCAGTTTGAAATGTTTTAGTTTGTCGTTTCTGTTCAAATCGATCATCTTTTAGCATACTTTTCGATCATATTAGCTCACTGAAGTGGTTCTGCAAACGTTCCGCTGTTCTTGTAAGTACTTTTTTGCGATATTTTAAAAGATACATCCCATACAAAGTAAGTCGAATTTTACACTTTTTCGGTCACCGTGAAATATTTTGTCTTGATATTAACCGACTTTTTATTGACCGTTGCGTCGAGCCCGTTGCGAAGACACCTCGATTGTGTAGATAAGACCTGTTGCACTTTAAAAACATCGCAATGTGGATTCTGTTTGCAATAATTTTAGCGTTTTCACCTAATTTCGACACTGAATATTTGTCGTTCTGAAGCTCAGTTTGAAATGTTTTAGTTTGTCGTTTCAGTTCAAATCGATCATCGTTTAGCATACTTTTCGATCTTATTAGCTCAGTGGAGTAGTTTTGCGCACGCGTCGCTGTTGAAGTAGGTACTCTCCTGCGTTATTTTAAAAGATACATCCCATACAAAGTTAGTCGATTTTAACACTTTTTCGGTCACCGTGAAATATTTTGTCTTGATATTAACCGACTTTATATTGACCGTCGCGTCGAGCCCGTTGCGTAGACACCTCGTTTGTGTAAATCAGACCTGTTGCACTTCAAAAACGTCGCAATATGGATTCTGTTTGCAATAATTTTAGCGTTTTCACTTACTTTAGACACTGAATATTTGTCGTTTTGAAGCTCAGTTTGAAATATTTTAGTTTGTCGTTTCTGTTCAAATCGATCATCGTTTAGCATATTTTTCGATCATGTAAGCTCACTTAAGTGGTTTTGCGCACGTTTCGCTGTTCTAGTAGGTACTCTTTTGCGATATTTTAAAAGATACATCCCATACAAAGTTAGTCGAATTTTATACTTTTTCGGTCACCGTGAAATATTTTGTCTTGATATTAACCGACTTTATATTGACCGTCGCGTCGATATCGTCGCTTTGACACCTCGTTTGTGTAGATCGGACCTGTTGCACTTCAAAAACATCGCAATATGGATTCTGTTTGCAATAATTTTAGCGTTTTCACCTACTTTAGACACTGAACATTTGTCTTTTTGAAGCTTAGTTTGAAATGTTTTAGTTTGTCGTTTATGTTCAAATCGATAATCTTTTAGCATACTTTTCGATCATATTAGCTCACTTTAGTGGTTCTGCGCACGTTTCGCTGTTCTAGTAGGTACTTTTTTGCGATATTTTAAAAGAAACATCCCATACAAAGTAAGTCGAACTTTACACTTTTTCGGTCACCATGAAATATTTTGTCTTGATATTAACCGACTTTATATTGACCGTCGCGTCGATATCGTCGCTTTGACACCTTTGTTATGTAGATCGAACCTGTTGCACTTCAAAAACATCACAGTATGGATTCTGTTTGCAATAATTTAAGCGTTTTCACCTACTTTAGACACTGAATATTTGTCGTTTTGAAGCTTAGTTTGAAATGTTTTAGTTTGTCGTTTCTGTTCAAATCGATCATCTTTTAGCATACTTTTCGATAATATTAGCTCAATCAAGTGGTTTTGCGAACGTTCCGCTGTTCTTGTAAGTACTCTTTTGCGATATTTTAAAAGATACATCCCATACAAAATAAGTCGAATTTTACACTTTTTCGGTCACCGTGAAATATTTTGTCTTGATATTAACCGACTTTATATTGACCGTCGCGTCGATATCGTCGTTTTGACACCTTTGTTGTGTAGATTGGACCTGTTGCACTTCAAAAACATCACAGTATGGATTCTGTTTGCAATAATTTTAGCGATTTCACCTACTTTAGACACTGAATATTTGTCGTTTTGAAGCTTAGTTTGAAATGTTTTAGTTTGTCGTTTCTGTTCAAATCGATCATCTTTTAGCATACTTTTCGATCATATTAGCATAGTGGAGTAGTTTTGCGCACGCTCCGCTGTTGAAAAAGGTACTCTCTGCGATATTTTTAAAAATACATCCCATACAAATTTAGTCGAATTTTACACTTTATCGGTCACCGTGAAATATTTTGTCTGTTTGCAATAATTTTAGCGTTTCCACCTACTTTAACCCTCCGCATACTAGGTGGGGTTTGTCATACCCCAAAAATAAAATGTAATATTTCCATTATATTAATGATTTTGAGAGTTAAATAATAGTAACTCTATTTTAGTAATTCATGAAGATTGGAATTAAGTGAAACACATTTTATGTACTTATTACAAAATACCTTTATTAAAAAAATATAAAAACTTAACTTTTTTTCAAAAAAAAGTCCTTAAGCCTTTTCAATAGCTAAATTCAAATGGCACATGTAACAATCAACAGTTATTCAAATAAACATGTAACATAATAAGTACTTCTAACCTGATAACAATTATTTCTACTTAAAGCAACATTGATTCAGATCTCCGTCATTAAAGTTGCCACAATCTTGACAACAATAATCTGGATGTACCATACATATAGACGTGCAATATTTTTTTATAAATGTGCCTAGTCTTTCTATCCTTTTACCTAGGACAAACTGAACATTTGGATTGTATGTAAGGTTTTCATGCGGTATGAAATCCTCTTGAGCAGTTCAAATAGTGCTTTCATTTCTTCCAATGTTGTTTCCGATTTTTGAGTATCATTGGTAGACTGTAAACAAACTCATTGGTGCAATATACGATATCAGCAATCACAGCATAATAATAATGTAATAAATAATAAAAAGCACTGAATAGAAGATCGTATTTCCCTTGCCACAGACTTTACGCCAGGTAGGTGATGCATAATATTTTCAGCTCTGGTACAAGATTGGATATGAATTTTCTTTCCAGTTTGTTATCCCATCTTTACATTTGTAGTATTCTGAATTAGTTTGTTACTCTGAGAGAGGTATCTCATCACTATCTGAATCAAAAGATAGTTCGTCAGCATCCACTTCACTATCTGTATTGCTATGATAACTTATATGGTCTGCCTCATCAGCGGAACCTTGTTTTTCATTTGTATTATATTAAAAGTCACAATCATATTTCGTCATCCGGTAAGCAAGACATTTTTTTAGTATTGTTACCTGCTAAAAATATTTTTCCACGTTAAATATTATAAAATAAACACATAAACAAATTAAACACAAAAAAAAATACACGTACCTTTTGAGCCACGCGCCATACAAGGTGGGGTGTACGATACCCAAGTACACTTTAAGCATGTGTTACGTGCTCGGAGGCTGACGCCGGACTAAATGCTTTGCACTAGTCGAAAGGGCACCGTCACATTTGCAGCTATTGAGAAAACAAACTTCGTAGTCTTTATCATATAGTAAATATTTAAAAAATTTAAACCGCTGGGGTATGTCACACCCCACCTCGTACACGGAAGGTTAAGAAATGAATTTTTGTCGTTTAAAAGCTCAGTTTGAAATGTTTTAGTTTGTCGTTTCTGTTCAAATCGATCATCTTTTAACATACTTTTCGATCTAAATAGCTCACCGGAGTGTTTCTGCGCACGTTTCGCTGTTCTTTTAGGTACTCTTTTGCGATATTTTAAAAGATACATCCCATACAAAGTTAGTCAAATTTTACACTTTTTCGGTCACCGTGAAATATTTTGTCTTGATATAAACCGACTTTATATTGACCGTCGCGTCGAGCCCGTTGCGTAGACAACTCGTTTGTGTAGATCAAACCTGTTGCACTTCAAAAACATCGCAAAATAGATTCTGTTTGCAATAAGTTTAGCGTTTTCACCTACTTTAGACACTGAATATTTGTCGTTTTGAAGGTTAGTTTGAAATGATTTAGTTTGTCGTTTCTGTTCAAATCGATCATCGTTTAGCATACTTTTCGATCATATTAGCTCAGTGGAGTAGTTTTGCGCACGCGTCGCTGTTGAAGTAGGTACTCTCCTGCGTTATTTTAAAAGATACATCCCATACAAAGTTAGTCGAATTTTACACTTTTTCGGTCACCGTGAAATATTTTGTCTTGATATTAACCGACTTTATATTGACCGTCGCGTCGATATCGTCGCTTTGACACCTCGTTTGTGTAGATCGGACCTGTTGCACTTCAAAAACATCGCAAAATAGATTCTGTTTGCAATAATTTTAGCGTTTCACCTACTTTAGACACTGAAAATTTGTCGTTTTGAAGCTTTGTTTGAAATGTTTTAGTTTGTCGTTTCAATTCAAATCGATCATCTTTTAGCATATTTTTCGATCATATTAGCTCACTGAAGTGGTTCCGCGCACGTTCCGCTGTTCTTGTAAGGTACTCTTTAGCGATAATTTGAAAGATACATCCCATACAAAGTAAGTCGAATTTTACACTTTTTCGGTTACCGTGAAATATTTTGTCTTGATATTAACCGACTTTTTATTGACCGTCGCGTCGAACCCGTTGCGTAGACACCTCGTTTGTGTAGATCAAACCTGTTGCACTTCAAAAACAACGCAAAAAAGATTCTGTTTGCAATAATTTTAGCGTTTTCACCTACTTTAGACACTGAATATTTGTCGTTTCGAAGCTCAGTTTGAAATGTTTTAGTTTGTCGTTTCTGTTCAAATCGATCATCGTTTAGCATACTTTTCGATCATATTAGCTCAGTGGAGTAGTTTTGCGCACGCGTCGCTGTTGAAGTAGGTACCCTTCTGCGTTATTTTAAAAGATACATCCCATACAAAATAAGTCGAATTTTACACTTTTTCGGTCACCGTGAAATATTTGGTCTTGATATTAACCGACTTTTTATTGACCGTCGCGTCGAACCCGTTGCGTAGACACCTCGTTTGTGTAGATTAAACCTGTTGCACTTCAAAAACATCGCAAAATAGATTCTGTTTGCAATAATTTTAGCGTTTTCACCTACTTTAGACACTGAATATTTGTCGTTTTGAAGCTTAGTTTGAAATGTTTTAGTTTGTCGTTTCTGTTCAAATCGATCATCTTTTAGCATACTTTTCGATCATATTAGCTCACTTAAGTGGTTATGCGCACGTTTCGCTGTTCTAGTAGGTACTCTTTTGCGATGTTTAAAAAGATACATCCCATAAATAGTTAGTCGAATTTTACACTTTTTCGGTCACCGTGAAATATTTTGTCTTCATATTAACCGACTTTATATTGACCGTCGCGTCGATATCGTCGCTTTGACACCTCGTTTGTGTAGATCACACCTGTTGCACTTCAAAAACATCGCAATATGGATTTTGTTTGGAATAATTTTAGCGATTTCACCTACTTTAGGCACTGAACATTTGTCTTTTTTAAGCTTAGTTTGAAATGTTTAAGTTTGTCGTTTCTGTTCAAATCGATAATCTTTTAGCATACTTTTCGATCATATTAGCTCACACCCACAAAAACCAGAAAATTTAGAAATCCTCCACACCCTTGGGTCACGGATACTGTCAGGGAAATGATGCGCAACAGGGATAGATACTTTAAACAACTTTAAAGACATGGCAACTCATCTCTTAAAGGCAGTTATAAGATGATGAAACAAATAGTACAAGGGGCAATAGAGAGAGAGAAAGCCTGTTTCTTTACCAAACATATTAATAGTAACCTAAGGGAGCCAAAAAACTATGGAAAAATTTGAAGGGTACAATACTGCCCGATAAAAAGACACCTGTGGACTTGCCTCCCCATTTCAATGATCCTAACCTTATTAATGCTTACTTTCTGGATGCACCGGGCTGTGGAAAAGTTTCTATGTCACAGCTAACTTATTTTGTAACACATATAGATTCAGTGATCGGGCTCTATTCTCTTTTCAGACTGTAAGCAGGGACCTAGTCATGAAGACTATAAGCCGACTGCGCTCAAATGCTCAGGGGAATGATGAAATCTCATTGGACATGCTTCTGCTAACTCTGCCACACTCACTGGATGCCATCACCTCCATAATAAAGCAATCTTTGATGGAACACACATTCCCTGACAGTTGGAAGGTAGCAGTTGTGAGGCCACTACCGAAGATCACTTCACCGGAAACATTGCAGGACCTTCGCCCTATTAGCATACTGCCCTGTTTGTCAAAGGTACTGGAGAGAATAGTCTGCGATCAGCTGACAAAATATCTAGAAGACAATGACATGCTACCTCGCCATCAGTCTGGATTCCGTAAGGGCCATGGAACAGGAACTGCGCTCTCAAAAGTGGTGGATGACCTGCTGTCTGCACGGGATCAGGGGAATGTCACATTCTTGCTTCTACTAGATTTTTCACGGGCATTTGACTCCATCAGCATTCCCCTGCTACTCTCGAAGCTAACTTATTACGGACTAGATTCCAAAGCTGTTAGGTGGTTTCACAGTTATCTTTGCCAGAGACAGCAGTATGTGGAGATATGTAGATTGGACGGAGTCAAAGAGCAATCTGCACCACAAATGGTGAGCAGAGGCGTCCCTCAGGGCTCAATCTTGGGACCAATTCTCTACATCCTGTACAGTGCCGATATCACCACATGTGTAACTCAATGTAGCCACCATCTTTACGCAGACGATCTGCAACTGTACCTCTCTTTTGATCCTAAACATTGCAGCAGTGCAGTGACTACAGTGAATAATGAGCTGGAAAATATAAACAAGTGGTGCCAGAAGAACTGTCTCACACTCAATCCCAAAAAGTCCAAACTCTTGATTACAGGAACACCCAAAAACATTTCAAAACTAGACATCAATTCAATAAATATAACAATAAATGGAGAACCAGTAGAAAGGGTAGACAGGGCAAGAAACTTGGGCCTACTATTTGATAGCAACCTGAGATTTGAGAGCCACATAGCAGAATGTATGAGAAACTGTTTTTATAGACTTAGGCTTCTAAACAAAATAAGACCATATCTGAGTGAGGCAATCAGGAAAACCCTTTGCGAGTCACTCGTGCTATCCAAGCTCAATTATTGCGACACAGTGTATGGTCCGTGTCTGCTAGCGAGGTCAGCGAAGATGATTCAGCGAGTGCAGAATGCCTGCGTGCGTTTTTGCTATCCTATCCCACCTCGGACTCATGTCAGCCCATACATTAGTGATGCAAGCATGCTTCGGATGGAGGCTCGCAGAAAACTCCACTTAGCAAGCCTGATGTTTGAAATCATTAAGACACAGAAACCAAGCTACTTACATGAGAACTTGGTATGGGCTCGGGGCGGGAGGGGGCGTGGGAGAAGGGAATGTGTAGGCGTCTTTCTGACCCCAAGACACCGCACAATAACTTTCCGCGGCTCTTTCAAATTTGCTGCGACACGGTGCTGGAACTCGCTGCCCCCACCGTTGCGCGCCCTGAAGGTGAAATCAACGTTTAAAATGAAACTAAAGCAACACTTATTACAAATCCAACGTGAAAACGAAAAGCACGCGTTCACTTACCAACGGGGTATGCGCGTCGAGCGAGGGGGTCGCAAATCCAAACATAGTTGAGCCCGTGCAACGTGTCACCGTTCACGCCGAAAAACACTTATCATTACATGATTTGTCCGCGTAAGCTCCTTCAGGACCCCATGTGTCCGTCGCCGTCATTCGTACAGTCCGGTTGTTTTGCGCGATTGTTTGGGGTTATCCAGGGCTCCCCTTCCTTGTAGACTGAAGTCATCAATGTCAACGTGTTTCCTTATCTTGTATTGGTAAATTACGTACGTGGCATTTTTATCTCGGTGAGCCTCGGACTTTGTCGGATTCGTAAATAAAATGGCTGCCGGACGGACGAGCCGAGCCGAGCCCAAGAAGAACGGAGACGCTCACAATAGGCTCACCAAGGTGACCCGAAATAATGGTGTATTATTATTAATTAAATTAATTGTTATGCTATTTGATTTGATTTATGTTTTAATTATTTATATTATAATTTGCAATTGTTCATACAATATGTCAAAATCAATTTGTGATTATTCGAATGATAGATTAATGTTTTGTTTTTGTGCTATTTTATGTCATTTTTTTTGTACCCACAAAGGCACTCGCTGAAAATCAGCGTCGTGGTATGAGTTCTGCTGCTGCCACGACCAATGCTGAGCGGGTGCCTTATTCGGCCTAAGTAGGCTAGTACATGTATTTTTGTTAATGTTATTCATTTTTGGGTCGAATAAATTCATTTTCTTTCTTTCTTTCTTTCTTTCTACTTAAGTGGTTCTGCGCACGTTTTGCTGTTCTAGTAGGTACTCTTTTGCGATATTTTAAAAGATACATCCCATACAAAGTAAGTCGAATTTTACACTTTTTCGGTCACCGTGAAATATTTTGTTTTGATATTAACCGACTTTATATTGACCGTCGCGTCGAGCCCGTTGCGTAGACACCTCGTTTGTGTAGATCAAACCTGTTGCACTTCAAAAACATCGCAATATGGATTCTGTTTGCAATAATTTTAGCGTTTTCACCTACTTTAGACACTGAATATTTGTCGTTTTGAAGCTTAGTTTGAAATGTTTTAGTTTGTCGTTTCTGTTCAAATCGATCATCTTTTAGCATACTTTTCGATCATATTAGCTCAATGAAGTGGTTTTGCGAACGTTCCGCTGTTCTTGTAAGTACTCTTTTGCGATATTTTAAAAGATACATCCCATACAAAGTTAGTCGAATTTTACACTTTTTCGGTCACCGTGAAATATTTTGTCTTGATATTAACCGACTTTTTATTGACCGTCGCGTCGAGCCCGTTGCGTAGACACCTAAATTGTGTAGATCAGTCCTGTTGCACTTCAAAAACATCGCAATATGGATTCTGTTTGCAATAATTTTAGCGTTTTCACCTACTTTAGACACTGAATATTTGTCGTTTTGAAGCTTAGTTTGAAATGTTTTAGTTTGTCGTTTCTGTTCAAATCGATCATCTTTTAGCATACTTTTAGATCATATTAGCTCACTGAAGTGGTTCTGCGCACGATTCGCTGTTCTAGTAGGTACTTTTTTTGCGATATTTTAAAAGATACATCCGATACAATGTTAGTAGAATTTTACACTTTTTCGGTCACCGTGAAATATTTTGTCTTCATATTAACCGACTTTATATTGACCGTCGCGTCGATATCGTCGCTTTGACACATCGTTTGTGTAGACCGGACCTGTTGCACTTCAAAAACATCGCAATATGGATTCTGTTTGCAATAATTTTAGCGTTTTCACCTACTTTAGACACTGAATATTTGTCGTTTTGAAGCTTTGTTTGAAATGTTTTAGTTTGTCGTTTCTGTTCAAATCGATCATCTTTTAGCATACTTTTCGATCATATTAGCTCACTGAAGTGGTTCTGCAAACGTTCCGCTGTTCTTGTAAGTACTCTTTTGCGATAATTTAAAAGATACATCCCATACAAAATAAGTCGAATTTTACACTTTTTCGGTCACCGTGAAATATTTTGTCTTCATATTAACCGACTTTATATTGACCGTCGCGTCGAGCCCGTTGCGTTGACACCTCATTTGTGTAGATCGGACCTGTTGCACTTCAAAAACATCGCAATATGGATTCTGTTTGCAATAATTTTAGCGTTTTCACCTACTTTAGACACTGAATATTTGTCGTTTTGAAGCTTTGTTTGAAATGTTTTAGTTTGTCGTTTCTGTTCAAATCGATCATCTTTTAGCATACTTTTCGATCATATTAGCTCACTGAAGTGGTTCTGCAAACGTTCCGCTGTTCTTGTAAGTACTTTTTTGCGATATTTTAAAAGATACATCCCATACAAAGTTAGTCGAATTTTATACTTTTTCGGTCACCGTGAAATATTTTGTCTTGATATTAACCGACTTTATATTGACCGTCGCCTCGATATCGTCGCTTTGACACCTTGTTTGTGTAGATCGGACCTGTTGCACTTCAAAAACATCGCAATATGGATTCTGTTTGGAATAATTTTAGCGTTTTCACCTACTTTAGACACTGAACATTTGACTTTTTGAAGCTTAGTTTGAAATGTTTTAGTTTGTCGTTTCTGTTCAAATCGATAATCTTTTAGCATACTTTTCGATCATATTAGCTCACTTAAGTGGTTCTGCGCACGTTTTGCTGTTCTAGTAGGTACTTTTTTGCGATATTTTAAAAGAAACATCCCATACAAAGTAAGTCGAACTTTACACTTTTTCGGTCACCGTGAAATATTTTGTCTTGATATTAACCGACTTTATATTGACCGTCGCGTCGATATCGTCGCTTTGACACCTTTGTTGTGTAGATTGAACCTGTTGCACTTCAAAAACATCACAGTATGGATTCTGTTTGCAATAATTTAAGCGTTTTCACCTTCTTTAGACACTAAATATTTGTCGTTTTGAAGCTTAGTTTGAAATGTTTTAGTTTGTCGTTTCTGTTCAAATCGATCATCTTTTAGCATACTTTTCGATCATATTAGCTCAATGAAGTGGTTTTGCGAACGTTCCGCTGTTCTTGTAAGTACTCTTTTGCGATATTTTAAAAGATACATCACATACAAAATAAGTCGAATTTTACACTTTTTCGGTCACCGTGAAATATTTTGTCTTCATATTAACCGACTTTATATTGACCGTCGCGTCGATATCGTCGCTTTGACACATCGTTTGTGTAGATCGGACCTGTTGCACTTCAAAAACATCGCAATATGGATTCTGTTTGCAATAATTTTAGCGTTTTCACCTACTTTAGACACTGAATATTTGTCGTTTTGAAGCTTTGTTTGAAATGTTTTAGTTTGTCGTTTCTGTTCAAATCGATAATCTTTTAGCATACTTTTCGATCATATTAGCTCACTAAAGTGGTTCTGCGCACGTTTCGCTGTTCTAGTAGGTACTCTTTTGCGATATTTTAAAAGATACATCCCATACAAAGTAAGTCGAATTTTACACTTTTTCGGTCACCGTGAAAAATTTTGTCTTGATATTAACCAACTTTATATTGACCGTCGCGTCGAGCCCGTTGCGTATACACCTCGTTTGTGTAGATCAAACCTGTTGCACTTCAAAAACATTCTAAAATAGATTCTGTTTGCAATAATTGTAGCGTTTTCACCTACTTTAGACACTGAATATTTGTCGTTTTAAAGCTCAGTTTGAAATATTTTAGTTTGTCGTTTCTGTTCAAATCGATCATCTTTTAGCATACTTTTTGAACATATTAACTCACTTAAGTGGTTCTGCGCACGATACGCTGTTCTTGTAAGTACTCTTTTGCTATAATTTAAAACATACATCCCATACAAAGTTAGTCGAATTTTACACTTTATCGGTCCCCGTGAAATATTTTGTCTTGATATTAACCGACTTTATATTGACCGTCGCGTCGAGCCCATTGCGTAGACACCTCGTTTGTGTAGATTGGACCTGTTGCACTTCAAAAACGTCGCAATATGGATTCTGTTTGGAATAATTTTAGCGTTTTCACCTACTTTAGACACTGAACATTTGTCTTTTTGAAGCTTAGTTTGAAATGTTTTAGTTTGTCGTTTCTGTTCAAATCGATCATCGTTTAGCATACTTTTCGATCATATTAGCTCACTTAAGTGGTTCTGCGCATGTTTCGCTGTTCTAGTAGGTACTCTTTTGCGATATTTTAAAAGATACGTCCCATACAAAGTATGTCGAATTTTACACTTTTTCGGTCACCGTGAAATATTTTGTCTTGATATTAACCGACTTTATATTGACCGTCGCGTCGATATCGTCGCTTTGACACCTTTGTTGTGTAAATCGAACCTGTTGCACTTGAAAAACATCGCAATATGGATTCTGTTTGGAATAATTTTAGCGATTTCACCTACTTTAGACACTGAACATTTGTCTTTTTGAAGCTTAGTTTGAAATGTTTTAGTTTGTCGTTTCTGTTCAAATCGATAATCTTTTAGCATACTTTTCGATCATATTAGCTCACTTGAGTGGTTTTGCGCACGTTTCGCTGTTCTAGTAGGTACCGTTTGCGATATTTTAAAAGATACATCCCATACAAAGTTAGTCGAATTTTATACTTTTTCGGTCACCGTGAAATATTTTGTCTTGATATTAACCGACTTTATATTGACCGTCGCGTCGATATCGTCGCTTTGACACCTCGTTTGTGTAGATCGGACCTGTTGAACTTCAAAAACATCGCAATATGGATTCTGTTTGGAATAATTTTAGCGTTTTCACCTACTTTAGACACTGAACATTTGTCTTTTTGAAGCTTAGTTTGAAATGTTTTAGTTTGTCGTTTATGTTCAAATCGATAATCTTTTAGCATACTTTTCGATCATATTAGCTCAATTAAGTAGTTCTGCGCACGTTTCGCTGTTCTTGTAGGTACTTTTTTGCGATATTTTAAAAGATACATCCCATACAAAGTAAGTCGAACTTTACACTTTTTCGGTCACCGTAAAATATTTTGTCTTGATATTAACCGACTTTATATTGACCGTCGCGTCGATATCGTCGCTTTGACACCTTTGTTGTGTAGATTGAACCTGTTGCACTTCAAAAACATCACAGTATGGATTCTGTTTGCAATAATTTTAGCGTTTTCACCTACTTTAGACACTGAATATTTGTCGTTTCGAAGCTTAATTTGAAATGTTTTAGTTTGTCGTTTCTGTTCAAATCGATCATCGTTTAGCATACTTTTCGATCATATTAGCTTAGTGGAGTAGTTTTGCGCACGCTCCGCTGTTAAAAAAGGTATTCTCTGCGATATTTTAAAAATACATCTAATACAAAGTTAGTCGAATTTTACACTTTTTCGGTCACCGAGAAATATTTTGTCTTGATATTAACCGACTTTATATTGACCGTCGCGTCGAGCCCGTTGCGTAGACACCTCGTTTGTGTAGATCAGACCTGTTGCACTTCAAAAACATCGCAATATGGATTCTGTTTGGAATAATTTTAGCGATTTCACCTACTTTAGACACTGAACATTTGTCTTTTTGAAGCTTAGTTTGAAATGTTTTAGTTTGTCGTTTCTGTTCAAATCGATCATCTTTTAGCATACTTTTCGATCATATTAGCTCACTTAAGTGGTTCTGCGCACGTTTCGCTGTTCTAGTAGGTACTCTTTTGCGATATTTTAAAAGATACATCCCATACAATGTAAGTCGAATTTTACACTTTTTCGGTCACCGTGAAAAATTTTGTCTTGATATTAACCGACTTTATATTGACCGTCGCGTCGAGCCCGTTGCGTATACACCTCGATTGTGTAGATCAAACCTGTTGCACTTCAAAAACATCGCAAAATAGATTCTGTTTGCAATAATTGTAGCGTTTTCACCTACTTTAGACACTGAATATTTGTCGTTTTAAAGCTCAGTTTGAAATATTTTAGTTCGTCGTTTCTGTTCAAATCGATCATCTTTTAGCATACTTTTTGAACATATAAACTCACTTAAGTGGTTCTGCGTACGATACGCTGTTCTTGTAAGTACTCTTTTGCTATAATTTAAAAGATACATCCCATACAAAGTTAGTCGAATTTTACACTTTATCGGTCCCCGTGAAATATTTTGTCTTGATATTAACCGACTTTATATTGACCGTCGCGTCGAGTCCATTGCGTAGACACCTCGTTTGTGTAGATTGGACCTGTTGCACTTCAAAAACGTCGCAATATGAATTCTGTTTGCAATAATTTTAGCGTTTTCACCTACTTTAGACACTGAATATTTGTCGTTTTGAAGCTCAGTTTGAAATGTTATAGTTTGTCGTTTCTGTTCAAATCGATCATCGTTTAGCATACTTTTCGATCATATTAGCTCAGTAGAGTAGTTTTGCGAACGCTCCGCTGTTGAAAAAGGTACTCTTTTGCGATATTTTAAAAGATACATCCCATACAAAGTTAGTCGAATTTTACACTTTTTCAGTCGACGTGAAATATTTTGTCTTGATATTAACCGACTTTATATTGACCGTCGCGTCGAGCCCGTTGCGAAGACACCTCGTTTGTGTAGATTGTTCCTTTTGCACTTCAAAAACGTCGCAATATGTATTCTGTTTGCAATAATTTTAGCGTTTTCACCTACTTTAGACACTGAATATTTGTCGTTTTGAAGCTCAGTTTGAAATGTTTTAGTTTGTCGTTTCTGTTCAAATCGATCATCGTTTAGCATACTTTTCGATCATATTAGCTCACTTAAGTGGTTATGCGCACGTTTCGCTGTTCTAGTAGGTACTCTTTTGCGATGTTTAAAAAGATACATCCCATACAAAGTTAGTCGAATTTTACACTTTTTCGATCACCGTGAAATATTTTGTCTTGATATTAACCGACTTTATATTGACCGTCGCGTCGATATCGTCGCTTTGACACCTTTGTTGTGTAAATCGAACCTGTTGCACTTCAAAAACATCGCAATATGGATTCTGTTTGGAATAATTTTAGCGATTTCACCTACTTTAGACACTGAACATTTGTCTTTTTGAAGCTTAGTTTGAAATGTTTTAGTTTGTCGTTTATGTTCAAATCGATAATCTTTTAGCATACTTTTCGATCATATTAGCTCAATTAAGTGGTTCTGCGTACGATACGCTGTTCTTGTAAGTACTCTTTTGCTATAATTTAAAAGATACATCCCATACAAAGTTAGTCGAATTTTACACTTTATCGGTCCCCGTGAAATATTTTGTCTTGATATTAACCGACTTTATATTGACCGTCGCGTCGAGCCCATTGCGTAGACACCTCGTTTGTGTATATTGGACCTGTTGCACTTCAAAAACGTCGCAATATGGATTCTGTTTGCAATAATTTTAGCGTTTTCACCTACTTTAGACACTGAATATTTGTCGTTTTGAAGCTCAGTTTGAAATGTTTTAGTTTGTCGTTTCTGTTCAAATCGATCATCGTTTAGCATACTTTTCGATCATATTAGCTCAGTGGAGTAGTTTTGCGCACGCTCCGCTGTTGAAAAAGGTACTGTCTGCGATATTTTAAAAGATACATCCCATACAAATTTAGTCGAATTTTACACTTTTTCAGTCACCATGAAATATTTTGTCTTGATATTAACCGACTTTATATTGACCGTCGCGTCGAGCCCATTGCGTAGACACCTCGTTTGTGTATATTGGACCTGTTGCACTTCAAAAACGTCGCAATATGGATTCTGTTTGGAATAATTTTAGCGATTTCACCTACTTTAGACACTGATCATTTGTCTTTTTGAAGCTTAGTTTGAAATGTTTTAGTTTGTCGTTTCTGTTCAAATCGATAATCTTTTAGCATACTTTTCGATCATATTAGCTGACTTGAGTGGTTTTGCGCACGTTTCCCTGTTCTAGTAGGTACCCTTTGCGATATTTTAAAAGATACATCCCATACAAAGTTAGTCGAATTTTATACTTTTTCGGTCACCGTGAAATATTTCGTCTTGATATTAACCGACTTTATATTGACCGTCGCGTCGATATCGTCGCTTTGACACCTCGTTTGTGTAGATCGGACCTGTTGCACTTCAAAAACATCGCAATATGGATTCTGTTTGGAACAATTTTAGCGTTTTCACCTACTTTAGACACTGAACATTTGTCTTTTTGAAGCTTAGTTTGAAATGTTTTAGTTTGTCGTTTATGTTCAAATCGATAATCTTTTAGCATACTTTTCGATCATATTAGCTCAATTAAGTGGTTCTGCGTACGATACGCTGTTCTTGTAAGTACTCTTTTGCTATAATTTAAAAGACACATCCCATACAAAGTTAGTCGAATTTTACACTTTATCGGTCCCCGTGAAATATTTTGTCTTGATATTAACCGACTTTATATTGACCGTCGCGTCGAGCCCATTGCGTAGACACCTCGTTTGTGTATATTGGACCTGTTGCACTTCAAAAACGTCGCAATATGGATTCTGTTTGCAATAATTTTAGCGTTTTCACCTACTTTAGACACTGAATATTTGTCGTTTTGAAGCTCAGTTTGAAATGTTTTAGTTTGTCGTTTCTGTTCAAATCGATCATCGTTTAGCATACTTTTCGATCATATTAGCTCAGTGGAGTAGTTTTGCGCACGCTCCGCTGTTGAAAAAGGTACTGTCTGCGATATTTTAAAAGATACATCCCATACAAAGTTAGTCGAATTTTACACTTTTTCAGTCACCATGAAATATTTTGTCTTGATATTAACCGACTTTATATTGACCGTCGCGTCGAGCCCATTGCGTAGACACCTCGTTTGTGTATATTGGACCTGTTGCACTTCAAAAACGTCGCAGTATGGATTCTGTTTGCAATAATTTTAGCGTTTTCACCTACTTTAGACACTGAACAATTGTCTTTTTGAAGCTTAGTTTGAAATGTTTTAGTTTGTCGTTTCTGTTCAAATCGATAATCTTTTAGCATACTTTTCGATCATATTAGCTTAGTGGAGTAGTTTTGCGCACGCGTCGCTGTTAAAGGAGTTACCCTCCTGCGTTATTTTAAAAGATACATCCCATACAAAGTATGTCGAATTTTACACTTTTTCGGTCACCGTGAAATATTTTGTCTTGATATTAGCCGACTTTATATTGACCGTCGCGTCGAGCTCGTTGCGTTGACGACTCGTTTGTGTAGATCGGACCTGATGCACTTCAAAAACATCGCAATATGGATTCTGTTTGCAATAATTTTAGCGTTTGCACCTACTTTAGACACTGAATATTTGTCGTTCTGAAGCTCAGTTTGAAATGTTTTAGTTTGTAATTTCTGTTCAAATCGATCATCGTTTAGCATTTTTTTCGATCTTATTAGCTCAGTGGAGTGTTTTTGCGCACGCTCCGCTGTTAAAATAGGTACTCCTTTGCGTTAATTTAAAAGATACATCCCATACAAAGTTAGTCGAATTTAACACTTTTTCGGTCACCGTGAAATATTTTGTCTTGATATTAACCGACTTAATATTGACCGTCGCGTCAAGCCCGTTGCGTAGACACCTCGTTTGTGTAAATCGGACCTGTTGCACTTCAAAAACGTCGCAGTATGGATTCTGTTTGTAATAATTTTAGCGTTTTCACTTACTTTAGACACTGAATATTTGTCGTTTTGAAGCTCAGTTTGAAATGTTTTAGTTTGACGTTTCTGTTCAAATCGATCATCGTTTAGCATATTTTTCGATCATATTAGCTCACATTAGTGGTTTTGCGCACGTTTCGCTGTTCTAGTAGGTACTCTTTTGCGATATTTTAAAAGATACATCCCAAACAAAGTTAGTCGAATTTTATACTTTTTCGGTCACCGTGAAATATTTTGTCTTGATATTAACCGACTTTATATTGACCGTCGCGTCGATATCGTCGCTTTGACACCTCATTTGTATAGATCGGACCTGTTGCACTTCAAAAACATTGCAATATGGATTCTGTTTGCAATAATTTTAGCGTTTTCACCTACTTTCGACACTGAATATTTGTCGTTTTGAAGCTTAGTTTGAAATGTTTTAGTTTGTCGTTTCTGTTCAAATCGATAATCTTTTAGCATACTTTCCGCTCATATTAGCTTAGTGAAGTAGTTTTGCGCACGCTCCGCTGTTAAAGTAGGTACCCTCCTGCGTTATTTTAAAAGATACATCCCATACAAAGTAAGTCGAATTTTACACTTTTTCGGTCACCGTGAAATATTTTGTCTTGATATTAGCCGACTTTATATTGACCGTCGCGTCGAGCCCGTTGCGTAGACACCTCGTTTGTGTAGATCGGACCTGTTGCACTTCAAAAACATCGCAATATGGATTCTGTTTGCAATAATTTTAGCGTTTTCACCTACTTTCGACACTGAATATTTGTCGTTTTGAAGCTCAGTTTGAAATATTTTAGTTTGTCGTTTCTGTTCAAATCGATCATCGTTTAGCATACTTTTCGATCATATTAGCTCAGTAGAGTAGTTTTGCGCACGCGTCGCTGTTTAAGTAGGTACCCTTCTGCGTTATTTTTAAAGATACATCCCATACAAAGGTAGTCGAATTTTACACTTTTTCAGTCACCGTGAAATATTTTGTTTTGATATTAACCGACTTTATATTGACCGTCGCGTCGAGCCCGTTGCGTTGACACCTCGTTTGTGTAGATCGGACCTGTTGCACTTCCAAAACATCGCAATATGGATTCTGTTTGCAATAATTTTAGCGTTTTCACCTACTTTAGACACTGAACATTTGTCTTTTTGAAGCTCAGTTTGAAATATTTTAGTTTGTCGTTTCTGTTCAAATCGATCATCGTTTAGCATACTTTTCGATCATATTAGCTCAGTGGAGTAGTTTTGCGCACGTTCCGCTGTTGAAAAAGGTACTCTCTGCGATATTTTAAAAGATACATCCCATACAAAGTTAGTCGAATTTTACACTTTTTCGGTCACCGTGAAATATTTTGTCTTCATATTAACCGACTTTATATTGACCGTCGCGTCGATATCGTCGCTTTGACACATCGTTTGTGTAGATCGGACCTGTTGCACTTCAAAAACATCGCAATATGGATTCTGTTTGCAATAATTTTAGCGTTTTCACCTACTTTAGACACTGAATATTTGTCGTTTTGAAGCTTTGTTTGAAATGTTTTAGTTTGTCGTTTCTGTTTAAATCGATCATCTTTTAGCATACTTTTCGATCATATTAGCTCACTGAAGTGGTTCTGCAAACGTTCCGCTGTTCTTGTAAGTACTCTTTTGCGATAATTTAAAAGATACATCCCATACAGAGTAAGTCGAATTTTACACTTTTTCGGTCACCGTGAAATATTTTGTCTTGATATTAACCGACTTTATATTGACCGTCGCGTCGAGCCCATTGCGTAGACACCTCGTTTGTGTAGATTGGACCTGTTGCACTTCAAAAACGTCGCAATATGAATTCTGTTTGCAATAATTTTAGCGTTTTCACCTACTTTAGACACTGAATATTTGTCGTTTTGAAGCTCAGTTTGAAATGTTTTAGTTTGTCGTTTCTGTTCAAATCGATCATCGTTTAGCATACTTTTCGATCATATTAGCTCAGTAGAGTAGTTTTGCGCACGCTCCGCTGTTGAAAAAGGTACTCTTTTGCGATATTTTAAAAGATACATCCCATACAAAGTTAGTCGAATTTTACACTTTTTCAGTCGACGTGAAATATTTTGTCTTGATATTAACCGACTTTATATTGACCGTCGCGTCGAGCCCGTTGCGTAGACACCTCGTTTGTGTAGATTGGACCTGTTGCACTTCAAAAACGTCGCAATATGTATTCTGTTTGCAATAATTTTAGCGTTTTCACCTACTTTAGACACTGAATATTTGTCGTTTTGAAGCTCAGTTTGAAATGTTTTAGTTTGTCGTTTCTGTTCAAATCGATCATCGTTTAGCATACTTTTCGATCAAATTAGCTCACTTAAGTGGTTCTGCGCACGTTTCGCTGTTCTAGTAGGTACTCTTTTGCGATATTTTAAAAGATACGTCCCATACAAAGTATGTCGAATTTTACACTTTTTCGGTCACCGTGAAATATTTTGTCTTGATATTAACCGACTTTATATTGACCGTCGCGTCGATATCGTCGCTTTGACACCTTTGTTGTGTAAATCGAACCTGTTGCACTTCAAAAACATCGCAATATGGATTCTGTTTGGAATAATTTTAGCGATTTCACCTACTTTAGACACTGAACATTTGTCTTTTTGAAGCTTAGTTTGAAATGTTTTAGTTTGTCGTTTCTGTTCAAATCGATAATCTTTTAGCATACTTTTCGATCATATTAGCTCACTTGAGTGGTTTTGCGCACGTTTTGCTGTTCTAGTAGGTACCCTTTGCGATATTTTAAAAGATACATCCCATACAAAGTTAGTCGAATTTAACACTTTTTCGGTCACCGTGAAATATTTTGTCTTGATATTAACCGACTTTATATTGACCGTCGCGTCGAGCCCGTTGCGTAGACACTTTGTTTAAGTAGATCAAACCTGTTGCACTTCAAAAACATCGCAAAATAGATTCTGTTTGCAATAATTTTAGCGTTTTCACCTACTTTAGACACTGAATATTTGTCGTTTTGAAGCTCAGTTTGAAATGTTTTAGTTTGTCGTTTCTGTTCAAATCAATCATCTATTAGCATACTTTTTGATCATATTAGCTTAAAGAATTGGTTCTGCGCACGTTTCGCTCTTCTAGTAGGTACTCTTTTGCGATATTTTAAAAGATACATTCCATAAAAAGTTAGTCGAATTGTACACTTTTTCGGTCACCGTGAAATATTTTGTCTTGATATTAACCGACTTTATATTGACCGTTGCATCGAGCCCGTTGCGTAAACACCTCGTTTGTGTAGATCAGACCTTCTGCACTTCAAAAACATCGCAATATGGATTCTGTTTTCAATAATTTTAGCGTTTTCACCTACTTTAGACACTGAACAATTGTCTTTTTGAAGCTTAGTTTGAAATGTTTTAGTTTGTCGTTTCTGTTCAAATCGATAATCTTTTAGCATACTTTTCGATCATATTAGCTCAGTGGAGTAGTTTTGCGCACGCGTCGCTGTTGAAGTAGGTACCCTCCTGCGTTATTTTAAAAGATACATCCCATACAAAGTTAGTCGAATTTAACACTTTTTCGGTCACCGTGAAATATTTTGTCTTGATATTAACCGACTTTATATTGACCGTCGCGTCGAGCCCGTTGCGTAGACACTTTGTTTAAGTAGATCAAACCTGTTGCACTTCAAAAACATCGCAAAATAGATTCTGTTTGCAATAATTTTAGCGTTTTCACCTACTTTAGACACTGAATATTTGTCGTTTTGAAGCTCAGTTTGAAATGTTTTAGTTTGTCGTTTCTGTTCAAATCAATCATCTATTAGCATACTTTTTGATCATATTAGCTTAAAGAATTGGTTCTGCGCACGTTTCGCTCTTCTAGTAGGTACTCTTTTGCGATATTTTAAAAGATACATTCCATACAAAGTTAGTCGAATTGTACACTTTTTCGGTCACCGTGAAATATTTTGTCTTGATATTAACCGACTTTATATTGACCGTTGCATCGAGCCCGTTGCGTAAACACCTCGTTTGTGTAGATCAGACCTTCTGCACTTCAAAAACATCGCAATATGGATTCTGTTTTCAATAATTTTAGCGTTTTCACCTACTTTAGACACTGAATATTTGTCGTTTTGAAGCTCAGTTTGAAATGTTTTAGTTTGTCGTTTCTGTTCAAATCGATCATCTTTAAGCACACTTTTTGATCATATTAGCTCATCGAATTGGTTTTGCGCACGTTCCACTCTTCTAGTAGGTACTCTTTTGCGATATTTTAAAAGATACATTCCATACAAAGTTAGTCGAATTGTACACTTTTTCGGTCACCGTGAAATATTTTGTCTTGATATTAACCGACTTTATATTGACCGTCGCGTCAAGCTCGTTGCGTAGACTCCTCGTTTGTGTAGATTGGACCTGTTGCACTTCGAAAAAATCGCAATATTGATTCTGTTTGCAATAATTTTAGCGTTTTCACCTACTTTAGACACTGAATATTTGTCGTTTTAAAGCTTAGTTTGAATTGTTTTAGTTTGTCGTTTCTGTTCAAATCGATCATCGTTTAGCATACTTTTCGATCATATTACTTCAGTGGAGTTGTTTTGCGGACGCTCCGCTGTTGAAAAACGACCGTCGACGCGACGGTCAATATAAAGTCGGTTAATATCAAGACAAAATATTTCACGGTGACCGAAAAAGTGTAAAATTCGACTAACTTTGTATGGGATGTATCTTTTAAGATATCGCAGAGAGTACCATTTACAACAGCGGAGCGTGCGCAAAACTACTCCACTGAGCTAATATGATCGAAAAGTATGCTAAACGATGATCGATTTGAACAGAAACGACAAACTAAAACATTTCAAACTGAGCTTCAAAACGACAAATATTCAGTATCTAAAGTAGGTGAAAACGCTAAAATTATTGCAAACAGAATCCATATTGCGACGCTTTTGAAGTGCAAAAGGTTCAATCTACACAAACGAGGTGTCTACGCAACGGGCTCGACGCGACGGTCAATATAAAGTCGGTTAATATCAAGACAAAATATTTCACGGTGACCGAAAAAGTGGAAAATTCGACTAACTTTGTATGGGATGTATCTTTTAAAATATCGCAAAAGAGAACTTACAAGAACAGCAGAACGTGCGCAGAACCACTTCATTGAGCTAAAATGATCGAAAAGTATGCTACAAGATATTCGATTTGAACAGAAACGACAAACTAAAACATTTCAAACTGAGCTTCAAAACGACAAATATTCAGTGTTTAAAGTAAGTGAAAACGCTAAAATTATTGCAAACAGAATCCATATTGTGACGTTTTTGAAGTGCAGCAGGTCTGATCTACACAAACGAGGTGTCTACGCAACGGGCTCGACGCGACGGTCAATATAAAGTCGGTTAATATCAAGACAAAATATTCCACGGTGACCGATAAAGTGTAAAATTCGACTTACATTGTATGGGATGTATCTTTTAAAATATCGCAAAAGAGTACTTACAAGAACAGCGAAACGTTCACAGAACCACTTCATTGAGCTAATATGATCGAAATGTATGCTAAACGATGATCGATTTGAACAGAAACGACAAACTAAAACATTTCAAACTGAGCTTCAAAACGACAAATATTCAGTGTCTAAAGTAGGTGAAAACGCTAAAATTATTGCAAACAGAATCTATTTTGCGATGTTTTTGAAGTGTAACAGGTTGGATCTACACAAACGAGGTGTCTACGCATCGGGCTCGACGCGACGGTCAATAAAAAGTCGTTTAATATCAAGACAAAATATTTCACGGTGGCCGAAAAAGTGTAAAATTCGACTAAATTTGTATGGGATGTATCTTTTAAATTATCGCAAAAGAGTACTTACAAGAACAGCGAAACGTTCGCAGAACCACTTCATTGAGCTAATATGATCGAAATGTATGCTAAACGATGATCGATTTGAACAGAAACGACAAACTAAAACATTTCAAACTGAGCTTCAAAACGACAAATATTCAGTGTCTAAAGTAGGTGAAAACGCTTAAATTATTGCAAACAGAATCCATACTGCGATGTTTTTGAAGTGCAACAGGTCCGATCTACACAACCAAGGTGTCAAAGCGACGATATCGACGCGACGGTCAATATAAAGTCGGTTAATATCAAGACAAAATATTTCACGGTGACTGAAAAAGTGTAAAATTTGACTAACTTTGTATGGGATGTTTCTTTTAAAATATCGCAAAAGAGTACCTACTAGAACAGCGGAACGTGCGCAGAACCATTTAAGTGAGCTAAAATGATCGAAAAGTATGCTAAAAGATGATCGGTTTGAACAGAAACGACAAACTAAAACTTTTGAAACTGAGCTTCAAAACGACAAATATTCAGTGTCTAAATTAGGTGAAAATGCTAAAATTATTGCAATCAGAATCTATTTTGCGATGTTTTTGAAGTGCAACAGGTCTGATCTACACAAACGAGGTGTCTTCGCAACGGGCTCGACGCGACGGTCAATATAAAGTTGGTTAATATCAAGACAAAATATTTCACGGTGACCGAAAAAGTGTAAAATTTGACTTACTTTGTATGGGATGTATCTTTTAAAATATCGCAAAAGAGTACTAACAAGAACAGTGGAACGTTCGCAGAACCACTTCATTGAGCTAATATGATCGAAAAGTATGCTACAAGATGATCGATTTGAACAGAAACGACAAACTAAAACATTTCAAACTAAGCTTCAAAAAGACAAATGTTGTCGTGAAGCGACAAATGTGAAGTAGAAGAAGGTAAAAGAAAGAGGTAGAAGAGGGAATAGAATTTATATTTAAACAAAAAAAAATACAGTACCGAAAAATGAGATGAGGTGATGTCTGTATGAATGTAAGTAAAGTGCAGTGGGCGTGAGTAAGTATCTTCAAATCTTCAATGAGTATTGTCCTGGAGGCAGCAAAGGGCGGCGTCGGAGTGCAGGGCCGACACAGCGGAGGTAGCAGCGACGCCGATGTGCAGCGGTGACAGGCGCCGTGAAGAGCAGTGACGCCGATGTGCAGCGGTGACAGGCGCCGTGAAGAGCAGCGACGCCGATGTGCAGCGGTGACAGGCGCCGTGAAGAGCAGCGACGCCGATGTGCAGCGGTGACAGGCGCCGTGAGGGAGTGACTCACAGCAGTAATGAGGGTAACGGGCACTATATAGAAAATGTTATGATCAGTTGGAGTGCCAGAAGTACTTGGTCTCGGATCCTCTTCCGAGAAGGAGACAGGTCCCTCCCCTAGAGCGAGGAGGTGTTACTGCAGTCAATGGGCTCGGATACTCCTCCGGTGTCCGGTCCCTCCCCTAGCGTGAGGAGGTGTTTCAGTAGTCACCGGCGGTTCTTCAAGACTTCTTGAGGTAAAATGAAGAGTGTTGAACTTGTAGTATGTCTAATGAATAATAGAACTGTTCGAGCTTAGAACTCGGAATCGAATGAATTGAATGAAAAAAGTAAGGGCTTATATAGGGGGCCTGGGCCGTTCAAATTTAGATCGAGGTAGGTTCAAAAATAGAACATGAATACTGGTGGTTTACAGAGGATTAAACCCGAAAAAGTAATAAACTTTGATAGAAGTTGTCAGATTTTGAAAGATATTGTCATACCAACCATGTCAATAAAGATAAAAATATGTCAAAAATGTAGTAATTTAAAGAAATAATCAAGAAAACGAATCATCACCCAATGCAAATTAAAGGATAATTGCAAACAAAGGTAAAACACAGCTATTTTTACAGTATTATGTACAGAAAAGTAGAATAACAGAGCTTCGAAAGTTTGACATTTTTAGATTCACAATAAATATTGTTCAAAAAGGATTAGAAAACATCAATAATCCAAAAATACAGAGTAATAGTATAAGAAGAGTAGAAAGGCAGGTAATGCCTATAGTTTAATGTCTACAGTACGACTTTTTAGGGAGAAAATACGAACTGCGTTATGGTAGATAGAATCTATGATTAACTCTTATGTTCGTGTTTACAGCAAACGAACCAGCAATCTTTGGATGGAAAAAGGAAATGAAAGCATGGAAAAACAAAGATAATGTGATGAAAATGTTAATGTGGATCCGATGAATACTAAATATATTAAGGTACTCAATTTATTACACATAAAACATGTACAACAGTACAATGTTCAGTGTCTAAAGTAGGTAAAAAGGCTAAAATTATTGCAAACAGAATCCATATTGCGACGTTTTCGAAGTGCAACAGGTCCAATCTACACAAACAAGGTGTCTACGCAACGGGCTTGACGCGACGGTCAATATAAAGTCGGTTAATATCAAGACAAAATATTTCACGGTGACCGATAAAGTGTAAAATTCGACTAACTTTGTATGGGATGTATCTTTTAAAATATCGCAAAAGAGTATTTACAAGAACAGCGGAACGTGCGCAAAACCACTTCGATGAGCTAATATGATCAAAAAGTATGCAAAAAGATGATCGATTTGAACAGAAACGACAAACTAAAATATTTCAAACTGAGCTTTAAAACGACAAATATTCAGTGTCTAAAGTAGATGAAAACGCTTAAATTATTGCAAACAGAATCTATTTTGCGATGTTTTTGAAGTGCAACAGGTCCGATCTACACAAACGAGGTGTCAACGCAACGGGTTCGACGCGACGGTCAATATAAAGTCGGTTAATATCAAGACAAAATATTTCACGGTGACTGAAAAGTGTAAAATTCGACTAACTTTGTATGGGATGTATCTTTTAAAATAACGCAGGAGGGTACCTACTTCAACAGCGACGCGTGCGCAAAACTACTCCACAGAGCTAATATGATCAAAAAGTATGCTAAACGATGATCGATTTGAACAGAAACGACAAACTAAAACATTTCAAACTGAGCTTCAAAACGACAAATATTCAGTGTATAAAGTAGGTGAAAACGCTAAAATTATTGCAAACAGAATCTATTTTGCGATGTTTTTGAAGTGCAACAGGTTTGATCTCCACAAACGAGGTGTCAACGCAACGGGTTCGACGCGACGGTCAAAATAAAGTCGGTTAATATCAAAACAAAATATTTCACGGTGACCGATAAAGTGTAAAATTCGACTAACTTTGTATGGGATGTATCTTTTAAAATATCGCAAAAGAGAACTTACAAGAACAGCGGAACGTTCGCAGAACCACTTCATTGAGCTAATATGATCGAAAAGTATGCTAAAAGATGATCGATTTGAACAGAAACGACAAACTAAAACATTTCAAACTAAGCTTCAAAAAGACAAATGTTCAGTGTCTAAAGTAGGTGAAAACGCTAAAATTATTGCAAACAGAATCCATATTGCGACGTTTTCGAAGTGCAACAGGTCCAATCTACACAAACGAGGTGTCTACGCAACGGGCTTGACGCGACGGTCAATATAAAGTCGGTTAATATCAAGACAAAATATTTTACGGTGACCGAAAAAGTGTAAAATTCGACTAACTTTGTATGGGATGTATCTTTTAAAATATCGCAAAAGGGTACATACTAGAACAGCGGAACGTGCGCAGAACCAATTCGATGAGCTAATATGTTAAAAAAGTATGCTAAAAGATGATCGATTTGAACAGAAACGACAAACTAAAACTTTTCAAACTGAGCTTCAAAACGACAAATATTTAGTGTCTGAAGTAGGTGAAAATGCTAAAATTATTGCAAACAGAATCCATATTGCGATGTTTTTGAAGTGCAACAGGTTTGATCTCCAAAAACGATGTGTCAAAGCGACGATATCGACGCGACGGTCAATATCAAGTCGGTTAATATCAAGACAAAATATTTCACGGTGACCGAAAAAGTGTAAAATTCGACTAACTTTGTATGGGATGTATCTTTTAAAATATCGCAAAAGAGTACCTACTTGAACAGCGGAACGTGCGCAGAACCACTTTAGTGAGCAAATATTTTCGAAAAGTATGCTAAAAGATGATCGATTTGAACAGAAACGACAAACTAAAACATTTCAAACTGAGCTTTAAAACGACAAATATTCAGTGTCTATAGTAGGTGAAAACGCTAAAATTATTGCAAACAGAATCTATTTTGCGATGTTTTTGAAGTGTAACAGGTTTGTTCTCCACAAACGAGGTGTCAACGCAACGGGCTCGACGCGACGGTCAATATAAAGTCGGTTAATATCAAGACAAAATATTTCACGGTGACCGAAAAAGTGTAAAATTTGACTAACTTTGTATGGGATGTATCTTTTAAAATATCGCAAAAGAGTACCTACTTGAACAGCGGAACGTGCGCAGAACCACTTTAGTGAGCAAATATTTTCGAAAAGTATGCTAAAAGATGATCGATTGGAACAGAAACGACAAACTAAAACATTTCAAACTGAGCTTCAAAACGACAAATATTCAGTGTCGAAATTAGGTGAAAACGCTAAAACTATTGCAAACAGAATCCATATTGCGATGTTTTTGAAGTGCAACAGGTCTGATCTACACAAACGAGTTGTCTACGCAACGGGCTCGACGCGACGGTCAATATAAAGTCGGTAAATATCAAAACAAAATATTTCATGGTGTCCGAAAAAGTGTAAAATTCGACTAACTTTGTATGGGATGTATCTTTTAAAATATCGCAAAAAATTACAAGAATAGCGAAACGTTCGCAGAACCACTTCATTGAGCTAATGTGATCGAAAAGTATGCTAAATGATGATCGATTTAAACAGAAACGACAAACTAAAACATTTCAAACTGAGCTTTAAAACGACAAATATTAAGTGTCTAAAGTAGGTAAAAACACTAAAATTATTGCAAACAGAATCTATTTTGCGATGTTTTTGAAGTGCAACAGGACTGATCTACACAAACTAGGTGTCTACGTAACAGGCTCGACGCGACGGTCAATAAAAAGTCGGTTAATATCAAGACAAAATATTTCACGGTGTCCGAAAAAGTGTAAAATTCGACTTACCTTGTATGGGATGTATCTTTTAAAATATCGCAAAAGAGTAATTACAAGAACAGCGGAACGTGCGCAGAACAACTTCGATGAGCTAATATGATCAAAAAGTATGCTAAAAGATGATCGATTTGAACAGAAACGACAAACTAAAATATTTCAAACTGAGCTTTAAAACGACAAATATTCAGTGTCGAAAGTAGGTGAAAACGCTAAAACTATTGCTAACTGAATCCACATTGCGATGTTTTTGAAGTGCAACAGGTCCGATCTACACAAACGAGGTGTCAACGCAACGGGCTCGACGCGACGGTCAATATAAAGTCGGTTAATATCAAGACAAAATATTTCACGGTGACCGAAAAAGTGTAAAATTCGACTAATTTTGTTTGGGATGTATCTTTTAAAATAACGCAGGAGAGTACCTACTTCAACAGCGACGCGTGCGCAAAACTACTCCACTGAGCTAATATGATCGAAAAGTATGCTAAACGATGATCGATTTGAACAGAAACGACAAACTAAAACATTTCAAACTGAGCTTCAAAACGACAAATATTCAGTGTCTAAAGTAGGTGAAAACGCTAAACTTATTGCAAACAGAATCCATATTGCGATGTTTTTAAATTGCAACAGGTCTGATCTACACAAACGAGGTATCTACGCAACGGGCTCGACGCGACGGTCAATATAAAGTCGGCTAATATCAAGACAAAATATTTTACGGTGACCGAAAAAGTGTAAAATTCGACTAACTTTGTATTAGATGTATCTTTTAAAATATCGCAAAAGAGTACATAATAGAACAGCGAAACGTGCGCAGAACCACTTCGATGAGCTAATATGATCAAAAAGTATGCTAAAAGATAATCGATTTGAACAGAAACGACAAACTAAAACATTTCAAACTAAGCTTCAAAACGACAAATATTCAATGTCTAAAGTAGGTGAAAATGCTAAAATTATTGCAAACAGAATCCATATTGCGACGCTTTTGAAGTGCAAAAGGTTCAATCTACACAAACGAGGTGTCTACGCAACGGGCTCGACGCGACGGTCAATATAAAGTCGGTTAATATCAAGACAAAATATTTCACGGTGACTGAAAAAGTGTAAAATTCGACTAACTTTGTATGGGATGTATCTTTTAAAATATCACAAAATAGTACCTAAAAGAACAGCGAAACGTGCGCAGAACCACTTCGATGAGCTAATATGATCAAAAAGTATGCTAAAAGATGATCGATTTGAACTGAAACGACAAACTAAAACATTTCAGACTGAGCTTTAAAACGACAAATATTCAGTGTCTAAAGTAGGTGAAAACCCTAAAATTATTGCAAACAGAATCTATTTACGATGTTTTTGAAGTGCAACAGGTTTGATCTACACAAACGAGGTGTCTACGCAACGGGCTCGACGCGACGGTCAATATAAAGTCGGTTAATATCAAGACAAAATATTTCACGGTGACTGAAAAAGTGTAAATTTCGACTAACTTTGTTTGGGATGTATCTTTTAAAATAACGTAGGAGAGTACCTACTTCAACAGCGACGCGTGCGCAAAACTACTCCACTGAGCTAATATGATCGAAAAGTATGCTAAACGATGATCTATTTGAACAGAAACGACAAACTAAAACATTTCAAACTGAGCTTCAAAATGACAAATATTCAGTGTTTAAAGAAGGAGAAAACGCTAAACTTATTGCAAACAGAATCCATATTGCGATGTTTTTGAAGTGCAACAGGTCTGATCTACACAAACGAGCTATCTACGCAACGGGCTCGACGCGACGGTCAATATAAAGTCGGCTAATATCAAGACAAAATATTTTACGGTGACCGAAAAAGTGTAAAATTCGACTAACTTTGTATTAGATGTATCTTTTAAAATATCGCAGAGAGTACCTTTTTCAACAGCAAAACGTGCGCAAAACTACTCGACTGAGCTAATATGATCAAAAAGTATGCTAAAAGATAATCGATTTGAACAGAAACGACAAACTAAAACATTTCAAACTAAGCTTCAAAACGACAAATATTCAATGTCTAAAGTAGGTGAAAATGCTAAAATTATTGCAAACAGAATCCATATTGCGACGCTTTTGAAGTGCAAAAGGTTCAATCTACACAAACGAGGTGTCTCCGCAAAGGGCTTGACGCGACGGTCAAAGTCGGTTAATATCAAGACAAAATATTTCACGGTGACCGAAAAAGTGTAAAATTCGACTAACTTTGTATGGGATGTATCTTTTAAAATATCACAAAATAGTACCTAAAAGAACAGCGAAACGTGCGCAGAACCACTTCGATTAGCTAATATGATCAAAAAGTATGCTAAACGATGATCGATTTGAACTGAAACGACAAACTAAAACATTTCAAACTGAGCTTTAAAACGACAAATATTCAGTGTCTAAAGTAGGTGAAAACGCTATAATTATTGCAAACAGAATCTATTTGCGATGTTTTTGAAGTGCAACAGGTTTGATCTACACAAACGAGGTGTCTACGCAACGGTCTCGACGCGACGGTCAATATAAAGTCGGCTAATATCAAGACAAAATATTTTACGGTGACCGAAAAAGTGTAAAATTCGACTAACTTTGTATTAGATGTATCTTTTAAAATATCGCAAAAGAGTACATACTAGAACAGCGAAACTTGCGCAGAATTAATTCGATGAGCTAATATGTTCAAAAAGTATGCTAAAAGATGATCGATTTGAACAGAAACGACAAACTAAAACTTTTCAAACTGAGCTTCAAAACGACAAATATTCAATGTCTGAAGTAGGTGAAAATGCTAAAATTATTGCAAACAGAATCTATTTTGCGATGTTTTTAAAGTGCAACAGGTCCGATCTACACAAACAAGGTGTCAAAGCGACGATATCGACGCGACGGTCAATATAAAGTTGGTTAATATCAGGACAAAATATTTCACGGTGACCGAAAAAGTGTAAAATTCGACTAACTTTGTATGGGATGTATCTTTTAAAATATCGCAAAAGAGTACATACTAGAACAGCGGAACGTGCGCAGAACCAATTCGATGAGCTAATTTGTTCAAAAAGTACGCTAAAAGATGCTCGATTTGAACAGAAACGACAAACTAAAACTTTTCAAACTGAGCTTCAAAACGACAAAAATTCAGTGTCTGAAGTAGGTGAAAATGAAAAATTATTGTAAACAGAATCCATATTGCAATTTTTTGAAGTGCAACAGGTCCGGTCTACTTAAACGAGGTGTCAAAGCGACGATATCGACGCGACGGTCAATAAAAAGTCGGTTAATATCAAGACAAAATATTTCACGGTGACCGAAAAAGTGTTAAATTCGACTTACTTTGTATGGGATGTATCTTTTAAAATAACGCAGGAGGGTACCTACTTTTACAGCGACGCGTGCGCAAAACTACTCCACTGAGCTAATATGATCGAAAAGTATGCTAAACGATGATCGATTTGAACAGAAACGACAAACTAAAACATTTCAAACTGAGCTTCAAAACGACAAATATTCAGTTTTGAAATTAGGTGAAAACGCTAAAATTATTGCAAACAGAATCCATATTGCGATGTTTTTAAAGTGCAGCAGGTCTGATCTACAAAAACAAGGTGTCTACGCAACGGGCTCGACGCGACGGTCAATATAAAGTCGGTTAATATCAAGACAAAATATTTCACGGTGACCGAAAAAGTGTAAAATTCGACTAACTTTGTATGGGATGTATCTTTTAAAATATCACAAGAGAGTACCTAAAAGAACAGCGAAACGTCCGCAAAACCACGTCGATCAGCTAATATGATCAAAAAGTATGCGAAAAGATGATCGACTTGAACAGAAACGACAAACTAAAACATTTCAAACTGAGCTTCAAAACGACAAATATTCAGTGTCTAAAGTAGGTGAAAACGCTAACCTTATTGCAAACAGAATCCATATTGCGATGTTTTTGAAGTGCAACAGGTCTGATCTACACAAACGAGGTATCTACGCAACGGGCTCGACGCGACGGTCAATATGAAGTCGGCTAATATCAAGACAAAATATTTTACGGTGACCGAAAAAGTGTAAAATTCGACTAACTTTGTATTAGATGTATCTTTTAAAATATCGCAAAAGAGTACATACTTCAACAGCAAAACGTTCGCAGAACCACTTCGGTGAGCTAATATAATCAAAAAGTATGCTAAACGATGATCGATTTGAACAGAAACGACAAACTATAACATTTCAAACTGAGCTTCAAAACGACAAATATTCAGTATCTAAAGTAGGTGAAAACGCTAAAATTATTGCAAACAGAATCCATATTGCGACGTTTTTGAAGTGCAACAGGTTAAATCTACACAAACGAGGTGTCTACGCAACGGGCTCGACGCGACGGTCAATATAAAGTCGGATAATATCAAGACAAAATATTTCAAGGTGACCGAAAAAGTGTAAAATTCGACTAACTTTACAGTATTTAACTTTGTCGTTTTGAAGCTTAGTTTGAAATGTTTTAGTTTGTCGTTTCTGTTCAAATCGATCATCGTTTAGCATACTTTTCGATCATATTAGCTCAGTGGAGTAGTTTTGCGCACGCGTCGCTGTTGAAGTAGGTACCCTCCTGCGTTATTTTAAAAGATACATCCCATACAATGTAAGTCGAATTTTACACTTTTTCGGTCACTGTGAAATATTTTGTCTTGATATTAACCGACTTTTTATTGACCGTCACTTCGAGCCCGTTGCGTAGATACCTCGTTTGTGTAGATCAAACCTGTTGCACTTCAAAAACATCGCAAAATTGATTCTGTTTGCAATAATTTTAGCGTTTTCACCTACTTTAGACACTGAATATTTGTCGTTTTAAAGGTCAGTTTGAAATGTTTTAGTTTGTCGTACCTGTTCAAGTCGATCATATATAATAGCATATTTTTCGATCATATTAGCTCACCGGAGTGTTTGTGCGCACGCTCCGCTGTTAAAGTAGGTACTCCTTTGCGTTAAATAAAAAGATACATCCCATACAAAGTTAGTCGAATTTTACACTTTTTCGGTCACCGTGAAATATTTTGTCTTGATATTAACCGACTTTTTATTGACCGTCGCGTTAAGCCCGTTGCGTAGACACCTCGTTTGTGTAGATTAAACCTGTTGCTTTTCAAAAACATCGCAAAATAAATTCTGTTTGCAATAATTTTAGCGTTTTCACCTAATTTAGATACTGTACGAGGTGTCTACGCAACGGGCTCGACGCGACGGTCAATTTAAAGTCGGTTAATATCAAGACAAAATATTTCACGGTGACCGAAAAAGTGTAAAATTCGACTAACTTTGTATGGGATGTATCTTTTGAATATCGCAGAAGAATACCAAAAAGAACAGCGAAACGTGCGCAGAACCACTTCGATGAGCTAATATGATCAAAAAGTATGCTAAAAGATGATCGATTTGAACAGAAACGACAAACTAAAACATTTCAAACTGAGCTTTAAAACGACAAATATTCAGTGTCTAAAGTAGGTGAAAACGCTAAAATTATTGCAAACAGAATCTATTTTGCGATGTTTTTGAAGTGCAACAGGTTTGATCTACACAAACGAGGTGTCTACGCAAAGGGCTTGACGCGACGGTCAATATAAAGTCGGTTAATATCAAGACAAAATATTTCACGGTGACTGAAAAAGTGTAAAATTCGACTAACTTTGTATGGGATGTATCTTTTAAAATATCACAAAATAGTACCTAAAAGAACAGCGAAACGTGCGCAGAACCACTTCGATGAGCTAATATGATCAAAAAGTATGCTAAAAGATGATCGATTTGAACTGAAACGACAAACTAAAACATTTCAAACTGAGCTTTAAAACGACAAATATTCAGTGTCTAAAGTAGGTGAAAACGCTAAAATTATTGCAAACAGAATCTATTTGCGATGTTTTTGAAGTGCAACAGGTTTGATCTACACAAACGAGGTGTCTACGCAACGGGCTCGACGCGACGGTCAATATAAAGTCGGTTAATATCAAGACAAAATATTTCACGGTGACTGAAAAAGTGTAAATTTCGACTAACTTTGTTTGGGATGTATCTTTTAAAATAACGTAGAAGAGTACCTACTTCAACAGCGACGCGTGCGCAAAACTACTCCACTGAGCCAATATGATCGAAAAGTATGCTAAGCGATGATCGATTTGAACAGAAACGACAAACTAAAACATTTCAAACTGAGCTTCAAAATGACAAATATTCAGTGTCTAAAGTAGAGGAAAACGCTAAACTTATTGCAAACAGAATCTATATTGCGATGTTTTTGAAGTGCAACAGGTCTGATCTACACAAACGAGCTATCTACGCAATGGGCTCGACGCGACGGTCAATATAAAGTTGGTTAATATCAAGACAAAATATTTCACGGTGACTGAAAAAGTGTAAAATTCGACTAACTTTGTATGGTATGTATCTTTTAAAATATCGCAGAGAGTACCTTTTTCAACAGCGAAGCGTATGCAAAACTACTTGACTGAGCTAATATGATCAGAAAGTATGCTAAAAGATAATCGATTTGAACAGAAACGACAAACTAAAACATTTCAAACTAAGCTTCAAAACGACAAATATTCAATGTCTAAAGTAGGTGAAAATGCTAAAATTATTGCAAACAGAATCCGTATTGCGACGCTTTTGAAGTGCAAAAGGTTCAATCTACACAAACTAGGTGTCTCCGCAAAGGGCTTGACGCGACGGTCAATATAAAGTCGGTTAATATCAAGACAAAATATTTCACGGTGACCGAAAAAGTGTAAAATTCGACTAACTTTGTATGGGATGTATCTTTTAAAATATCACAAAATAGTACCTAAAAAAACAGCGAAACGTGCGCAGAACCACTTCGATTAGCTAATATGATCAAAAAGTATGCTAAAAGATGATCGATTTGAACTGAAACGACAAACTAAAACATTTCAAACTGAGCTTTAAAACGACAAATATTCAGTGTCTTAAGTAGGTGAAAACGCTAAAATTATTGCAAACAGAATCTATTTGCGATGTTTTTGAAGTGCAACAGGTTTGATCTACACAAACGAGGTGTCTACGCAACGGGCTCGACGCGACGGTCAATATAAAGTCGGCTAATATCAAGACAAAATATTTTACGGTGACCGAAAAAGTGTAAAATTCGACTAACTTTGTATGGGATGTATCTTTTAAAATATCACAAAATAGTACCTAAAAGAACAGCGAAACGTGCGCAGAACCACTTCGATGAGCTAATATGATCAAAAAGTATGCTAAAAGATGATCGATTTGAACTGAAACGACAAACTAAAACATTTCAAACTGAGCTTTAAAACGACAAATATTCAGTGTCTAAAGTAGGTGAAAACGCTAAAATTATTGCAAACAGAATCTATTTGCGATGTTTTTGAAGTGCAACAGGTTTGATCTACACAAACGAGGTATCTACGCAACGGGCTCGACGCGACGGTCAATATAAAGTCGGTTAACATCAAGACAAAATATTTCACGGTGACCGAAAAAGTGTAAATTTCGACTAACTTTGTTTGGGATGTATCTTTTAAAATAACGTAGGAGAGTACCTACTTCAACAGCGACGCGTGCGCAAAACTACTCCACTGAGCTAATATGATCGAAAAGTGTGCTAAGCGATGATCGATTTGAACAGAAACGACAAACTAAAACATTTCAAACTGAGCTTCAAAATGACAAATATTCAGTGTCTAAAGTAGAGGAAAACGCTAAACTTATTGCAAACAGAATCCATATTGCGATGTTTTTGAAGTGCAACAGGTCTGATCTACACAAACGAGCTATCTACGCAACGGGCTCGACGCGACGGTCAATATAAAGTTGGTTAATATCAAGACAAAATATTTCACGGTGACTGAAAAAGTGTAAAATTCGACTAACTTTGTATGGTATGTATCTTTTAAAATATCGCAGAGAGTACCTTTTTCAACAGCGAAGCGTATGCAAAACTACTTGACTGAGCTAATATGATCAAAAAGTATGCTAAAAGATAATCGATTTGAACAGAAACGACAAACTAAAACATTTCAAACTAAGCTTCAAAACGACAAATATTCAATGTCTAAAGTAGGTGAAAATGCTAAAATTATTGCAAACAGAATCCGTATTGCGACGCTTTTGAAGTGCAAAAGGTTCAATCTACACAAACGAGGTGTCTCCGCAAAGGGCTTGACGCGACGGTCAATATAAAGTCGGTTAATATCAAGACAAAATATTTCACGGTGACCGAAAAAGTGTAAAATTCGACTAACTTTGTATGGGATGTATCTTTTAAAATATCACAAAATAGAACCTAAAAAAACAGCGAAACGTGCGCAGAACCACTTCGATTAGCTAATATGATCAAAAAGTATGCTAAAAGATGATCGATTTGAACTGAAACGACAAACTAAAACATTTCAAACTGAGCTTTAAAACGACAAATATTCAGTGTCTTAAGTAGGTAAAAACGCTAAAATTATTGCAAACAGAATCTATTTGCGATGTTTTTGAAGTGCAACAGGTTTGATCTACACAAACGAGGTGTCTACGCAACGGGCTCGACGCGACGGTCAATATAAAGTCGGTTAATATCAAGACAAAATATTTTACGGTGACCGAAAAAGTGTAAAATTCGACTAACTTTGTATTAGATGTATCTTTTAAAATATCGCAAAAGAGTACATACTAGAACAGCGAAACTTGCGCAGAACCAATTCGATGAGCTAATATGTTCAAAAAGTATGCTAAAAGATGATCGATTTGAACAGAAACGACAAACTAAAACTTTTCAAACTGAGCTTCAAAACGACAAATATTCAATGTCTGAAGTAGGTAAAAATGCTAAAATTATTGCAAACAGAATCTATTTTGCGATGTTTTTGAAGTGCAACAGGTCCGATCTACACAAACAAGGTGTCAAAGCGACGATATCGACGCGACGGTCAATATAAAGTATGTTAATATCAAGACAAAATATTTCACGGTGACTGAAAAAGTGTAAAATTCGACTAACTTTGTATGGGATGTATCTTTTAAAATATCGCAAAAGAGTACATACTAGAACAGCGGAACGTGCGCAGACCCAATTCGATGAGCTAATTTGTTCAAAAAGTATGCTAAAAGATGATCGATTTGAACAGAAACGACAAACTAAAACTTTTCAAACTGAGCTTCAAAACGACAAAAATTCAGTGTCTGATGTAGGTGAAAATGAAAAATTATTGTAAACAGAATCCATATTGCGATTGTTTGAAGTGCAACAGGTCCGATCTACTTAAACGAGGTGTCAAAGCGACGATATCGACGCGACGGTCAATAAAAAGTCGGTAAATATCAAGACAAAATATTTCACGGTGACCGAAAAAGTGTAAAATTCGACTAACTTTGTATGGGATGTATCTTTTAAAATATCGCAAGAGAGTACCTAAAAGAACAGCAAAACGTCCGCAAAACCACTTCGATCAGCTTATATGATCAAAAAGTATGCTAAAAGATGATCGACTTGAACAGAAACGACAAACTAAAACATTTCAAACTGAGCTTCAAAACGACAAATATTCAGTTTTGAAATTAGGTGAAAACGCTAAAATTATTGCAAACAGAATCCATATTGCGATATTTTTGAAGTGCAACAGGTCCGATCTACTTAAACGAGGTGTCAAAGTGACGATATCGACGCGACGGTCAATATAAAGTCGGTTAATATCAAGACAAAATATTTCACGGTGACTGAAAAAGTGTAAAATTCGACTAACTTTGTATGGGATGTATCTTTTTAAATATCGCAGAGAGTACCACTTTCAACAGCGCAGCGAGCGCGAAACTACTCCACTGAGCTAATATGATCGAAAAATATGCTAAACGATGATCGATTTGAACAGAAACGACAAACTAAAACATTTCAAACTGAGCTTTTAAACGACAAAAATTCATTGCTTAACCTTCCGTGTACGAAGTGGGGTGTGACATACCCCAGCGGTTTAAATTTTTTAAATATTTACTATATGATAAAGACTACGAAGTTTGTTTTCTCAATAGCTGCAAATGTGACGGTGCCCTTTCGACTAGTGCAAAGCATTTAGTCCGGCGTCAGCCTCCGAGCACGTAACACATGCTTAAAGTGAACTTGGGTATCGTACACCCCACCTTGTATGGCGCGTGGCTCAAAAGGTACGTGTATCTATTTTTGTGTTTAATTTGTTTATGTGTTTATTTTATAATATTTAACGTGAAAAAATATTTTTAGCAGGTAACAATACTAAAAAAATGTCTTGCTTACCGGATGACAAAATATGATTGTGACTTTTAATATAATACAAATGAAAAACAAGGTTCCGGTATTTTTTCCGATATTTTAAAAGATACATCCCATACAAAGTAAGTCGAATTTTACACTTTTTCGGTCACCGTAAAATATTTTGTCTTGATATTAGCCGACTTTATATTGACCGTCGCGTCGAGCCCGTTGCGTAGATACCTCGTTTGTGTAGATCAGACCTGTTGCACTTCAAAAACATCGCAATATGGATTCTGTTTGCAATAAGTTTAGCGTTTTCACCTACTTTAGACACTGAATATTTGTGGTTTTGAAGCTCAGTTTGAAATGTTTTAGTTTGTCGTTTCTGTTCAAATCGATCATCGTTTAGCATACTTTTCGATCATATTAGCTCAGTGGAGTAGATTTGCGCACGCGTCGCTGTTGAAGTAGGTACTCTCCTGCGTTATTTTAAAAGATACATCCCAAACAAAGTTAGTCGAATTTTACACTTTTTCGGTCACCGTGAAATATTTTGTCTTGATATATACCGACTTTATATTGACCGTCGCGTCGAGCCCGTTGCGTAGACAACTCGTTTGTGTAGATCAAACCTGTTGCACTTCAAAAACATCGCAAAATAGATTCTGTTTGCAATAATTTTAGCGTTTTCACCTACTTTAGACACTGAATATTTGTCGTTTTGAAGCTCAGTTTGAAATGTTTTTGTTTGTCGTTTCTGTTCAAATCGATCATCTTTTAGCATACTTTTTGATCATATTAGCTCATCGAATTGGTTTTGCGCACGTTCCGCTGTTCCAGTAGGTACTCTTTTGCGATATTTTAAAAGATACATCCCATACAATGTTAGTCGAATTTTACACTTTTTCGGTCACCGTGAAATATTTTGTCTTGATATTAGCCGACTTTATATTGACCGGCCCGTTGCGTTGATACTTTGTTTGTGTAGATTAGACCTGTTGCACTTCAATGACATGGCAATATGGATTCTGTTTGCAATAATTTTAGCGTTTGCACCTACTTTAGACACTGAATATTTGTGGTTTTGAAGCTCAGTTTGAAATGTTTTAGTTTGTCGTTTCTGTTTAAATCGATTATCTTTTAACATACTTTTCGATCATATTAGCTCAGTCGAGTAGTTTTGCGCACGCTTCGCTGTTGAAAAAGGTACTCTCTGCGTTATTTTGAAAGATACATCCCATACAAAGTTAGTCGAATTTTACACTTTTTCAGTCACCGTGAAATATTTTGTCTTGATATTAACCAACTTTATATTGACCGTCGCGTCGATATCGTCGCTTTGACACCTTGTTTATGAAGATCATACCTGGTTCACTTAAAAAACATCGCAATATGGATTCTGTTTGCAATAATTTTAGCATTTTCACCTACTTCAGACACTGAATATTTGTCGTTTTGAAGCTCAGTTTGAAAAGTTTTAGTTTGCCGTTTCTGTTCAAATCGATCATCTTTTAGCATACTTTTTGAACATATTAGCTCATCGAATTGTTTCTGCGCACGTTCCGCTGTTCTAGTATGTACTCTTTTGCGATATTTTAAAAGATACATCTAATACAAAGTAAGTCGAATTTTACACTTTTTCGGTCACCGTAAAATATTTTGTCTTGATATTAGCCGACTTTATATTGACCGTCGCGTCGAGCCCGTTACGTAAATACCTCGTTTGTGTAGATCAGACCTGTTGCACTTCAAAAACATCGCAATATGGATTCTGTTTGCAATAAGTTTAGCGTTTTCACCTACTTTAGACACTGAATATTTGTGGTTTTGAAGCTCAGTTTGAAATGTTTTAGTTTGTCGTTTCTGTTCAAATCGATCATCGTTTAGCATACTTTTCGATCATATTAGCTCAGTGGAGTAGTTTTGCGCACGCGTCGCTGTTGAAGTAGGTACTCTCCTGCGTTATTTTAAAAGATACATCCCAAACAAAGTTAGTCGAATTTTACACTTTTTCGGTCACCGTGAAATATTTTGTCTTGATATATACCGACTTTATATTGACCGTCGCGTCGAGCCCGTTGCGTAGACACCTCGATTGTGTAAATCAAACCTTTTGCACTTCAAAAACATCGCAGAATAGATTCTGTTTGCAATAATTTAAGTGTTTTTGCCTACTTTAGACACTGAATATTTGTCGTTTTAAAGCTATGTTTGAAATGTTTTAGTTTGTCGTTTCTGTTCAAATCGATCATCGTTTAGCATACTTTTTGATCATATAAGCTCAGTGAAGTAGTTTTGCGGACGCTCCGCTATGGAAAAAGGTACTGTCTGCGATATTTTAAAAGATACATCCCATACAAAGTTAGTCGAATTTTACACTTTTTCGGTCACCGTAAAATATTTTGTCTTGATATTAACCGACTTTATATTGACCGTCGCGTCGAGCCCGTTGCGTAGACACCTCGTTTTTGTAGATCAGACCTGTTGCACTTCAAAAACATCGCAATATGGATTCTGTTTGCAATAATTTTAGCGTTTTCACCTACTTTAGATACTGAATATTTGTTGTTTTGAAGCTCAGTTTGAAATGTTTTAGTTTGTCGTTTCTGTTCAAATCGATTATCGTTTAGCATACTTTTCGATCATATTAGCTCAGTGGAGTAGTTTCGCGCACGCTCCGCTGTTGAAGTAGGTACTCTTTTGCGATATTTTAAAAGATACATCCCATACAATGTTAGTAGAATTTTACACTTTTTCGGTCACCGTGAAATATTTTGTCTTGATATTAACCGACTTTATATTGACCGTCGCGTCAAGCCCGTTGCGTAGACACCTCGTTTGTGTAGATCAAACCTGTTGCACTTCAAAAACGTCGCAAAATAGATTCTGTTTGCAATAATTTTAGCGTTTTCACCTACTTTAACCCTCCGCATACTAGGTGGGGTTTGTCATACCCCAAAAATAAAATGTAATATTTCCATTATATTAATGATTTTGAGAGTTAAATAATAGTAACTCTATTTTAGTAATTCATGAAGATTGGAATTAAGTGAAATACATTTTATGTACTTATTACAAAATACCTTTATTAAAAAAATATAAAAACTTAACTTTTTTTCAAAAAAAAAAGTCCTTAAGCCTTTTCAATAGCTAAATTCAAATGGCACATGTAACAATCAACAGTTATTCAAATAAACATGTAACATAATAAGTACTTCTAACCTGATAACAATTATTTCTACTTAAAGCAACATTGATTTAGATCTCCGTCATTAAAGTTGCCACAATCTTGACAACAATAATCTGGATGTACCATACATATAGACGTGCAACATTTTTTTATAAATGTGCCTAGTCTTTCTATCCTTTTGCCTAGGACAAACTGAATATTTGGATTGTTTGTAAGGTTTTCATGCGGTATGAAATCCTCTTGAGCAGTTCAAATAGTGCTTTCATTTCTTCCTATGTTGTTTCCGATTTTTGAGTATCATTGGTAGACTGTAAACAAACTCATTGGTGCAATATACGATATCAGCAATCACAGCATAATAATAATGTAATAAATAATAAAAAGCACTGAATAGAAGATCGTATTTCCCTTGCCACAGACTTTACGCCAGGTAGGTGATGCATAATATTTTCAGCTCTGGTACAAGATTGGATATGAATTTTCTTTCCAGTTTGTTATCCCATCTTTACATTTGTAGTATTCTGAATTAGTTTGTTACTCTGAGAGAGGTATCTCATCACTATCTGAATCAAAAGATAGTTCGTCAGCATCCACTTCACTATCTGTATTGCTATGATAACTTATATGGTCTGCCTCATCAGCGGAACCTTGTTTTTCATTTGTATTATATTAAAAGTCACAATCATATTTCGTCATCCGGTAAGCAAGACATTTTTTTAGTATTGTTACCTGCTAAAAATATTTTTCCACGTTAAATATTATAAAATAAACACATAAACAAATTAAACACAAAAATAGATACACGTACCTTTTGAGCCACGCGCCATACAAGGTGGGGTGTACGATACCCAAGTACACTTTAAGCATGTGTTACGTGCTCGGAGGCTGACGCCGGACTAAATGCTTTGCACTAGTCGAAAGGGCACCGTCACATTTGCAGCTATTGAGAAAACAAACTTCGTAGTCTTTATCATATAGTAAATATTTAAAAAATTTAAACCGCTGGGGTATGTCACACCCCACCTCGTACACGGAAGGTTAAGAAATGAATTTTTGTCGTTTAAAAGCTCAGTTTGAAATGTTTTAGTTTGTCGTTTCTGTTCAAATCGATCATCTTTTAACATACTTTTCGATCTAAATAGCTCACCGGAGTGTTTCTGCGCACGTTTCGCTGTTCTTTTAGGTACTCTTTTGCGATATTTTAAAAGATACATCCCATACAAAGTTAGTCAAATTTTACACTTTTTCGGTCACCGTGAAATATTTTGTCTTGATATAAACCGACTTTATATTGACCGTCGCGTCGAGCCCGTTGCGTAGATACCTCGTTTGTGTAGATCAGACCTGTTGCACTTCAAAAACATCGCAATATGGATTCTGTTTGCAATAAGTTTAGCGTTTTCACCTACTTTAGACACTGAATATTTGTGGTTTTGAAGCTCAGTTTGAAATGTTTTAGTTTGTCGTTTCTGTTCAAATCGATCATCGTTTAGCATACTTTTCGATCATATTAGCTCAGTGGAGTAGTTTTGCGCACGCGTCGCTGTTGAAGTAGGTACTCTCCTGCGTTATTTTAAAAGATACATCCCAAACAAAGTAAGTCGAATTTTACACTTTTTCGGTCACCGTGAAATATTTTGTCTTGATATATACCGACTTTATATTGACCGTCGCGTCGAGCCCGTTGCGTAGACACCTCGTTTGTGTAGATTAAACCTGTTGCACTTCAAAAACATCGCAAAATTGATTCTGTTTGCAATAAATATAGCGTTTTCACCTACTTAAGACACTGAATATTTGTCGTTTCGAAGCTCAGTTTGAAATGTTTTAGTTTGTCGTTTCTGTTCAAATCGATCATCGTTTAGCATACTTTTCGATCATATTAGCTCAGTGGAGTAGTTTTGCGCACGCGTCGCTGTTGAAGTTGGTACTCTCCTGCGTTATTTTGAAAGATACATCCCATACAAAGTTAGTCGAATTTAACACTTTTTCGGTCACCGTGAAATATTTTGTCTTGATACTAACCGACTTTATATTGACCGTCGCGTCGAGCCCGTTGCGTAGACACCTCGTTTGTGTAAATCGGACCTGTTGCACTTTAAAAACGTCGCAATATGGATTCTGTTTGCAATAATTTTAGCGTTTTCACCTACTTTAGACACTGAATATTTGTCGTTTTGAAGCTTAGTTTGAAATGTTTTAGTTTGTCGTTTCTGTTCAAATCGAACATCTTTTAGCATACTTTTCGATCATATTAGCTCACTTAAGTGGTTATGCGCACGTTTCGCTGTTCTAGTAGGTATTCTTTTGCGATGTTTAAAAAGATACATCCCATACAAAGTTAGTCGAATTTTACACTTTTTCGATCACCGTGAAATATTTTGTCTTGATATTAACCGACTTTATATTGACCGTCGCGTCGAGCCCGTTGCGTAGACAACTCGTTTGTGTAGACCAAACCTGTTGCACTTCAAAAACATCGCAAAATGGATTCTGTTTGCAAAAATTTTAGCGTTTTCACCTACTTTAGACACTGAATATTTGTCGTTTTGAAGCTTAGTTTGAAATGTTTTAGTTTGTCGTTTCTGTTCAAATCGATCATCTTTTAGCATACTTTTCGATCATATTAGCTCAATGAAGTGGTTTTGCGAACGTTCCGCTGTTCTTGTAAGTACTCTTTTGCGATATTTTAAAAGATACATCCCATACAAAGTTAGTCGAATTTTACACTTTTTCGGTCACCGTGAAATATTTTGTCTTGATATTAACCGACTTTTTATTGACCGTCGCGTCGAGCCCGTTGCGTAGACACCTAGTTTGTGTAGATCAAACCTGTTGCACTTCAAAAACATCGCAATATGGATTCTGTTTGCAATAATTTTAGCGTTTTCACCTACTTTAGACACTGAATATTTGTCGTTTTGAAACTTAGTTTGAAATGTTTTAGTTTGTCGTTTCTGTTCAAATCGATCATCTTTTAGCATACTTTTAGATCATATTAGCTCACTGAAATGGTTCTGCGCACGATTCGCTGTACTAGTAGGTACTTTTTTGCGATATTTTAAAAGATACATCCCATACAAAGTATGTCGAATTTTACACTTTTTCGGTCACCGTGAAATATTTTGTCTTCATATTAACCGACTTTATATTGACCGTCGCGTCGATATCGTCGCTTTGACACATCGTTTGTGTAGATAGGACCTGTTGCACTTCAAAAACATCGCAATATGGATTCTGTTTGCAATAATTTTAGCGTTTTCACCTACTTTAGACACTGAATATTTGTCGTTTTGAAGCTTTGTTTGAAATGTTTTAGTTTGTCGTTTCTGTTTAAATCGATCATCTTTTAGCATACTTTTCGATCATATTAGCTCACTGAAGTGGTTCTGCAAACGTTCCGCTGTTCTTGTAAGTACTCTTTTGCGATAATTTAAAAGATACATCCCATACAGAGTAAGTCGAATTTTACACTTTTTCGGTCACCGTGAAATATTTTGTCTTGATATTAACCGACTTTTTATTGACCGTTGCGTCGAGCCCGTTGCGTAGACACCTCGTTTGTGTAGATTGGACCTGTTGCACTTCAAAAACGTCGCAATATGGATTCTGTTTGCAATAATTTTAGCGTTTTCACCTACTTTAGACACTGAATATTTGTCGTTTTGAAGCTCAGTTTGAAATGTTTTAGTTTGTCGTTTCTGTTCAAATCGATCATCTTTTAGCATACTTTTAGATCATATTAGCTCACTTAAGTGGTTTTGCGCACGTTTTGCTGTTCTAGTAGGTACTCTTTTGCGATATTTTAAAAGATACGTCCCATACAACGTTAGTCGAATTTTACACTTTTTCGGTCACCGTGAAATATTTTGTCTTGATATTAACCGACTTTATATTGACCGTCGCATCGATATCGTCGCTTTGATACCTTTGTTGTGTAGATCGAACCTGTTGCACTTCAAAAACATTGCAATATGGATTCTGTTTGGAATAATTTTAGCGATTTCACCTACTTTAGACACTGAACATTTGTCTTTTTGAAGCTTAGTTTGAAATGTTTTACTTTGTCGTTTCTGTTCAAATCGATCATCGTTTAGCATACTTTTCGATCTTATTAGCTAAGTGGAGTAGTTTTGCGCACGCGTCGCTGTTGAAGTAGGTACTCTCCTGCGTTATTTTGAAAGATACATCCCATACAAAGTTAGTCGAATTTAACACTTTTTCGGTCACCGTGAAATATTTTGTCTTGATACTAACCGACTTTATATTGACCGTCGCGTCGAGCCCGTTGCGTAGACACCTCGTTTGTGTAAATCGGACCTGTTGCACTTTAAAAACGTCGCAATATGGATTCTGTTTGCAATAATTTTAGCGTTTTCACTTACTTTAGACACTGAATATTTGTCGTTTTGAAGCTCAGTTTGAAATGTTTTAGTTTGTCGTTTCTGTTCAAATCGATCATCTTTTAGCATACTTTTAGATCATATTAGCTCACTTAAGTGGTTCTGCGCACGTTTTGCTGTTCTAGTAGGTACTTTTTTGCGATATTTTAAAAGATACATCCCATACAAAGTAAGTCGAACTTTACACTTTTTCGGTCACCGTGAAATATTTTGTCTTGATATTAACCGACTTTATATTGACCGTCGCGTCGATATCGTCGCTTTGACACCTTTGTTGTGTAGATTGAACCTGTTGCACTTCAAAAACATCACAGTATGGATTCTGTTTGCAATAATTTAAGCGTTTTCACCTTCTTTAGACACTAAATATTTGTCGTTTTGAAGCTTAGTTTGAAATGTTTTAGTTTGTCGTTTCTGTTCAAATCGATCATCTTTTAGCATACTTTTCGATCATATTAGCTCAATGAAGTGGTTTTGCCAACGTTCCGCTGTTCTTGTAAGTACTCTTTTGCGATATTTTAAAAGATACATCACATACAAAATAAGTCGAATTTTACACTTTTTCGGTCACCGTGAAATATTTTGTCTTGATATTAACCGACTTTATATTGACCGTCGCGTCGATATCGTCGCTTTGACACCTTTGTTATGTAGATCGAACCTGTTGCACTTCAAAAACATCACAGTATGGATTCTGTTAGCAATAGTTTAAGCGTTTTCACCTACTTTAGACACTGAATATTTGTCGTTTTGAAGCTTAGTTTGAAATGTTTTAGTTTGTCGTTTCTGTTCAAATCGATCATCTTTTAGCATACTTTTCGAAAATATTAGCTCAATCAAGCGGTTTTGCGAACGTTCCGCTGTTCTTGTAAGTACTCTTTTGCGATATTTTAAAAGATACATCCCATACAAAATAAGTCGAATTTTACACTTTTTCGGTCACCGTGAAATATTTTGTCTTGATATTAACCGACTTTATATTGACCGTCGCGTCGATATCGTCGCTTTGACACCTCGTTTGTGTAGATCGGACCTGTTGCACTTCAAAAACATCACAGTATGGATTCTGTTTGCAATAATTTTAGCGTTTTCACCTACTTTAGACACTGAATATTTGTCGTTTTGAAGCTCAGTTTGAAATGTTTTAGTTTGTCGTTTCTGTTCAAATCGATCATCGTTTAGCATTCTTTTCGATCATATTAGCTCAGTGGAGTAGTTTTGCGCACGCTCCGCTGTTGAAAAAGGTACTCACTGCGATATTTTAAAAGATACATCCCATACAAAGTTAGTCGAATTTTACACTTTTTCAGTCACCGTGAAATATTTTGTCTTCATATTAACCGACTTTATATACCGTCGCGTCGAGCCCGTTGCGTATACACCTCGTTTGTGTAGATTAAACCTGTTGCACTTCAAAAACATCACAAAATAGATTCTGTTTGCAATAATTTTAGCGTTTTCACCTACTTTAGACACTGAATATTTGTCGTTTTGAAGCTCAGTTTGAAATGTTTTAGTTTGTCGTTTCTGTTCAAATCGATCATCGTTTAGCATACTTTTCGATCATATTAGTTTAGTGGAGTAGTTTTGCGCACGCTCCGTTGTTGAAAAAGGTACTCTCTGCGATATTTTAAAAGATACATCCCATACAAAGTTAGTCGAATTTTACACTTTTTCGGTCACCGTGAAATATTTTGTCTTGATATTAACCGACTTTATATTGACCGTCGCGTCGAGCCCGTTGCGTAGACAACTCGTTTGTGTAGATCAAACCTGTTGCACTTCAAAAACATCGCAAAATAGATTCTGTTTGCAATAATTTTAGCGTTTTCACCTACTTTAGACACTGAATATTTGTCGTTTTGAAGCTTAGTTTGAAATGTTTTAGTTTGTCGTTTCTGTTCAAATCGATCATCTTTTAGCATACTTTTCGATCATATTAGCTCACTTAAGTGGTTCTGCGCACGTTTCGCTGTTCTAGTAGGTACTCTTTTGCGATATTTTAAAAGATACATCCCATACAAAGTTAGTCGAATTTTACACTTTTTCAGTCGACGTGAAATATTTTGTCTTGATATTAACCGACTTTATATTGACCGTCGCGTCGAGCCCGTTGCGTAGACACCTCGTTTGTGTAGATTAGACCTGTTGCCAGGGACAGAAAAACCGAAATTTTTGAGGTACCCGAAATTGCGATATCTGTTTACGCAGTACCCTTATTGCCTGCGATAATAAGAGTACCTAAATGTAGGGTACCAGTATATTAGGGTATCATAAAAAAATCGGTTGGGTACTTATAATTTTATTGGGTACCCGGTAAAATTGGCAACAACGCATGCAGATTTTGATCAATGCGTTGTTGCAGTTATTCAGTTGAGTGCGATCCTGACGCGTCGCTCTTCTCCGCCAGTTAGATACGAGAAGTGACAGCCGTGATGACAAGCAGGTATTTGTATAACTTTTTGATAAAGTTATCGGTGATATGGCAGAAATGGCAACCAGGCGTGGTAGTTTCGACGCGAAGTGACGTATGCTAACTCGAGTAACTCGTGAATTGCGAGACTCGACACGGTGTTTTGACAGTCGATACGCCGACAACGCAAATTTGCAGGACTCGACACACTCATTTTGACAGATGTTGACGATAACGCTATCGAGGGTAATGAAAATCTGTAAAAGCTCATCTTAGCAGAAAAATCGAAAATTATGCTAGAATTATATTAGAAAAAAAATTAAAAGATTTTTCTATGTATTTTTTACCTTTACTCAAGTGTTTAATTCCTAGATACGGTGTACTATTTTTTTCAAATGTAGAGCCTCTTGCGGATACTTCTATGAACTAACTTCTAGAGACATGCTTTTTAATATATTATGATGCTTTTAAATAATTTTCATACATTTCCTTTACTTAGGATTTGTTTTTGAATACGGCTAATTTTATCTATTTTCGACGATAACTACATTCGTCGGGACTTGCATTTTTTACAATTGTCAATCTCGCTAGCACAATTTTCTAATGTCATTTTCATTATCGTCGAAAAAAGATAAGTAACTAGAAATTATTTTATTTAATACTCGTGGCCCAGTTGTCGCATTTGTGCGGTAATAAGGTCAAAATAAACGCAGTATTTTTAATTATCATTTTGAAAAGCCTGATAACAATTTCAATGATGTGTACAACAAATTGTGTTGAGGGTTGAATAATAAGAAAAATCCCGTCGGAATTCCATAATTTAACTCCGTAATTGATATTTTTGATTACATAACGTATTTACTACTTAATTTACGTACCTTCTTACCTACAGCACCTCAAGATTTAAGGAAGTATAATAATGAAAGCAGTGATTCATAGTAATCATAGGAAATAATTTTATTTAGATACGATAAAACAACCTATACTGTTGCGACTTTACGTGAACTCATATATAAAAAAATATTAAAGACAATAATGCACGATGAGAGGGCGGGCGGTAACAGTTATTAAAATAATGTTGATAACCACTAAAACAAAGTTAAGTGCGGTAAAAAGGTTATATGATAACACGAAACAATATTTAAAAAGGAAAAATTATGTTTTTGCCTATCGGACTTGCAACTGTCTCTATCGCACGGTGCGAGTCCAAGGGCAGGGGCAAATTGTAGAGAAAAAGAGAAAGAAGAGAAAATGTAAAATAAAAAAATAAAATGGATGTGGATTATATAGCATTTTTGAAAATACCTACTCGCGCCGCGTATCGGCACTTCACAATCCTCTTAATTCATTCGCTCCGGCAAAGCTAGTAACGCTGTTGCACCTGAGTGACTTTTTTAAATTGTGCGGACAAATTGTTATTTAAGTGCAAACAAATACACCGCGATATCAAACAATCTTACAAACAATACGCAAATTTTATCTATCTATGGGCCGTCGCCGTGGTCCATCTTGTTCGTGGACGTCCTACGCTGCGTCTTTGGTCGAAGGGTCTCCAATCTAGAACTTTCCTGCCCCAACGGCCATCAGTTCTTCGCGCTATGTGCCCTGCCCACTGCCACTTAAGCTTACTGATTTTCAAGGCTATGTCCGTTACCTTGGTTCTTCTACGTATCTCTTCGTTTCTGATTCGATCTCGTAGAGAAACACCAAGCATAGCCCGCTCCATCGCTCGTTGTGTAATTTTGAGCTTCTTTATGAGGCCCATAGTTAGAGACCACGTTTCGGATCCGTATGTCATCACTGGTATTACACACTGGTTGAAGACTTTCGTCTTCAGACACTGAGGTAATTGAGACGAGAAGACGCTCTTGCGCAGTTTCCCAAACGCTGCCCAGCCGAGTTGGATTCGTCGATTGACCTCTTTCTCAAAGTTGGACCTACCCAATTGGATCACTTGTCCCAGGTAGACGTACTCGTCGACAACTTCAAGAGTTGAGTTCCCAATGGATACTAGAGTGGGTACAACAAGAGAACTCGACATAATTTTCGTCTTCTCCATGTTCATATTAAGACCCACTTGTTGGGATACTCGGTCGAGGTCTTCGAGCATAGTGCCAAGATCATCCAGCGTCTTTGCCACGACGACTATGTCATCGGCAAACCGAAGGTGTGTTATGTATTCGCTATTGACGGAGATGCCGAATCCTTCCCATTCCAGGAGCTTGAAGGCGTCTTCCAATGCCGCTGTAAACAGTTTCGGAGATATAACATCGCCCTGTCTTACACCTCTTCGCAATGGAATCGCCCTCGTATTCTGTTCCTGTACTCGGACCGACATGGTGGCGTTGTTATATAGACACTTTAACACCTCTATATACCTATAGTCTATGTGACACCGCTGAAGAGACCGAAGCACTGCCCAAGTTTCGATCGAATCAAAGGCCTTCTCATAGTCCACAAAAGCTAAACATAGAGGCATATTATACTCCTCGGACTTCTGTATAATTTGCCTTAGCGTATGAATGTGGTCTATGGTACTGTAGCCTTTTCGGAATCCGGCTTGTTCGGGAGGCTGGAAGTCATTAAACCTACGTGCGAGACGATTCGTGATGACCCTTGAGAACAGCTTGTAGACATGGCTCAGGAGTGAGATGGGTCTAAAGTTCTTCAATGAGGTTTTGTCTCCTTTTTTGAAGAACAACACCACCACACTCCTGTTCCATGCCTCAGGCGTGATGCCTTCTAGCAGAACGGAATTAAAAAAGTCTCTGAAGGACTTTAAGTACTGGTGTTCCACCCGCTTTCAGGAGCTCTGCTGTGATTCCGTCCTCGCCAGGTGCCTTATTGTTTTTAAGCTGTTTCAGGGCCATCCTAATCTCGTAGAGGCTGATGTCCGGGATGTCTTCAGTGTAGTGTCGGGTCAGGATAGCTCGTGGGTCTCCGGCCGAGCTATCAACGGGTTTGGCTACTGAGGTGTACAACTGCACATAGAACCTTTCGATCTCCCTCAAAACCTCTGCTTTCGTCGACGCTACACTGCCGTCCTCCGTCTTAAGCTTCGTCAACAGGCTTTGCCCAATAGACATGTCCCTTGCAAACACTTTGGAGCCTTTGTTCCGCTCTATTGTTTCTTTAACACTATTCGTGTTAAAGGAACGAATGTCATGTCGCAGAGACTTCAATATGCGTCTATTAAGCTGCCTGTAGGTTTGAGCATTAACGGAGTTCTGCAGTGCCATAGATCGACGTTCTGCCATAAGGTCGAGAGTGTGGACCGAGAGTTTTTGAGGACCTTAAAAAGATCGCAGGATCAAACTGGATGCAGACCGCTAATGATCGGTCGCTGTGGAAAGCCGTGGGGGAGGCCTATGTTCAGCAGTGGACGTCCTTCGGCTGATTATGATGATGATGATGATGATGGGCCGTCGCCGTGGTAGCGTAACGATTTCATAAATATCACTCTCGCGCCGCCTAATAAATAAAAGTTGTTTTTTTTTATAATTTTTATAGGGCTATTTTATAAGTAATTAAAAGCACAGTATTTAAAAAAAATCATACCGTAGGGATAAGCCTTGATGTCGGACAACGACGCTATCAGTCCAAAATATGTATGGGTTGTAAAAGAGAATAATAATTAGGTGAGATTACAATGGAATCACCAATTTTCGAGTCACAAAGTCTCTCTATCCTTGTCTCGCAAATGTTTATACAAGAGAAGCGAAAGAGATAAAGTAACTATGCAACATAATTTCGGTTTTTAGAGGTATCGGACCCGTAAAATAATGGTACCGCAATTTTGGGTACCTATATTAAAACTTTTGATACGGATATCGCAATTTAAAGGTATCGAAATACAGAAATATCGGTCGGGTATCGGGTTAAATAAGGGTTCAAACCTTTATAATGGGTACCCTTTTTGTCCCTGCCTGTTGCACTTCAAAAACGTCGCAATATGGATTCTGTTTGCAATAATTTTAGCGTTTTTACCTACTTTAGACATAGAATATTTGTCGTTTTGAAGCTCAGTTTGAAATGTTTTAGTTTGTCGTTTCTGTTCAAATCGATCATCGTTTAGCATACTTTTCGATCAAATTAGCTCATTTAAGTGGTTTTGCGCACGTTTTGCTGTTCTAGTAGGTACTCTTTTGCGATATTTTAAAAGATACGTCCCATACAAAGTATGTCGAATTTTACACTTTTTCGGTCACCGTGGAATATTTTGTCTTGATATTAACCGACTTTATATTGACCGTCGCGTCGATATCGTCGCTTTGACACCTTTGTTGTGTAGATTGAACCTGTTGCACTTCAAAAAAAATTGCACTCCGGGAGTGCCGGCAGAAGTGAAAACTTGAATATCAACGTTGTGCATTTTTCATTTTTTGGAATAGTTAGGGAATAATTTTGAATGAATTGCTCTTATTATCAATATAAAAGTACTATCATTTTTGTGATAGAATACAATAATAATAATAATACAATAATAATAATAATAATAATAAATAGTTCTTCCATAGTCCTAGTTACCCGGTCCACCTAACACCCACACCCATAACCCAGTATCTTTTTGTCCATATCTTGCAATAGTCCTACACTTACACTTACATCCATAATTTCGCCAACCGTCTTACGGTTTTTCGATCAGCCCACGTGTCCTGACGCGAGTTTCACATTTTTCCCCCATCCCACAAAAGTGCTCAACGCCGCTAAAGAAGTTTTTACTTCAAAAAAACATCGCAATATGGATTCTGTTTGGAATAATTTTAGCGTTTTCACCTACTTTAGACACTGAATATTTGTCGTTTTGAAGCTTTGTTTGAAATGTTTTAGTTTGTCGTTTCTGTTCAAATCGATCATCTTTTAGCATACTTTTCGATCATTTTAGCTCACTGAAGTGGTTCCGCGCACGTTCCGCTGTTCTTGTAAGGTACTCTTTTGCGATAATTTGAAAGATACATCCCATACAAAGTAAGTCGAATTTTACACTTTTTCGGTCACCGTGAAATATTTTGTCTTGATATTAACCGACTTTTTATTGACCGTCGCGTCGAACCAGTTGCGTAGACACCTCTTTTGTGTAGATAAAACCTGTAGCACTTCAAAAACATCGCAAAAAAGATTCTGTTTGCAATAATTTTAGCGTTTTCACCTACTTTAGACACTGAATATTTGTCGTTTCGAAGCTCAGTTTGAAATGTTTTAGTTTGTCGTTTCTGTTCAAATCGATCATCGTTTAGCATACTTTTCGATCATATTAGCTCAGTGGAGTAGTTTAGCGCACGCGTCGCTGTTGAAGTAGGTACCCTTCTGCGTTATTTTAAAAGATACATCCCATACAAAGTTAGTCGAATTTTACACTTTTTCAGTCACCGTGAAATATTTTGTCTTGATATTAACCGACTTTTTATTGACCGTCGCGTCGAGCCCGTTGCGTTGACACCTTGTTCGTGTAGATCAAACCTGTTGCACTTCAAAAACATCGCAAAATAGATTCTGTTTGCAATAATTTTAGCGATTTCACCTACTTTAGACACTGAATATTTGTCGTTTTGAAGCTCAGTTTGAAATGTTTTAGTTAGTCGTTTCTGTTCAAATCGATCATCGTTTAGCATACCATTCGATCAAATTAGCGGAGTGGAGTAGTTTTGCGCACGCGTCGCTGTTGAAGTAGGTACCCTCCTGCGTTATTTTAAAAGATACATCCCATACAAAGTTAGTCGAATTTTACACTTTTTCAGTCACCGTGAAATATTTTGTCTTGATATTAACCGACTTTTTATTGACCGTCGCGTCGAACCCGTTGCGTTGACACCTTGTTTGTGTAGATCAAACCTGTTGCACTTCAAGAACATCGCAAAATAGATTCTGTTTGCAATAATTTTAGCGATTTCACCTACTTTAGACACTGAATATTTGTCGTTTTGAAGCTCAGTTTGAAATGTTTTAGTTTGTCGTTTCTGTTCAAATCGATCATCGTTTAGCATACCATTCGATCAAATTAGCTGAGTGGAGTAGTTTTGCGCACGCGTCGCTGTTGAAGTAGGTACCCTCCTGCGTTATTTTAAAAGATACATCCCATACAAAGTTAGTCGAATTTTACACTTTTTCAGTCACCGTGAAATATTTTGTCTTGATATTAACCGACTTTTTATTGACCGTCGCGTCGAACCCGTTGCGTTGACACCTTGTTTGTGTAGATCAAACCTGTTGCACTTCAAGAACATCGCAATATGGATTCTGTTTGCAATAATTTTAGCGATTTCACCTACTTTAGACACTGAATATTTGTCGTTTTGAAGCTCAGTTTGAAATGTTTTAGTTTGTCGTTTCTGTTCAAATCGATCATCGTTTAGCATACCATTCGATCAAATTAGCTGAGTGGAGTAGTTTTGCGCACGCGTCGCTGTTGAAGTAGGTACCCTCCTGCGTTATTTTAAAAGATACATCCCATACAAAGTTAGTCGAATTTTACACTTTTTCAGTCACCGTAAAATATTTTGTCTTGATATTAACCGACTTTATATTGACCGTCGCGTCGAGCCCGTTGCGTGGACACCTCGTTTGTGTAGATCAAACCTGTTGCACTTCAAAAACATCGCAATATGGATTCTGTTTGCAATAATTTTAGCGTTTTCACCTACTTTAAACACTGAATATTTGTCGTTTTAAAGCTCAGTTTGAAATTTTTTAGTTTGTCGTTTCTGTTCAAATCGATCATCTTTAAGCATAATTTTCGATCATATTAGCTGACCGGAGTGTTTGTGCGCACGCTCCGCTGTTAAAATAGGTACTCTTTTGCGATATTTTAAAAGATACATCCCATACAAAGTTAGTCGAATTTTACACTTTTTCAGTCACCGTGAAATATTTTGTCTTGATATTAACCGACTTTTATATTGACCGTCGCGTCGATATCGTCACTTTGACACATTGTCTGTGTAGATTGGACCTGTTGCACTTCCAAAACATCGCAATATGGATTCTGTTTGCAATAATTTTAGCGTTTTCACCTACTTTAGACACTGAACATTTGTCTTTTTGAAGCTCAGTTTGAAATGTTTTAGTTTGTCGTTTCTGTTCAAGTCGGTCATATATAATAGCATATTTTTCGATCATATTAGCTCACCGGAGTGTTTGTGCGCACGCTCCGCTGTTTAAATAGGTACTCCTTTGCGTTAATTTAAAAGATATGTCCCATACAAAGTTAGTCAAATTTAACACTTTTTCGGTCACCGTGAAATATTTTGTCTTGATATTCACCGACTTTATATTGACCGTCGCGTCAAGCCCGTTGCGTTGACACCTCGTTTGTGTAGATCAGACCTGTTGCACTTTAAAAACATCGCAATATGGATTCTGTTTGCAATAATTTTAGCGTTTTCACCTAATTTCGACACTGAATATTTGTCGTTTTGTAGCTCAGTTTGTAATGTTTTAGTTTGTCGTTTCTGTTCAAATCGATCATCGTTTAGCATACTTTTCGATCATATTAGCTTAGTGGAGTAGTTTCGCGCACGCTCTGTTGTTGATAATGGTACTCTCTGCGATATTTTAAAAGATACATCCCATACAAAGTTAGTCGAATTTTACACTTTTTCAGTCACCGTGAAATATTTTGTCTTGATATTAACCGACTTTATATTGACCGTCGCGTCGATATCGTCACTTTGACACATTGTCTGTGTAGATCGGACCTGTTGCACTTCCAAAACATCGCAATATGGATTCTGTTTGCAATAATTTTAGCGTTTTCACTTACTTTAGACACTGAACATTTGTCTTTTTAAAGCTCAGTTTGAAATGTTTTAGTTTGTCGTTTCTGTTCAAGTCGATCATATATAATAGCATATTTTTCGATCATATTAGCTCACCGGAGTGTTTGTGCGCACGGTCCGCTGTTAAAATAGGTACTCCTTTGCGTTAATTTAAAAGATACATCCCATACAAAGTTAGTCAAATTTAACACTTTTTCGGTCACCGTGAAATATTTTGTCTTGATATTCACCGACTTTATATTGACCGTCGCGTCAAGCCCGTTGCGTTGACACCTCGTTTGTGTAGATCAGACCTGTTGCACTTTAAAAACATCGCAATATGGATTCTGTTTGCAATAATTTTAGCGTTTTCACCTAATTTCGACACTGAATATTTGTCGTTTTGTAGCTCAGTTTTTAATGTTTTAGTTTGTCGTTTCTGTTCAAATCGATCATCGTTTAGCATACTTTTCGATCATAATTATTAGCTCAGTGGAGTAGTTTTACGCACGGTTCGCTGTTAAAGTAGGTACCCTTCTGCGTTATTTTAAAAGATACATCCCATACAAAGTTAGTCGAATTTTACACTTTTTCAGTCACCGTGAAATATTTTGTCTTGATATTAACCGACTTTATATTGACCGTCGCGTCGATATCGTCACTTTGACACATTGTCTGTGTACATCGGACCTGTTGCACTTCCAAAACATCGCAATATGGATTCTGTTTGCAATAATTTTAGCGTTTTCACCTACTTTAGACACTGAACATTTGTCTTTTTGAAGCTCAGTTTGAAATGTTTTAGTTTGTCGTTTCTGTTCAAATCGATCATCGTTTAGCATACTTTTCGATCATATTAGCTCAGTGGAGTAGTTTTGCGCACGCTTCGCTGTTGAAGTAGGAACCCTTCTGCGTTATTTTAAAAGATACATTCCATACAAAGTTAGTCGAATTTTACACTTTTTCGGTCACCGTGAAATATTTTGTCTTGATATTAAGCGACTTTATATTGACCGTCGCGTCGAGCCCATTGCGTAGACACCTTGTTTGTGTAGATTGGACCTGTTGCACTTCAAAAACCTCGCAATATAGATTCTGTTTGCAATAATTTTAGCGTTTTCACCTACTTAAGACACTGAATATTTGTCGTTTTGAAGCTCAGTTTGAAATGTTTTAGTTTGTCGTTTCTGTTCAAATCGATCATCGTTTAGCATACTTTTCGATCATATTAGCTCAGTGGAGTAGTTTTGCGCACGCTTCGCTGTTGAAGTAGGAACCCTTCTGCGTTATTTTAAAAGATACATTCCATACAAAGTTAGTCGAATTTTACACTTTTTCAGTCACCGTGAAATATTTTGTCTTGATATTAACCGACTTTATATTGACCGTCGCGTCGATATCGTCACTCAAATCGATCATCGTTTAGCATACTTTTCAATCATATTAGCTCAGTGGAGAAGTTTTGCGCACGCTTCGCTGTTGAAGTAGGTACTCTCCTGCGATATTTTAAAAGATACATCCCATACAAAGTTAGTCGAATTTTACACTTTATCGGTCACCGTGAAATATTTTGTCTTGATATTAACCGACTTTATATTGACCGTCGCGTCAAGCCCGTTGCGTAGACACCTCGTTTGTGTAGATTGGACCTGTTGCACTTCAAAAACGTCGCAATATGGATTCTGTTTGCAATAATTTTAGCGTTTTAACCTACTTTAGACACTGAATATTTGTCGTTTTGAAGCTCAGTTTGAAATGTTTTAGTCTGTCGTTTCTGTTCAAATCGATCATCGTTTAGCATACTTTTCGATCATATTAGCTCAGTGGAGTAGTTTTGCGCACGCTCCGCTGTTGTAAATGGTACTCTCTGCGATATTTTAAAAGATACATCCCATACAAAGTTAGTCGAATTTTACACTTTTTCAGTCACCGTGAAATATATTGTCTTGATATTAACCGACTTTATATTGACCGTCGCGTCGAGCTCGTTGCGTAGACACCTCGTTTGTGTAGATTGGACCTGTTGCACTTTAAAAACGTTGCAATATGGATTCTGGTTGCAATAATTTTAGCGTTTTCACCTACTTTAGACACTGAATATTTGTCGTTTTGAAGCTCAGTTTGAAATGTTTTAGTTTGTCTTTTCTGTTCAAATCGATCATCTTTTAGCATACTTTTCAATCATATTAGCTCAATAAAGTGGTTCTGCGAACGTTTCGCCGTTCTTGTAAGTACTCTTTTGGAATATTTTAAAAGATACATCCCATACAAAGTTAGTCGAATTTAACACTTTTTCGGTCACCGTGAAATATTTTGTCTTGATATTAACCGACTTTATATTGACCGTCGCGTCGAGCCCGTTGCGTAGACACCTCGTTTGTGTAGATCAGACCTGTTGCACTTCAAAAACATCGTAATATGGATACTGTTTGCAATAATTTTAGCGTTTTTACCTAATTTCGACACTGAATATTTGTCGTTTTGAAGCTCAGTTTGAAATGTTTTAGTTTGTCGTTTCTGTTCAAATCGATCATCGTTTAGCATACTTTTCGATCATATTAGCTCAGTGAAGTAGTTTTGCGCACGCGTCGCTGTTGAAGTAGGTACCCTCTTGCGTTCTTTTAAAAGATACATCCCATACAAAGTTAGTCGAATTTTACACTTTTTCAGTCTCCGTGAAATATTTTGTCTTGATATGAACCGACTTTATATTGACCGTCGCGTCGAGCCCGTTGCGTTGACACCTCGTTTGTGTAGATCGGACCTATTGCACTTCCAAAACATCGCAAAATAGATTCTGTTTGCAATAATTTTAGCGTTTTCACCTACTTTAGACACTGAATATTTGTCGTTTTGAAGCTTTGTTTGAAATGTTTTAGTTTGTCGTTTCTGTTCAAATCGATCATCTTTTAGCAAAATTTTCGATCATATTAGCTCACTTAAGTGGTTATGCGCACGTTTCGCTGTTCTAGTAGGTACTCTTTTGCGATAATTTGAAAGATACATCCCATACAAAGTAAGTCGAATTTTACACTTTTTCGGTCACCGTGAAATATTTTGTCTTGATATTAACCGACTTTTTATTGACCGTTGCGTCGAGCCCGTTGCGAAGACACCTCGATTGTGTAGATAAGACCTGTTGCACTTTAAAAACATCGCAATGTGGATTCTGTTTGCAATAATTTTAGCGTTTTCACCTAATTTCGACACTGAATATTTGTCGTTCTGAAGCTCAGTTTGAAATGTTTTAGTTTGTCGTTTCAGTTCAAATCGATCATCGTTTAGCATACTTTTCGATCTTATTAGCTCAGTGGAGTAGTTTTGCGCACGCGTCGCTGTTGAAGTAGGTACTCTCCTGCGTTATTTTAAAAGATACATCCCATACAAAGTTAGTCGATTTTAACACTTTTTCGGTCACCGTGAAATATTTTGTCTTGATATTAACCGACTTTATATTGACCGTCGCGTCGAGCCCGTTGCGTAGACACCTCGTTTGTGTAAATCAGACCTGTTGCACTTCAAAAACGTCGCAATATGGATTCTGTTTGCAATAATTTTAGCGTTTTCACTTACTTTAGACACTGAATATTTGTCGTTTTGAAGCTCAGTTTGAAATATTTTAGTTTGTCGTTTCTGTTCAAATCGATCATCGTTTAGCATATTTTTCGATCATGTAAGCTCATTTAAGTGGTTTTGCGCACGTTTCGCTGTTCTAGTAGGTACTCTTTTGCGATATTTTAAAAGATACATCCCATACAAAGTTAGTCGAATTTTATACTTTTTCGGTCACCGTGAAATATTTTGTCTTGATATTAACCGACTTTATATTGACCGTCGCGTCGATATCGTCGCTTTGACACCTCGTTTGTGTAGATCGGACCTGTTGCACTTCAAAAACATCGCAATATGGATTCTGTTTGCAATAATTTTAGCGTTTTCACCTACTTTAGACACTGAACATTTGTCTTTTTGAAGCTTAGTTTGAAATGTTTTAGTTTGTCGTTTATGTTCAAATCGATAATCTTTTAGCATACTTTTCGATCATATTAGCTCACTTTAGTGGTTCTGCGCACGTTTCGCTGTTCTAGTAGGTACTTTTTTGCGATATTTTAAAAGAAACATCCCATACAAAGTAAGTCGAACTTTACACTTTTTCGGTCACCATGAAATATTTTGTCTTGATATTAACCGACTTTATATTGACCGTCGCGTCGATATCGTCGCTTTGACACCTTTGTTATGTAGATCGAACCTGTTGCACTTCAAAAACATCACAGTATGGATTCTGTTTGCAATAATTTAAGCGTTTTCACCTACTTTAGACACTGAATATTTGTCGTTTTGAAGCTTAGTTTGAAATGTTTTAGTTTGTCGTTTCTGTTCAAATCGATCATCTTTTAGCATACTTTTCGATAATATTAGCTCAATCAAGTGGTTTTGCGAACGTTCCGCTGTTCTTGTAAGTACTCTTTTGCGATATTTTAAAAGATACATCCCATACAAAATAAGTCGAATTTTACACTTTTTCGGTCACCGTGAAATATTTTGTCTTGATATTAACCGACTTTATATTGACCGTCGCGTCGATATCGTCGTTTTGACACCTTTGTTGTGTAGATTGGACCTGTTGCACTTCAAAAACATCACAGTATGGATTCTGTTTGCAATAATTTTAGCGATTTCACCTACTTTAGACACTGAATATTTGTCGTTTTGAAGCTTAGTTTGAAATGTTTTAGTTTGTCGTTTCTGTTCAAATCGATCATCTTTTAGCATACTTTTCGATCATATTAGCATAGTGGAGTAGTTTTGCGCACGCTCCGCTGTTGAAAAAGGTACTCTCTGCGATATTTTTAAAAATACATCCCATACAAAGTTAGTCGAATTTTACACTTTATCGGTCACCGTGAAATATTTTGTCTGTTTGCAATAATTTTAGCGTTTCCACCTACTTTAACCCTCCGCATACTAGGTGGGGTTTGTCATACCCCAAAAATAAAATGTAATATTTCCATTATATTAATGATTTTGAGAGTTAAATAATAGTAACTCTATTTTAGTAATTCATGAAGATTGGAATTAAGTGAAACACATTTTATGTACTTATTACAAAATACCTTTATTAAAAAAATATATAAACTTAACTTTTTTTCAAAAAAAAAGTCCTTAAGCCTTTTCAATAGCTAAATTCAAATGGCACATGTAACAATCAACAGTTATTCAAATAAACATGTAACATAATAAGTACTTCTAACCTGATAACAATTATTTCTACTTAAAGCAACATTGATTCAGATCTCCGTCATTAAAGTTGCCACAATCTTGACAACAATAATCTGGATGTACCATACATATAGACGTGCAATATTTTTTTATAAATGTGCCTAGTCTTTCTATCCTTTTACCTAGGACAAACTGAACATTTGGATTGTATGTAAGGTTTTCATGCGGTATGAAATCCTCTTGAGCAGTTCAAATAGTGCTTTCATTTCTTCCAATGTTGTTTCCGATTTTTGAGTATCATTGGTAGACTGTAAACAAACTCATTGGTGCAATATACGATATCAGCAATCACAGCATAATAAATAATGTAATAAATAATAAAAAGCACTGAATAGAAGATCGTATTTCCCTTGCCACAGACTTTACGCCAGGTAGGTGATGCATAATATTTTCAGCTCTGGTACAAGATTGGATATGAATTTTCTTTCCAGTTTGTTACCCCATCTTTACATTTGTAGTATTCTGAATTAGTTTGTTACTCTGAGAGAGGTATCTCATCACAATCTGAATCAAAAGATGGTTCGTCAGCATCCACTTCACTATCTGTATTGCTATGATAACTTATATGGTCTGCCTCATCAGCGGAACCTTGTTTTTCATTTGTATTATATTAAAAGTCACAATCATATTTCGTCATCCGGTTAGCAAGACATTTTTTTAGTATTGTTACCTGCTAAAAATATTTTTCCACGTTAAATATTATAAAATAAACACATAAACAAATTAAACACAAAAATAGATACACGTACCTTTTGAGCCACGCGCCATACAAGGTGGGGTGTACGATACCCAAGTACACTTTAAGCATGTGTTACGTGCTCGGAGGCTGACGCCGGACTAAATGCTTTGCACTAGTCGAAAGGGCACCGTCACATTTGCAGCTATTGAGAAAACAAACTTCGTAGTCTTTATCATATAGTAAATATTTAAAAAATTTAAACCGCTGGGGTATGTCACACCCCACCTCGTACACGGAAGGTTAAGCAATGAATTTTTGTCGTTTCGAAGCTCAGTTTGAAATGTTTTAGTTTGTCGTTTCTGTTCAAATCGATCATCTTTTAACATACTTTTCGATCTAAATAGCTCACCGGAGTGTTTCTGCGCACGTTTCGCTGTTCTTTTAGGTACTCTTTTGCGATATTTTAAAAGATACATCCCATACAAAGTTAGTCAAATTTTACACTTTTTCGGTCACCGTGAAATATTTTGTCTTGATATAAACCGACTTTATATTGACCGTCGCGTCGAGCCCGTTGCGTAGACAACTCGTTTGTGTAGATCAAACCTGTTGCACTTCAAAAACATCGCAAAATAGATTCTGTTTGCAATAAGTTTAGCGTTTTCACCTACTTTAGACACTGAATATTTGTCGTTTTGAAGGTTAGTTTGAAATGATTTAGTTTGTCGTTTCTGTTCAAATCGATCATCGTTTAGCATACTTTTCGATCATATTAGCTCAGTGGAGTAGTTTTGCGCACGCGTCGCTGTTGAAGTAGGTACTCTCCTGCGTTATTTTAAAAGATACATCCCATACAAAGTTAGTCGAATTTTACACTTTTTCGGTCACCGTGAAATATTTTGTCTTGATATTAACCGACTTTATATTGACCGTCGCGTCGATATCGTCGCTTTGACACCTCGTTTGTGTAGATCGGACCTGTTGCACTTCAAAAACATCGCAAAATAGATTCTGTTTGCAATAATTTTAGCGTTTCACCTACTTTAGACACTGAATATTTGTCGTTTTGAAGCTTAGTTTGAAATGTTTTAGTTTGTCGTTTCTGTTCAAATCGATCATCTTTTAGCATACTTTTCGATCATATTAGCTCACTTAAGTGGTTATGCGCACGTTTCGCTGTTCTAGTAGGTACTCTTTTGCGATGTTTAAAAAGATACATCCCATAAATAGTTAGTCGAATTTTACACTTTTTCGGTCACCGTGAAATATTTTGTCTTCATATTAACCGACTTTATATTGACCGTCGCGTCGATATCGTCGCTTTGACACCTCGTTTGTGTAGATCACACCTGTTGCACTTCAAAAACATCGCAATATGGATTTTGTTTGGAATAATTTTAGCGATTTCACCTACTTTAGGCACTGAACATTTGTCTTTTTTAAGCTTAGTTTGAAATGTTTAAGTTTGTCGTTTCTGTTCAAATCGATAATCTTTTAGCATACTTTTCGATCATATTAGCTCACACCCACAAAAACCAGAAAATTTAGAAATCCTCCACACCCTTGGGTCACGGATACTGTCAGGGAAATGATGCGCAACAGGGATAGATACTTTAAACAACTTTAAAGACATGGCAACTCATCTCTTAAAGGCAGTTATAAGATGATGAAACAAATAGTACAAGGGGCAATAGAGAGAGAGAAAGCCTGTTTCTTTACCAAACATATTAATAGTAACCTAAGGGAGCCAAAAAACTATGGAAAAATTTGAAGGGTACAATACTGCCCGATAAAAAGACACCTGTGGACTTGCCTCCCCATTTCAATGATCCTAACCTTATTAATGCTTACTTTCTGGATGCACCGGGCTGTGGAAAAGTTTCTATGTCACAGCTAACTTATTTTGTAACACATAGATTCAGTGATCGGGCTCTATTCTCTTTTCAGACTGTAAGCAGGGACCTAGTCATGAAGACTATAAGCCGACTGCGCTCAAATGCTCAGGGGAATGATGAAATCTCATTGGACATGCTTCTGCTAACTCTGCCACACTCACTGGATGCCATCACCTCCATAATAAAGCAATCTTTGATGGAACACACATTCCCTGACAGTTGGAAGGTAGCAGTTGTGAGGCCACTACCGAAGATCACTTCACCGGAAACATTGCAGGACCTTCGCCCTATTAGCATACTGCCCTGTTTGTCAAAGGTACTGGAGAGAATAGTCTGCGATCAGCTGACAAAATATCTAGAAGACAATGACATGCTACCTCGCCATCAGTCTGGATTCCGTAAGGGCCATGGAACAGGAACTGCGCTCTCAAAAGTGGTGGATGACCTGCTGTCTGCACGGGATCAGGGGAATGTCACATTCTTGCTTCTACTAGATTTTTCACGGGCATTTGACTCCATCAGCATTCCCCTGCTACTCTCGAAGCTAACTTATTACGGACTAGATTCCAAAGCTGTTAGGTGGTTTCACAGTTATCTTTGCCAGAGACAGCAGTATGTGGAGATATGTAGATTGGACGGAGTCAAAGAGCAATCTGCACCACAAATGGTGAGCAGAGGCGTCCCTCAGGGCTCAATCTTGGGACCAATTCTCTACATCCTGTACAGTGCCGATATCACCACATGTGTAACTCAATGTAGCCACCATCTTTACGCAGACGATCTGCAACTGTACCTCTCTTTTGATCCTAAACATTGCAGCAGTGCAGTGACTACAGTGAATAATGAGCTGGAAAATATAAACAAGTGGTGCCAGAAGAACTGTCTCACACTCAATCCCAAAAAGTCCAAACTCTTGATTACAGGAACACCCAAAAACATTTCAAAACTAGACATCAATTCAATAAATATAACAATAAATGGAGAACCAGTAGAAAGGGTAGACAGGGCAAGAAACTTGGGCCTACTATTTGATAGCAACCTGAGATTTGAGAGCCACATAGCAGAATGTATGAGAAACTGTTTTTATAGACTTAGGCTTCTAAACAAAATAAGACCATATCTGAGTGAGGCAATCAGGAAAACCCTTTGCGAGTCACTCGTGCTATCCAAGCTCAATTATTGCGACACAGTGTATGGTCCGTGTCTGCTAGCGAGGTCAGCGAAGATGATTCAGCGAGTGCAGAATGCCTGCGTGCGTTTTTGCTATCCTATCCCACCTCGGACTCATGTCAGCCCATACATTAGTGATGCAAGCATGCTTCGGATGGAGGCTCGCAGAAAACTCCACTTAGCAAGCCTGATGTTTGAAATCATTAAGACACAGAAACCAAGCTACTTACATGAGAACTTGGTATGGGCTCGGGGCGGGAGGGGGCGTGGGAGAAGGGAATGTGTAGGCGTCTTTCTGACCCCAAGACACCGCACAATAACTTTCCGCGGCTCTTTCAAATTTGCTGCGACACGGTGCTGGAACTCGCTGCCCCCACCGTTGCGCGCCCTGAAGGTGAAATCAACGTTTAAAATGAAACTAAAGCAACACTTATTACAAATCCAACGTGAAAACGAAAAGCACGCGTTCACTTACCAACGGGGTATGCGCGTCGAGCGAGGGGGTCGCAAATCCAAACATAGTTGAGCCCGTGCAACGTGTCACCGTTCACGCCGAAAAACACTTATCATTACATGATTTGTCCGCGTAAGCTCCTTCAGGACCCCATGTGTCCGTCGCCGTCATTCGTACAGTCCGGTTGTTTTGCGCGATTGTTTGGGGTTATCCAGGGCTCCCCTTCCTTGTAGACTGAAGTCATCAATGTCAACGTGTTTCCTTATCTTGTATTGGTAAATTACGTACGTGGCATTTTTATCTCGGTGAGCCTCGGACTTTGTCGGATTCGTAAATAAAATGGCTGCCGGACGGACGAGCCGAGCCGAGCCCAAGAAGAACGGAGACGCTCACAATAGGCTCACCAAGGTGACCCGAAATAATGGTGTATTATTATTAATTAAATTAATTGTTATGCTATTTGATTTGATTTATGTTTTAATTATTTATATTATAATTTGCAATTGTTCATACAATATGTCAAAATCAATTTGTGATTATTCGAATGATAGATTAATGTTTTGTTTTTGTGCTATTTTATGTCATTTTTTTTGTACCCACAAAGGCACTCGCTGAAAATCAGCGTCGTGGTATGAGTTCTGCTGCTGCCACGACCAATGCTGAGCGGGTGCCTTATTCGGCCTAAGTAGGCTAGTACATGTATTTTTGTTAATGTTATTCATTTTTGGGTCGAATAAATTCATTTTCTTTCTTTCTTTCTTTCTTTCTACTTAAGTGGTTCTGCGCACGTTTTGCTGTTCTAGTAGGTACTCTTTTGCGATATTTTAAAAGATACATCCCATACAAAGTAAGTCGAATTTTACACTTTTTCGGTCACTGTGAAATATTTTGTTTTGATATTAACCGACTTTATATTGACCGTCGCGTCGAGCCCGTTGCGTAGACACCTCGTTTGTGTAGATCAAACCTGTTGCACTTCAAAAACATCGCAATATGGATTCTGTTTGCAATAATTTTAGCGTTTTCACCTACTTTAGACACTGAATATTTGTCGTTTTGAAGCTTAGTTTGAAATGTTTTAGTTTGTCGTTTCTGTTCAAATCGATCATCTTTTAGCATACTTTTCGATCATATTAGCTCAATGAAGTGGTTTTGCGAACGTTCCGCTGTTCTTGTAAGTACTCTTTTGCGATATTTTAAAAGATACATCCCATACAAAGTTAGTCGAATTTTACACTTTTTCGGTCACCGTGAAATATTTTGTCTTGATATTAACCGACTTTTTATTGACCGTCGCGTCGAGCCCGTTGCGTAGACACCTCGTTTGTGTAGACCAAACCTGTTGCACTTCAAAAATATCGCAATATGGATTCTGTTTGCAATAATTTTAGCGTTTTCACCTACTTTAGACACTGAATATTTGTCGTTTTGAAGCTTAGTTTGAAATGTTTTAGTTTGTCGTTTCTGTTCAAATCGATCATCTTTTAGCATACTTTTCGATCATATTAGCTCAATGAAGTGGTTTTGCGAACGTTCCGCTGTTCTTGTAAGTACTCTTTTGCGATATTTTAAAAGATACATCCCATACAAAGTTAGTCGAATTTTACACTTTTTCGGTCACCGTGAAATATTTTGTCTTGATATTAACCGACTTTTTATTGACCGTCGCGTCGAGCCCGTTGCGTAGACACCTAAATTGTGTAGATCAGTCCTGTTGCACTTCAAAAACATCGCAATATGGATTCTGTTTGCAATAATTTTAGCGTTTTCACCTACTTTAGACACTGAATATTTGTCGTTTTGAAGCTTAGTTTGAAATGTTTTAGTTTGTCGTTTCTGTTCAAATCGATCATCTTTTAGCATACTTTTAGATCATATTAGCTCACTGAAGTGGTTCTGCGCACGATTCGCTGTTCTAGTAGGTACTTTTTTTGCGATATTTTAAAAGATACATCCGATACAATGTTAGTAGAATTTTACACTTTTTCGGTCACCGTGAAATATTTTGTCTTCATATTAACCGACTTTATATTGACCGTCGCGTCGATATCGTCGCTTTGACACATCGTTTGTGTAGATCGGACCTGTTGCACTTCAAAAACATCGCAATATGGATTCTGTTTGCAATAATTTTAGCGTTTTCACCTACTTTAGACACTGAATATTTGTCGTTTTGAAGCTTTGTTTGAAATGTTTTAGTTTGTCGTTTCTGTTCAAATCGATCATCTTTTAGCATACTTTTCGATCATATTAGCTCACTGAAGTGGTTCTGCAAACGTTCCGCTGTTCTTGTAAGTACTTTTTTGCGATATTTTAAAAGATACATCCCATACAAAGTTAGTCGAATTTTATACTTTTTCGGTCACCGTGAAATATTTTGTCTTCATATTAACCGACTTTATATTGACCGTCGCGTCGATATCGTCGCTTTGACACATCGTTTGTGTAGATCGGACCTGTTGCACTTCAAAAACATCGCAATATGGATTCTGTTTGCAATAATTTTAGCGTTTTCACCTACTTTAGACACTGAATATTTGTCGTTTTGAAGCTTTGTTTGAAATGTTTTAGTTTGTCGTTTCTGTTCAAATCGATCATCTTTTAGCATACTTTTCGATCATATTAGCTCACTGAAGTGGTTTTGCAAACGTTCCGCTGTTCTTGTAAGTACTCTTTTGCGATAATTTAAAAGATACATCCCATACAAAATAAGTCGAATTTTACACTTTTTCGGTCACCGTGAAATATTTTGTCTTGATATTAGCCGACTTTATATTGACCGTCGCGTCGATATCGTCGCTTTGACACCTCGTTTGTGTAGATCGGACCTGTTGCACTTCAAAAACATCGCAATATGGATTCTGTTTGCAATAATTTTAGCGTTTTCACCTACTTTAGACACTGAATATTTGTCGTTTTGAAGCTTTGTTTGAAATGTTTTAGTTTGTCGTTTCTGTTCAAATCGATCATCTTTTAGCATACTTTTCGATCATATTAGCTCACTGAAGTGGTTCTGCAAACGTTCCGCTGTTCTTGTAAGTACTTTTTTGCGATATTTTAAAAGATACATCCCATACAAAGTTAGTCGAATTTTATACTTTTTCGGTCACCGTGAAATATTTTGTCTTGATATTAACCGACTTTATATTGACCGTCGCCTCGATATCGTCGCTTTGACACCTTGTTTGTGTAGATCGGACCTGTTGCACTTCAAAAACATCGCAATATGGATTCTGTTTGGAATAATTTTTGCGTTTTCACCTACTTTAGACACTGAACATTTGACTTTTTGAAGCTTAGTTTGAAATGTTTTAGTTTGTCGTTTATGTTCAAATCGATAATCTTTTAGCATACTTTTCGATCATATTAGCTCACTTAAGTGGTTCTGCGCACGTTTTGCTGTTCTAGTAGGTACTTTTTTGCGATATTTTAAAAGATACATCCCATACAAAGTAAGTCGAACTTTACACTTTTTCGGTCACCGTGAAATATTTTGTCTTGATATTAACCGACTTTATATTGACCGTCGCGTCGATATCGTCGCTTTGACACCTTTGTTGTGTAGATTGAACCTGTTGCACTTCAAAAACATCACAGTATGGATTCTGTTTGCAATAATTTAAGCGTTTTCACCTTCTTTAGACACTAAATATTTGTCGTTTTGAAGCTTAGTTTGAAATGTTTTAGTTTGTCGTTTCTGTTCAAATCGATCATCTTTTAGCATACTTTTCGATCATATTAGCTCAATGAAGTGGTTTTGCGAACGTTCCGCTGTTCTTGTAAGTACTCTTTTGCGATATTTTAAAAGATACATCACATACAAAATAAGTCGAATTTTACACTTTTTCGGTCACCGTGAAATATTTTGTCTTGATATTAACCGACTTTATATTGACCGTCGCGTCGATATCGTCGCTTTGACACCTTTGTTGTGTAGATCGGACCTGTTGCACTTCAAAAACATCACAGTATGGATTCTGTTTGCAATAATTTTAGCGTTTTCACCTACTTTAGACACTGAATATTTGTCGTTTTGAAGCTTAGTTTGAAATGTTTTAGTTTGTCGTTTCTGTTCAAATCGATCATCGTTTAGCATACTTTTCGATCATATTAGCTTAGTGGAGTAGTTTTGCGCACGCTCCGCTGTTGAAAAAGGTATTCTCTGCGATATTTTAAAAATACATCCCATACAAAGTTAGTCGAATTTTACACTTTTTCGGTCACCGTGAAATATTTTGTCTTCATATTAACCGACTTTATATTGACCGTCGCGTCGATATCGTCGCTTTGACACATCGTTTGTGTAGATCGGACCTGTTGCACTTCAAAAACATCGCAATATGGATTCTGTTTGCAATAATTTTAGCGTTTTCACCTACTTTAGACACTGAATATTTGTCGTTTTGAAGCTTTGTTTGAAATGTTTTAGTTTGTCGTTTCTGTTCAAATCGATAATCTTTTAGCATACTTTTCGATCATATTAGCTCACTTAAGTGGTTCTGCGCACGTTTCGCTGTTCTAGTAGGTACTCTTTTGCGATATTTTAAAAGATACATCCCATACAAAGTAAGTCGAATTTTACACTTTTTCGGTCACCGTGAAAAATTTTGTCTTGATATTAACCAACTTTATATTGACCGTCGCGTCGAGCCCGTTGCGTATACACCTCGTTTGTGTAGATCAAACCTGTTGCACTTCAAAAACATTCTAAAATAGATTCTGTTTGCAATAATTGTAGCGTTTTCACCTACTTTAGACACTGAATATTTGTCGTTTTAAAGCTCAGTTTGAAATATTTTAGTTTGTCGTTTCTGTTCAAATCGATCATCTTTTAGCATACTTTTTGAACATATTAACTCACTTAAGTGGTTCTGCGCACGATACGCTGTTCTTGTAAGTACTCTTTTGCTATAATTTAAAACATACATCCCATACAAAGTTAGTCGAATTTTACACTTTATCGGTCCCCGTGAAATATTTTGTCTTGATATTAACCGACTTTATATTGACCGTCGCGTCGAGCCCATTGCGTAGACACCTCGTTTGTGTAGATTGGACCTGTTGCACTTCAAAAACGTCGCAATATGGATTCTGTTTGGAATAATTTTAGCGTTTTCACCTACTTTAGACACTGAACATTTGTCTTTTTGAAGCTTAGTTTGAAATGTTTTAGTTTGTCGTTTCTGTTCAAATCGATCATCGTTTAGCATACTTTTCGATCATATTAGCTCACTTAAGTGGTTCTGCGCATGTTTCGCTGTTCTAGTAGGTACTCTTTTGCGATATTTTAAAAGATACGTCCCATACAAAGTATGTCGAATTTTACACTTTTTCGGTCACCGTGAAATATTTTGTCTTGATATTAACCGACTTTATATTGACCGTCGCGTCGATATCGTCGCTTTGACACCTTTGTTGTGTAAATCGAACCTGTTGCACTTGAAAAACATCGCAATATGGATTCTGTTTGGAATAATTTTAGCGATTTCACCTACTTTAGACACTGATCATTTGTCTTTTTGAAGCTTAGTTTGAAATGTTTTAGTTTGTCGTTTCTGTTCAAATCGATAATCTTTTAGCATACTTTTCGATCATATTAGCTCACTTGAGTGGTTTTGCGCACGTTTCCCTGTTCTAGTAGGTACCCTTTGCGATATTTTAAAAGATACATCCCATACAAAGTTAGTCGAATTTTATACTTTTTCGGTCACCGTGAAATATTTCGTCTTGATATTAACCGACTTTATATTGACCGTCGCGTCGATATCGTCGCTTTGACACCTCGTTTGTGTAGATCGGACCTGTTGCACTTCAAAAACATCGCAATATGGATTCTGTTTGGAACAATTTTAGCGTTTTCACCTACTTTAGACACTGAACATTTGTCTTTTTGAAGCTTAGTTTGAAATGTTTTAGTTTGTCGTTTATGTTCAAATCGATAATCTTTTAGCATACTTTTCGATCATATTAGCTCAATTAAGTGGTTTTGCGTACGATACGCTGTTCTTGTAAGTACTCTTTTGCTATAATTTAAAAGACACATCCCATACAAAGTTAGTCGAATTTTACACTTTATCGGTCCCCGTGAAATATTTTGTCTTGATATTAACCGACTTTATATTGACCGTCGCGTCGAGCCCATTGCGTAGACACCTCGTTTGTGTATATTGGACCTGTTGCACTTCAAAAACGTCGCAATATGGATTCTGTTTGCAATAATTTTAGCGTTTTCACCTACTTTAGACACTGAATATTTGTCGTTTTGAAGCTCAGTTTGAAATGTTTTAGTTTGTCGTTTCTGTTCAAATCGATCATCGTTTAGCATACTTTTCGATCATATTAGCTCAGTGGAGTAGTTTTGCGCACGCTCCGCTGTTGAAAAAGGTACTGTCTGCGATATTTTAAAAGATACATCCCATACAAAGTTAGTCGAATTTTACACTTTTTCAGTCACCATGAAATATTTTGTCTTGATATTAACCGACTTTATATTGACCGTCGCGTCGAGCCCATTGCGTAGACACCTCGTTTGTGTATATTGGACCTGTTGCACTTCAAAAACGTCGCAGTATGGATTCTGTTTGCAATAATTTTAGCGTTTTCACCTACTTTAGACACTGAACAATTGTCTTTTTGAAGCTTAGTTTGAAATGTTTTAGTTTGTCGTTTCTGTTCAAATCGATAATCTTTTAGCATACTTTTCGATCATATTAGCTTAGTGGAGTAGTTTTGCGCACGCGTCGCTGTTAAAGGAGTTACCCTCCTGCGTTATTTTAAAAGATACATCCCATACAAAGTATGTCGAATTTTACACTTTTTCGGTCACCGTGAAATATTTTGTCTTGATATTAGCCGACTTTATATTGACCGTCGCGTCGAGCTCGTTGCGTTGACGACTCGTTTGTGTAGATCGGACCTGATGCACTTCAAAAACATCGCAATATGGATTCTGTTTGCAATAATTTTAGCGTTTGCACCTACTTTAGACACTGAATATTTGTCGTTCTGAAGCTCAGTTTGAAATGTTTTAGTTTGTAATTTCTGTTCAAATCGATCATCGTTTAGCATTTTTTTCGATCTTATTAGCTCAGTGGAGTGTTTTTGCGCACGCTCCGCTGTTAAAATAGGTACTCCTTTGCGTTAATTTAAAAGATACATCCCATACAAAGTTAGTCGAATTTAACACTTTTTCGGTCACCGTGAAATATTTTGTCTTGATATTAACCGACTTAATATTGACCGTCGCGTCAAGCCCGTTGCGTAGACACCTCGTTTGTTTAAATCGGACCTGTTGCACTTCAAAAACGTCGCAGTATGGATTCTGTTTGTAATAATTTTAGCGTTTTCACTTACTTTAGACACTGAATATTTGTCGTTTTGAAGCTCAGTTTGAAATGTTTTAGTTTGACGTTTCTGTTCAAATCGATCATCGTTTAGCATATTTTTCGATCATATTAGCTCACATTAGTGGTTTTGCGCACGTTTCGCTGTTCTAGTAGGTACTCTTTTGCGATATTTTAAAAGATACATCCCAAACAAAGTTAGTCGAATTTTATACTTTTTCGGTCACCGTGAAATATTTTGTCTTGATATTAACCGACTTTATATTGACCGTCGCGTCGATATCGTCGCTTTGACACCTCATTTGTATAGATCGGACCTGTTGCACTTCAAAAACATTGCAATATGGATTCTGTTTGCAATAATTTTAGCGTTTTCACCTACTTTCGACACTGAATATTTGTCGTTTTGAAGCTTAGTTTGAAATGTTTTAGTTTGTCGTTTCTGTTCAAATCGATAATCTTTTAGCATACTTTCCGATCATATTAGCTTAGTGGAGTAGTTTTGCGCACGCTCCGCTGTTAAAGTAGGTACCCTCCTGCGTTATTTTAAAAGATACATCCCATACAAAGTAAGTCGAATTTTACACTTTTTCGGTCACCGTGAAATATTTCGTCTTGATATTAGCCGACTTTATATTGACCGTCGCGTCGAGCCCGTTGCGTAGATACCTCGTTTGTGTAGATCGGACCTGTTGCACTTCAAAAACATCGCAATATGGATTCTGTTTGCAATAATTTTAGCGTTTTCACCTACTATCGACACTGAATATTTGTCGTTTTGAAGCTCAGTTTGAAATATTTTAGTTTGTCGTTTCTGTTCAAATCGATCATCGTTTAGCATACTTTTCGATCATATTAGCTCAGTAGAGTAGTTTTGCGCACGCGTCGCTGTTTAAGTAGGTACCCTTCTGCGTTATTTTTAAAGATACATCCCATACAAAGGTAGTCGAATTTTACACTTTTTCAGTCACCGTGAAATATTTTGTTTTGATATTAACCGACTTTATATTGACCGTCGCGTCGAGCCCGTTGCGTTGACACCTCGTTTGTGTAGATCGGACCTGTTGCACTTCCAAAACATCGCAATATGGATTCTGTTTGGAATAATTTTAGCGTTTTCACCTACTTTAGACACTGAACATTTGTCTTTTTGAAGCTCAGTTTGAAATATTTTAGTTTGTCGTTTCTGTTCAAATCGATCATCGTTTAGCATACTTTTCGATCATATTAGCTCAGTGGAGTAGTTTTGCGCACGTTCCGCTGTTGAAAAAGGTACTCTCTGCGATATTTTAAAAGATACATCCCATACAAAGTTAGTCGAATTTTACACTTTTTCGGTCACCGTGAAATATTTTGTCTTCATATTAACCGACTTTATATTGACCGTCGCGTCGATATCGTCGCTTTGACACATCGTTTGTGTAGATCGGACCTGTTGCACTTCAAAAACATCGCAATATGGATTCTGTTTGCAATAATTTTAGCGTTTTCACCTACTTTAGACACTGAATATTTGTCGTTTTGAAGCTTTGTTTGAAATGTTTTAGTTTGTCGTTTCTGTTTAAATCGATCATCTTTTAGCATACTTTTCGATCATATTAGCTCACTGAAGTGGTTCTGCAAACGTTCCGCTGTTCTTGTAAGTACTCTTTTGCGATAATTTAAAAGATACATCCCATACAGAGTAAGTCGAATTTTACACTTTTTCGGTCACCGTGAAATATTTTGTCTTGATATTAACCGACTTTATATTGACCGTCGCATCGATATCGTCGCTTTGACACATCGTTTGTGTAGATCGGACCTGTTGCACTTCAAAAACGTCGCAATATGGATTCTGTTTGCAATAATTTTAGCGTTTTCACCTACTTTAGACACTGAATATTTGTCGTTTTGAAGCTCAGTTTGAAATGTTTTAGTTTGTCGTTTCTGTTGAAATCGATCATCTTTTAGCATACTTGTCGATCATATTAGCTCACCGAAGTGGTTCTGCGAACGTTCCGTTATTTTTGTAAGTACTCTTTTGCGACAATTTAAAAGATACATCCCATACAAAGTTAGTCGAATTTTACACTTTATCGGTCACCGTGAAATATTTTGTCTTGATATTAACCGACTTTATATTGACCGTCGCGTCAAGCCCGTTGCGTAGACACCTCTTTTGTGTAGACCAAATCTGTTGCACTTCAAAAACATCGCAAAATAGATTCTGTTTGCAATAATTTTAGCGTTTTCACCTACTTTAGACACTGAATATTTGTCGTTTTGAAGCTCAGTTTGAAATGTTTTAGTTTGTCGTTTCTGTTCAAATCGATCATCGTTTAGCATACTTTTCAATCATATTAGCTTAGTGGAGTAGTTTTGCGCACGCTCCGCTTTTGAAAAAGGTACTCTCTGCGATATTTTAAAAAATACATCCCATACAAAGTTAGTCGAATTTTACACTTTTTCGGTCACCGTGAAATATTTTGTCTTGATATTAACCGACTTTATATTGACCGTCGCGTCGAGCCCGTTGCGTAGACACCTCGTTTGTGTAGATCAGACCTGTTGCACTTCAAAAACATCGCAATATGGATTCTGTTTGGAATAATTTTAGCGATTTCACCTACTTTCGACACTGAACATTTGTCTTTTTGAAGCTTAGTTTGAAATGTTTTAGTTTGTCGTTTCTGTTCAAATCGATCATCTTTTAGCATACTTTTCGATCATATTAGCTCACTTAAGTGGTTCTGCGCACGTTTCGCTGTTCTAGTAGGTACTCTTTTGCGATATTTTAAAAGATACATCCCATACAAAGTAAGTCGAATTTTACACTTTTTCGGTCACCGTGAAAAATTTTGTCTTGATATTAACCGACATTATATTGACCGTCGCGTCGAGCCCGTTGCGTATACACCTCGATTGTGTAGATCAAACCTGTTGCACTTTAAAAACATCGCAAAATAGATTCTGTTTGCAATAATTGTAGCGTTTTCACCTACTTTAGACACTGAATATTTGTCGTTTTAAAGCTCAGTTTGAAATATTTTAGTTTGTCGTTTCTGTTCAAATCGATCATCTTTTAGCATACTTTTTGAACATATTAACTCACTTAAGTGGTTCTGCGTACGATACGCTGTTCTTGTAAGTACTCTTTTGCTATAACTTAAAAGATACATCCCATACAAAGTTAGTCGAATTTTACACTTTATCGGTCCCCGTGAAATATTTTGTCTTGATATTAACCGACTTTATATTGACCGTCGCGTCGAGCCCATTGCGTAGACACCTCGTTTGTGTAGATTGGACCTGTTGCACTTCAAAAACGTCGCAATATGAATTCTGTTTGCAATAATTTTAGCGTTTTCACCTACTTTAGACACTGAATATTTGTCGTTTTGAAGCTCAGTTTGAAATGTTTTAGTTTGTCGTTTCTGTTCAAATCGATCATCGTTTAGCATACTTTTCGATCATATTAGCTCAGTAGAGTAGTTTTGCGCACGCTCCGCTGTTGAAAAAGGTACTCTTTTGCGATATTTTAAAAGATACATCCCATACAAAGTTAGTCGAATTTTACACTTTTTCAGTCGACGTGAAATATTTTGTCTTGATATTAACCGACTTTATATTGACCGTCGCGTCGAGCCCGTTGCGTAGACACCTCGTTTGTGTAGATTGGACCTGTTGCACTTCAAAAACGTCGCAATATGTATTCTGTTTGCAATAATTTTAGCGTTTTCACCTACTTTAGACACTGAATATTTGTCGTTTTGAAGCTCAGTTTGAAATGTTTTAGTTTGTCGTTTCTGTTCAAATCGATCATCGTTTAGCATACTTTTCGATCAAATTAGCTCACTTAAGTGGTTCTGCGCACGTTTCGCTGTTCTAGTAGGTACTCTTTTGCGATATTTTAAAAGATACGTCCCATACAAAGTATGTCGAATTTTACACTTTTTCGGTCACCGTGAAATATTTTGTCTTGATATTAACCGACTTTATATTGACCGTCGCGTCGATATCGTCGCTTTGACACCTTTGTTGTGTAAATCGAACCTGTTGCACTTCAAAAACATCGCAATATGGATTCTGTTTGGAATAATTTTAGCGATTTCACCTACTTTAGACACTGAACATTTGTCTTTTTGAAGCTTAGTTTGAAATGTTTTAGTTTGTCGTTTCTGTTCAAATCGATAATCTTTTAGCATACTTTTCGATCATATTAGCTCACTTGAGTGGTTTTGCGCACGTTTTGCTGTTCTAGTAGGTACCCTTTGCGATATTTTAAAAGATACATCCCATACAAAGTTAGTCGAATTTTACACTTTTTCGGTCACCGTGAAATATTTTGTCTTGATATTAACCGACTTTATATTGACCGTCGCGTCGATATCGTCGCTTTGACACCTCGTTTGTGTAGATCGGACCTGTTGCACTTCAAAAACATCACAATATGGATTCTGTTTGGAATAATTTTAGCGTTTTCACCTACTTTAGACACTGAACATTTGTCTTTTTGAAGCTTAGTTTGAAATGTTTTAGTTTGTCGTTTATGTTCAAATCGATAATCTTTTAGCATACTTTTCGATCATATTAGCTTAATTAAGTGGTTCTGCGTACGATACGCTGTTCTTGTAAGTACTCTTTTGCTATAATTTAAAAGATACATCCCATACAAAGTTAGTCGAATTTTACACTTTATCGGTCCCCGTGAAATATTTTGTCTTGATATTAACCGACTTTATATTGACCGTCGCGTCGAGCCCATTGCGTAGACACCTCGTTTGTGTATATTGGACCTGTTGCACTTCAAAAACGTCGCAATATGGATTCTGTTTGCAATAATTTTAGCGTTTTCACCTACTTTAGACACTGAATATTTGTCGTTTTGAAGCTCAGTTTGAAATGTTTTAGTTTGTCGTTTCTGTTCAAATCGATCATCGTTTAGCATACTTTTCGATCATATTAGCTCAGTGGAGTAGTTTTGCGCACGCTCCGCTGTTGAAAAAGGTACTGTCTGCGATATTTTAAAAGATACATCCCATACAAAGTTAGTCGAATTTTACACTTTTTCAGTCACCATGAAATATTTTGTCTTGATATTAACCGACTTTATATTGACCGTCGCATCGAGCCCATTGCGTAGACACCTCGTTTGTGTATATTGGACCTGTTGCACTTCAAAAACGTCGCAATATGGATTCTGTTTGCAATAATTTTAGCGTTTTCACCTACTTTAGACACTGAACAATTGTCTTTTTGAAGCTTAGTTTGAAATGTTTTAGTTTGTCGTTTCTGTTCAAATCGATAATCTTTTAGCATACTTTTCGATCATATTAGCTTAGTGGAGTAGTTTTGCGCACGCGTCGCTGTTAAAGGAGTTACCCTCCTGCGTTATTTTAAAAGATACATCCCATACAAAATATGTCGAATTTTACACTTTTTCGGTCACCGTGAAATATTTTGTCTTGATATTAGCCGACTTTATATTGACCGTCGCGTCGAGCTCGTTGCGTTGACACCTCGTTTGTGTAGATCGGACCTGTTGCACTTCAAAAACATCGCAATATGGATTCTGTTTGCAATAATTTTAGCGTTTGCACCTACTTTAGACACTGAATATTTGTCGTTCTGAAGCTCAGTTTGAAATGTTTTAGTTTGTAATTTCTGTTCAAATCGATCATCGTTTAGCATTTTTTTCGATCTTATTAGCTCAGTGGAGTGTTTTTGCGCACGCTCCGCTGTTAAAATAGGTACTCTTTTGCGATATTTTAAAAGATACATCCCATACAAAGTTAGTCGAATTTAACACTTTTTCGGTCACCGTGAAATATTTTGTCTTGATATTAACCGACTTTGTATTGACCGTCGCGTCGAGCCCGTTGCGTAGACACCTCGTTTGTGTAAATCGGACCTGTTGCACTTCAAAAACGTCGCAGTATGGATTCTGTTTGTAATAATTTTAGCGTTTTCACTTACTTTAGACACTGAATATTTGTCGTTTTGAAGCTCAGTTTGAAATGTTTTAGTTTGACGTTTCTGTTCAAATCGATCATCGTTTAGCATATTTTTCGATCATATTAGCTCACATTAGTGGTTTTGCGCACGTTTCGCTGTTCTAGTAGGTACTCTTTTGCGATATTTTAAAAGATACATCCCAAACAAAGTTAGTCGAATTTTATACTTTTTCGGTCACCGTGAAATATTTTGTCTTGATATTAACCGACTTTATATTGACCGTCGCGTCGATATCGTCGCTTTGACACCTCGTTTGTATAGATCGGACCTGTTGCACTTCAAAAACATTGCAATATGGATTCTGTTTGCAATAATTTTAGCGTTTACACCTACTTTCGACACTGAATATTTGTCGTTTTGAAGCTTAGTTTGAAATGTTTTAGTTTGTCGTTTCTGTTCAAATCGATAATCTTTTAGCATACTTTCCGATCATATTAGCTTAGTGGAGTAGTTTTGCGCACGCTCCGCTGTTAAAGTAGGTACCCTCCTGCTTTATTTTAAAAGATACATCCCATACAAAGTAAGTCGAATTTTACACTTTTTCGGTCACCGTGAAATATTTTGTCTTGATATTAGCCGACTTTATATTGACCGTCGCGTCGAGCCCGTTGCGTAGACACCTCGTTTGTGTAGATCGGACCTGTTGCACTTCAAAAACATCGCAATATGGATTCTGTTTGCAATAATTTTAGCGTTTTCACCTACTTTCGACACTGAATATTTGTCGTTTTGAAGCTCAGTTTGAAATATTTTAGTTTGTCGTTTCTGTTCAAATCGATCATCGTTTAGCATACTTTTCGATCATATTAGCTCAGTGGAGTAGTTTTGCGCACGCGTCGCTGTTGAAGTAGTACCCTTCTGCGTTATTTTTAAAGATACATCCCATACAAAGGTAGTCGAATTTTACACTTTTTCAGTCACCGTGAAATATTTTGTTTTGATATTAACCGACTTTATATTGACCGTCGCGTCGAGCCCGTTGCGTTGACACCTCGTTTGTGTAGATCGGACCTGTTGCACTTCCAAAACATCGCAATATGGATTCTGTTTGCAATAATTTTAGCGTTTTCACCTACTTTAGACACTGAACATTTGTCTTTTTGAAGCTCAGTTTGAAATATTTTAGTTTGTCGTTTCTGTTCAAAACGATCATCGTTTAGCATACTTTTCGATCATATTAGCTCAGTGGAGTAGTTTTGCGCACGTTCCGCTGTTGAAAAAGGTACTCTCTGCGATATTTTAAAAGATACATCCCATACAAAGTTAGTCGAATTTTACACTTTTTCGGTCACCGTGAAATATTTTGTCTTGATATTAACCGACTTTATATTGACCGTCGCGTCGAGCCCGTTGCGTAGACACCTCGCTTGTGTAGATCAGACCTGTTGCGCTTCAAAAACGTCGCAATATGGATTCTGTTTGCAATAATTTTAGCGTTTTCGCCTACTTTCGACGCTGCATATTTGTCGTTTTGAAGCTCAGTTTGAAATGTTTTAGTTTGTCGTTTCTGTTCAAATCGATCATCTTTTAGCATACTTTTCGATCATATTAGCTCAATGAAGTGGTTCTGCGAACGTAACGCTGTTCTTCAAAGTTCTCTTTTGCGATATTTTAAAAGATACATCCCATACAAAGTTAGTCGAATTTTACACTTTTTCGGTCACCGTGAAATATTTTGTCTTGATATTAACCGACTTTATATTGACCGTCGCGTCGATATCGTCGCTTTGACACATCGTTTGTGTAGATCGGACCTGTTGCACTTCAAAAACGTCGCAATATGGATTCTGTTTGCAATAATTTTAGCGTTTTCACCTACTTTAGACACTGAATATTTGTCGTTTTGAAGCTCAGTTTGAAATGTTTTAGTTTGTCGTTTCTGTTGAAATCGATCATCTTTTAGCATACTTGTCGATCATATTAGCTCACCGAAGTGGTTCTGCGAACGTTCCGTTATTTTTGTAAGTACTTTTTTGCGAAATTTTAAAAGATACATCCCATACAAAGTTAGTCGAATTTTACACTTTTTCAGTCACCGTGAAATATTTTGTCTTGATATTAACCGACTTTATATTAACCGTCGCGTCGAGCCCGTTGCGTAGATACCTCGTTTGTGTAGATTGGACCTGTTGCACTTCAAAAACCTCGCATTATAGATTCTGTTTGCAATAATTTTAGCGTTTTCACCTACTTAAGACACTGAATATTTGTCGTTTTGAAGCTCAGTTTGAAATGTTTTAGTTTGTCGTTTCTGTTCAAATCGATCATCGTTTAGCATACTTTTCAATCATATTAGCTCAGTGGAGTAGTTTTGCGCACGCTCCGCTGTTGAAAAGGTACTCTCTGCGATATTTTAAAAGATACATCCTATACAAAGTTCGTCGAATTTTACACTTTATCGGTCACCGTGAAATATTTTGTCTTGATATTAACCGACTTTTTATTGACCGTCGCGTCGAGCCCGTTGCGTAGACACCTCGTTTGTGTAGATTGGACCTGTTGCACTTCAAAAACCTCGCAATATGGATTATGTTTGCAATAATTTTAGCCTTTTTACCTACTTTAGACACTGAATATTTGTCGTTTTGAAGCTCAGTTTGAAATGTTTTAGTTTGTCGTTTCTGTTCAAATCGATCATCGTTTAGCATACTTTTCAATCATATTAGCTCAGTGGAGTAGTTTTGCGCACGCTCCGCTGTTGAAGTAGGTACTCTTTTGCGATATTTTTAAATATACATCCCATACAAAGTTAGTCGAACTTTACACTTTTTCGGTCACCGTGAAATATTTTGTCTTGATATTAACCGACTTTATATTGACCGTCGCGTCGATATCGTCGCTTTGGCACCTAGTTCATATAGATCGGACCTGTTGCACTTCAAAAACATCGCAATATGGATTCTGTTTGCAATAATTTTAGCGTTGTCACCTACTTAAGACACTGAATATTTATCGTTTTGAAGCTTTGTTTGAAATGTTTTAGTTTGTCGTTTCTGTTTAAATCGATCATCTTTTAGCATACTTTTCGATCATATTAGCTCAATGAAGTGATTCTGCGAACGTTTCGCTGTTCTTGTAAGTACTCTTTTGCGACAATTTAAAAGATACATCCCATACAAAGTTAGTCGAATTTTACACTTTATCGGTCACCGTGAAATATTTTGTCTTGATATTAACCGACTTTATATTGACCGTCGCGTCAAGCCCGTTGCGTAGACACCTCTTTTGTGTAAACCAAATCTGTTGCATTTCAAAAACATCGCAAAATAGATTCTGTTTGCAAAAATTTTAGCGTTTTCACCTACTTTAGACACTGAATATTTGTCGTTTTGAAGCTCAGTTTGAAATGTTTTAGTTTGTCGTTTCTGTTCAAATCGATCATCATTTAGCATACTTTTTAATCATATTAGCTTAGTGGAGTAGTTTTGCGCACGCTCCGCTTTTGAAAAAGGTACTCTCTGCGATATTTTAAAAAATACATCCCATACAAAGTTAGTCGAATTTTACACTTTTTCGGTCACCGTGAAATATTTTGTCTTGATATTAACCGACTTTATATTGACCGTCGCGTCGAGCCCGTTGCGTAGACACCTCGTTTGTGTAGATCAGACCTGTTGCACTTCAAAAACATCGCAATATGGATTCTGTTTGGAATAATTTTAGCGATTTCACCTACTTTAGACACTGAACATTTGTCTTTTTGAAGCTTAGTTTGAAATGTTTTAGTTTGTCGTTTCTGTTGAAATCGATCATCTTTTAGCATACTTTTCGATCATTTTAGCTCACTCAAGTGGTTCTGCGCACGTTTCGCTGTTCCAGTAGTTACTTTTTTGCGATATTTTAAAGGATACATCCCATACAATGTAAGTCGAATTTTACACTTTTTCGGTCACCGTGAAATATTTTGTCTTGATATTAACCGACTTTATATTGACCGTCGCGTCGATATCGTCGCTTTGACACATCGTTTCTGTAGATTGGACCTGATGCACTTCAAAAACATCGCAATATGGATTCTGTTTGCAATAATTTTAGCGTTTTCACCTACTTTCGACACTGAATATTTGTCGTTTTGAAGCTTAGTTTGAAATGTTTTATTTTGTCGTTTCTGTTGAAATCGATCATCTTTTAGCATATTTTTCGATCATATTAGCTCACCGAAGTGGTTCTGCGAACGTTCCGCTATTCCTGTAAGTACTTTTTTGCGATATTTTAAAAGATACATCCCATACAAAGTTAGTCGAATTTTACACTTTTTCGGTCACCATGAAATATTTTGTCTTGATATTAACCGACTTTATATTGACCGTCGCGTCGAGCCCGTTGCGTATACACCTCGTTTGTGTAGATTGGACCTGTTGCACTTCAAAAACCTCGCAATATGGATTATGTTTGCAATAATTTTAGCGTTTTCACCTACTTTAGACACTGAATATTTGTCGTTTTGAAGCTCAGTTTGAAATGTTTTAGTTTGTCGTTTCTGTTCAAACCGATCATCTTTTAGCATACTTTTCGATCATATAAGCTTAGTGGAGTAGTTTTGCGCACGCTCCGCTGTTGAAAAAGGTACTCTCTGCGATATTTAAAAAAATACATCCCATACAAAGTAAGTCGAATTTTACACTTTTTCGGTCACCGTGAAATATTTTGTCTTGATATTAACCGACTTTATATTGACCGTCGCGTCGAGCCCGTTGCGCAGACACCTCGTTTGTGTAGATTGGACCTGTTGCGCTTCAAAAACGTCGCAATATGGATTCTGTTTGCAATAATTTTAGCGTTTTCACCTACTTTCGACACTGCATATTTGTCGTTTTGAAGCTCAGTTTGAAATGTTTTAGTTTGTCGTTTCTGTTCAAATCGATCATCTTTTAGCATACTTTTCGATCATATTAGCTCAATGAAGTGGTTCTGCGAACGGAACGCTGTTCTTAGAAGTTCTCTTTTGCGATATTTTAAAAGATACATCCCATACAAAGTTTGTCGAATTTTACACTTTTTCGGTCACCGTGAAATATTTTGTCTTGATATTAACCGACTTTATATTGACCGTCGCGTCGATATCGTCGCTTTGACACATCGTTTGTGTAGATCGGACCTGTTGCACTTCAAAAACATCGCAATATGGATTCTGTTTGCAATAATTTTAGCGTTTTAACCTACTTTAGACACTGAATATTTGTCGTTTTGAAGCTTAGTTTGAAATGTTTTAGTTTGTCGTTTCTGTTGGAATCGATCATCTTTTAGCATACTTGTCGATCATATTAGCTCACCGAAGTGGTTCTGCGAACGTTCCGTTATTCTTGTAAGTATTTTTTTGCGATATTTTAAAAGATACATCCCATACAAAGTTAGTTGAATTTTACACTTTTTCAGTCACCGTGAAATATTTTGTCTTGATATTAACCGACTTTATATTGACCGTCGCGTCGAGCCCGTTGCGTAGACACCTCGTTTGTGTAAATTGAACCTTTTGCACTTCAAAAGCGTCGCAATATGGATTCTGTTTGCAATAATTTTAGCGTTTTCACCTACTTTAGATACTGAATATTTGTCGTTTTAAAGCTCAGTTTTAAATGTTTTAGTTTGTCGTTTCTGTTCAAATCGATCATCTTTTAGCATACTTTTTGATCATATTAGCTCATCGAATTGGTTCTGCGCACGTTTCGCTGTTCTAGTAGGTACTCTTTTGCGATATTTTAAAAGATACATCCCATACAAAGTTAGTCGAATTTTACACTTTTTCGGTCACCGTGAAATATTTTGTCTTGATATTAACCGACTTTATATACCGTCGCGTCGAGCCCGTTGCGTATACACCTCGTTTGTGTAGATTAAACCTGTTGCACTTCAAAAACATCACAAAATAGATTCTGTTTGCAATAATTTTAGCGTTTTCACCTACTTTAGACACTGAATATTTGTCGTTTTGAAGCTCAGTTTGAAATGTTTTAGTTTGTCGTTTCTGTTCAAATCGATCATCGTTTAGCATACTTTTCGATCATATTAGCTCAGTGGAGTAGTTTTGCGCACGCTCCGCTGTTGAAAAAGGTACTGTCTGCCATATTTTAAAAGATATATCCAATACAAAGTTAGTCGAATTTTACACTTTTTCAGTCGACGTGAAATATTTTGTCTTGATATTAACCGACTTTATATTGACCGTCGCGTCGAGCCCGTTGCGTAGACACCTCGTTTGTGTAGATTGGACCTGTTGCACTTCAAAAACCTCGCAATATGGATTATGTTTGCAATAATTTTAGCGTTTTCACCTACTTTAGTCACTGAATATTTGTCGTTTTGAAGCTCAGTTTGAAATGTTTTAGTTTGTCGTTTCTGTTCAAATCGATCATCGTTTAGCATACTTTTCAATCATATTAGCTCAGTGGAGTAGTTTTGCGCACGCTCCGCTGTTGAAGTAGGTACTCTTTTGCGATATTTCTAAAGATACATCCCATACAAAGTTAGTCGAATTTTACACTTTTTCGGTCACCGTGAAATATTTTGTCTTGATATTAACCGACTTTATATTGACCGTCGCGTCGATATCGTCGCTTTGGCACGTAGTTTATGTAGATCGGACCTGTTGCACTTCAAAAACATCGCAATATGGATTCTGTTTGCAATAATTTTAGCGTTGTCACCTACTTAAGACACTGAATATTTGTCGTTTTGAAGCTTTGTTTGAAATGTTTTAGTTTGTCGTTTCTGTTCAAATCGATCATCTTTTAGCATACTTTTCGATCATATTATCTCAATGAAGTGATTCTGCGAACGTTTCGCTGTTCTTGTAAGTACTCTTTTGCGACAATTTAAAAGAAACATCCCATACTAAGTTAGTCGAATTTTACACTTTATCGGTCACCGTGAAATATTTTGTCTTGATATTAACCGACTTTATATTGACCGTCGCGTCAAGCCCGTTGCGTAGACACCTCTTTTGTGTAGACCAAACCTTTTGCACTTCAAAAACATCGCAAAATAGATTCTGTTTGCAATAATTTTAGCGTTTTAACCTACTTAAGACACTGAATATTTGTCGTTTTGAAGCTCAGTTTGAAATGTTTTAGTTTGTCGTTTCTGTTCAAATCGATCATCGTTTAGCATACTTTTCGATCATATTAGCTCAGTGGAGTAGTTTTGCGCACGCTCCGCTTTTGAAAAAAGGTACTCTCTGCGATATTTTAAAAAATACATCCCATACAAAGTTAGTCGAATTTTACACTTTTTCGGTCACCGTGAAATATTTTGTCTTGATATTAACCGACTTCATATTGACCGTCGCGTCACGCCCGTTGCGTAGACACGTCGTTTGTGTAGATTGAACCTGTTGCACTTCAAAAACATCGCAATATGGAGTCTGTTTGGAATAATTTTAGCGATTTCACCTACTTTAGACACTGAACATTTGTCTTTTTGAAGCTTAGTTTGAAATGTTTTAGTTTGTCGTTTCTGTTGAAATCGATCATCTTTTAGCATACTTTTCGATCATTTTAGCTCACTCAAGTGGTTCTGCGCACGTTTCGCTGTTCCAGTAGTTACTTTTTTGCGATATTTTAAAGGATACATCCCATACAATGTAAGTCGAATTTTACACTTTTTCGGTCACCGTGAAATATTTTGTCTTGATATTAACCGACTTTATATTGACCGTCGCGTCGATATCGTCGCTTTGACACATCGTTTCTGTAGATCGGACCTGATGCACTTCAAAAACATCGCAATATGGATTCTGTTTGCAATAATTTTAGCGTTTTCACCTACTTTCGACACTGAATATTTGTCGTTTTGAAGCTTAGTTTGAAATGTTTTAGTTTGTCGTTTCTGTTGAAATCGATCATCTTTTAGCATACTTTTCGATCATATTAGCTCACCGAAGTGGTTCTGCGAACGTTCCGCTATTCCTGTAAGTACTTTTTTGCGATATTTTAAAAGATACATCCCATACAAAGTTAGTCGAATTTTACACTTTTTCGGTCACCATGAAATATTTTGTCTTGATATTAACCGACTTTATATTGACCGTCGCGTCGAGCCCGTTGCGTATACACGTCGTTTGTGTGGATTTAACCTGTTGCACTTCAAAAACATCGCAATATGGATTCTGTTTGCAATAATTTTAGCGTTTTCACCTACTTTAGACACTGAATATTTGTCGTTTTGAAGCTCAGTTTGAAATGTTTTAGTTTGTCGTTTCTGTTCAAACCGATCATCGTTTAGCATACTTTTCGATCATATAAGCTTAGTGGAGTAGTTTTGCGCACGCTCCGCTGTTGAAAAAGGTACTCTCTGCGATATTTTAAAAAATACATCCCATACAAAGTAAGTCGAATTTTACACTTTTTCGGTCACCGTGAAATATTTTGTCTTGATATTAACCGACTTTATATTGACCGTCGCGTCGAGCCCGTTGCGCAGACACCTCGTTTGTGTAGATTGGACCTGTTGCGCTTCAAAAACGTCGCAATATGGATTCTGTTTGCAATAAGTTTAGCGTTTTCACCTACTTTAGACACTGAATATTTGTCGTTTTGAAGCTCAGTTTGAAAAGTTTTAGTTTGTCGTTTCTGTTCAAATCGATCATCTTTTAGCATACTTTTTGATCATATTAGCTCATCGAATTGGTTCTGCGCACGTTTCGCTGTTCTAGTAGGTACTCTTTTGCGATATTTTAAAAGATACATCCCATACAAAGTTAGTCGAATTTTACACTTTTTCGGTCACCGTGAAATATTTTGTCTTGATATTAGCCGACTTTATATTGACCGTCGCGTCGAGCCCGTTGCGTAGACACCTCGTTTGTGTAGATCAGACGTGTTGCACTTCAAAAACATTGCAATATCGATTCTGTTTGCAATAAGTTTAGCGTTTTCACCTACTTTAGACACTGAACATTTGTCGTTTTGAAGCTCAGTTTGAAATGTTTTAGTTTGTCATTTCTGTTCAAATCGATTATCGTTTAGCATACTTTTCGATCATATTAGCTCACCGAAGTGGTTCTGCGAACGTTCCGCTATTCCTGTAAGTACTTTTTTGCGATATTTTAAAAGATACATCCCATACAAAGTTAGTCGAATTTTACACTTTTTCGGTCACCATGAAATATTTTGTCTTGATATTAACCGACTTTATATTGACCGTCGCGTCGAGCCCGTTGCGTATACACGTCGTTTGTGAAGATTTAACCTGTTGCACTTCAAAAACATCGCAATATGGATTCTGTTTGCAATAATTTTAGCGTTTTCACCTACTTTAGACACTGAATATTTGTCGTTTTGAAGCTCAGTTTGAAATGTTTTAGTTTGTCGTTTCTGTTCAAACCGATCATCGTTTAGCAAACTTTTCGATCATATAAGCTTAGTGGAGTAGTTTTGCGCACGCTCCGCTGTTGAAAAAGGTACTCTCTGCGATATTTTAAAAAATACATCCCATACAAAGTAAGTCGAATTTTACACTTTTTCGGTCACCGTGAAATATTTTGTCTTGATATTAACCGACTTTATATTGACCGTCGCGTCGAGCCCGTTGCGCAGACACCTCGTTTGTGTAGATTGGACCTGTTGCGCTTCAAAAACGTCGCAATATGGATTCTGTTTGCAATAATTTTAGCGTTTTCACCTACTTTCGACACTGCATATTTGTCGTTTTGAAGCTCAGTTTGAAATGTTTTAGTTTGTCGTTTCTGTTCAAATCGATCATCTTTTAGCATACTTTTCGATCAAATTAGCTCAATGAAGTGGTTCTGCGAACGTAACGCTGTTCTTAGAAGTTCTCTTTTGCGATATTTTAAAAGATACATCCCATACAAAGTTAGTCGAATTTTACACTTTTTCGGTCACCGTGAAATATTTTGTCTTGATATTAATCGACTTTATATTGACCGTCGCGTCGATATCGTCGCTTTGACACCTCGTTTGTGTAGATCGGACCTGTTGCACTTCAAAAACATCGCAATATGGATTCTGTTTGCAATAATTTTAGCGTTTTAACCTACTTTAGACACTGAATATTTGTCGTTTTGAAGCTTAGTTTGAAATGTTTTAGTTTGTCGTTTCTGTTGAAATCGATCATCTTTTAGCATACTTGTCGATCATATTAGCTCACCGAAGTGGTTCTGCGAACGTTCCGTTATTCTTGTTAGTACTTTTTTGCGATATTTTAAAAGATACATCCCATACAAAGTTAGTCGAATTTTACACTTTTTCAGTCACCGTGAAATATTTTGTCTTGATATTAACCGACTTTATATTGACCGTCGCGTCGAGCCCGTTGCGTAGACACCTCGTTTGTGTAAATTGATCCTTTTGCACTTCAAAAGCGTCGCAATATGGATTCTGTTTGCAATAAGTTTAGCGTTTTCACCTACTTTAGACACTGAATATTTGTCGTTTTGAAGCTCAGTTTGAAAAGTTTTAGTTTGTCGTTTCTGTTCAAATCGATCATCTTTTAGCATACTTTTTGATCATATTAGCTCATCGAATTGGTTCTGCGCACGTTTCGCTGTTCTAGTAGGTACTCTTTTGCGATATTTTAAAAGATACATCCCATACAAAGTTAGTCGAATTTTACACTTTTTCGGTCACCGTGAAATATTTTGTCTTGATATTAACCGACTTCATATTGACCGTCGCGTCACGCCCGTTGCGTAGACACGTCGTTTGTGTAGATTGAACCTGTTGCACTTCAAAAACATCGCAATATGGAGTCTGTTTGGAATAATTTTAGCGATTTCACCTACTTTAGACACTGAACATTTGTCTTTTTGAAGCTTAGTTTGAAATGTTTTAGTTTGTCGTTTCTGTTGAAATCGATCATCTTTTAGCATACTTTTCGATCATTTTAGCTCACTCAAGTGGTTCTGCGCACGTTTCGCTGTTCCAGTAGTTACTTTTTTGCGATATTTTAAAGGATACATCCCATACAATGTAAGTCGAATTTTACACTTTTTCGGTCACCGTGAAATATTTTGTCTTGATATTAACCGACTTTATATTGACCGTCGCGTCGATATCGTCGCTTTGACACATCGTTTCTGTAGATCGGACCTGATGCACTTCAAAAACATCGCAATATGGATTCTGTTTGCAATAATTTTAGCGTTTTAACCTACTTTAGACACTGAATATTTGTCGTTTTGAAGCTCAGTTTGAAATGTTATAGTTTGTCGTTTCTGTTCAAATCGATCATCGTTTAGCATATTTTTCGATCATATTAGCTCAATGGAGTAGTTTTGCGCACGCGTCGCTGTTGAAGTAGGTACCTTCCTGCGTTATTTTAAAAGATACATCCCATACAAAGTTAGTCGAATTTTACACTTTTTCGGTCACCGTGAAATATTTTGTCTTGATATTAACCGACTTCATATTGACCGTCGCGTCGATATCGTCGCTTTGACACCTCGTTTGTGTAGACCGGACCTGTTGCACTTCAGAAACGTTGCAATATGGATTCTGTTTGCAATAATTTTAGCGTTTTCACCTACTTTCGACACTGCATATTTGTCGTTTTGAAGCTCAGTTTGAAATGTTTTAGTTTGTCGTTTCTGTTCAAATCGATCATCTTTTAGCATACTTTTCGATCATATTAGCTCAATGAAGTGGTTCTGCGAACGTAACGCTGTTCTTAGAAGTTCTCTTTTGCGATATTTTAAAAGATACATCCCATACAAAGTTAGTCGAATTTTACACTTTTTCAGTCACCGTTAAATATTTTGTCTTGATATTAATCGACTTTATATTGACCGTCGCGTCGATATCGTCGCTTTGACACCTCGTTTGTGTAGATCGGACCTGTTGCACTTCAAAAACATCGCAATATGGATTCTGTTTGCAATAATTTTAGCGTTTTAACCTACTTTAGACACTGAATATTTGTCGTTTTGAAGCTTAGTTTGAAATGTTTTAGTTTGTCGTTTCTGTTGAAATCGATCATCTTTTAGCATACTTGTCGATCATATTAGCTCACCGAAGTAGTTCTGCGAACGTTCCGTTATTCTTGTAAGTACTTTTTTGCGATATTTTAAAAGATACATCCCATACAAAGTTAGTCGAATTTTACACTTTTTCAGTCACCGTGAAATATTTTGTCTTGATATTAACCGACTTTATATTGACCGTCGCGTCGAGCCCGTTGCGTAGACACCTCGTTTGTGTAAATTGAACCTTTTGCACTTCAAAAGCGTCGCAATATGGATTCTGTTTGCAATAAGTTTAGCGTTTTCACCTACTTTAGACACTGAATATTTGTCGTTTTGAAGCTCAGTTTGAAAAGTTTTAGTTTGTCGTTTCTGTTCAAATCGATCATCTTTTAGCATACTTTTTGATCATATTAGCTCATCGAATTGGTTCTGCGCACGTTTCGCTGTTCTAGTAGGTACTCTTTTGCGATATTTTAAAAGATACATCCCATACAAAGTTAGTCGAATTTTACACTTTTTCGGTCACCGTGAAATATTTTGTCTTGATATTAGCCGACTTTATATTGACCGTCGCGTCGAGCCCGTTGCGTAGACACCTCGTTTGTGTAGATCAGACGTGTTTCACTTCAAAAACATTGCAATATCGATTCTGTTTGCAATAAGTTTAGCGTTTTCACCTACTTTAGACACTGAACATTTGTCGTTTTGAAGCTCAGTTTGAAATGTTTTAGTTTGTCATTTCTGTTCAAATCGATTATCGTTTAGCATACTTTTCGATCATATTAGCTCAGTGGAGAAGTTTTGCGCACGCGTCGCTGTTTAAGTAGGTACCATCCTGCGTTATTTTAAAAGATACATCCCATACAAAGTTTGTCGAATTTTACACTTTATCGGTCACCGTGAAATATTTTGTTTTGATATTAACCAACTTTATATTGACCGTCGCGTCGAGCCCGTTGCGTTGACACCTCATTTGTGTAGATCAAACCTATTGCACTTCAAAAACATCGCAAAATAGATTCTGTTTGCAATAATTTTAGCGTTTTCACCTACTTTCGACACTGCATATTTGTCGTTTTGAAGCTTCGTTTGAAATGTTTTAGTTTGTCGTTTCTGTCCAAATCGATCATCGTTTAGCATACTTTTCGATCATATTAGCTCAGTGGAGTAGTTTTGCGCACGCGTCGCTGTTGAAGTAGGTACCCTCCTGCGTTATTTTAAAAGATACATCCCATACAAAGGTAGTCGAATTTTACACTTTTTCAGTCACCGTGAAATATTTTGTCTTGATATTAACCGACTTTATATTGACCGTCGCGTCGAGCCCGTTGCGTTGACACCTCGTTTGTGTAGATCGGACCTGTTGCACTTCAAAACCATCGCAAAATATATTCTGTTTGCAATAATTTTAGCGTTTTCATCTACTTTAGACACTGAATATTTGTCGTTTTAAAGCTCAGTTTGAAAAGTTTTAGTTTGTCGTTTCTGTTCAAATCGATTATCTTTTAGCATACTTTTTGATCATATTAGCTCATCTAAGTGGTTTTGCGCACGTTCCGCTGTTCTTGTAAGTACTCTTTTGCGATATTTTAAAAGATACATCCCATACAAAGTTAGTCGAATTTTACACTTTATCGGTCGACGTGAAATATTTTGTCTTGATATTAACCGACTTTTTATTGACCGTCGCGTCGAGCCCGTTGCGTAGACACCTCGTTTGTGTAGATTGGACCTGTTGCACTTCAAAAACCTCGCAATATAGATTCTGTTTGCAATAATTTTAGCGTTTTCACCTACTTAAGACACTGAATATTTGTCGTTTTGAAGCTCAGTTTGAAATGTTTTAGTTTGTCGTTTCTGCTCAAATCGATCATCGTTTAGCATACTTTTCGATCATATTAGCTCAGTGGAGTAGTTTTGCGCACGCTCCGCTGTTGAAAAAGGTACTCTCTGCGATATTTTAAAAGATACATCCCATACAAAGTTAGTCGAATTTTACACTTTATCGGTCACCGTGAAATATTTTGTCTTAATATTAACCGACTTTTTATTGACCGTCGCGTCGAACCCGTTGCGTAGACACCTCGTTTGTGTAGATTGGACCTGTTGCACTTCAAAAACCTCGCAATATGGATTATGTTTGCAATAATTTTAGCGTTTTCACCTACTTTAGACACTGAATATTTGTCGTTTTGAAGCTCAGTTTGAAATGTTTTAGTTTGTCGTTTCTGTCCAAATCGATCATCGTTTAGCATACTTTTCGATCATATTAGCTCAGTGGAGTAGTTTTGCGCACGCGTCGCTGTTGAAGTAGGTACCCTCCTGCGTTATTTTAAAAGATACATCCCATACAAAGGTAGTCGAATTTTACACTTTTTCAGTCACCGTAAAATATTTTGTCTTGATATTAACCGACTTTATATTGACCGTCGCGTCGAGCCCGTTGCGTTGACACCTCGTTTGTGTAGATCGGACCTGTTGCACTTCAAAACCATCGCAAAATATATTCTGTTTGCAATAATTTTAGCGTTTTCATCTACTTTAGACACTGAATATTTGTCGTTTTAAAGCTCAGTTTGAAAAGTTTTAGTTTGTCGTTTCTGTTCAAATCGATCATCTTTTAGCATACTTTTTGATCATATTAGCTCATCTAAGTGGTTTTGCGCACGTTCCGCTGTTCTTGTAAGTACTCTTTTGCGATATTTTAAAAGATACATCCCATACAAAGTTAGTCGAATTTTACACTTTATCGGTCACCGTGAAATATTTTGTCTTAATATTAACCGACTTTTTATTGACCGTCGCGTCGAACCCGTTGCGTAGACACCTCGTTTGTGTAGATTGGACCTGTTGCACTTCAAAAACCTCGCAATATGGATTATGTTTGCAATAATTTTAGCGTTTTCACCTACTTTAGACACTGAATATTTGTCGTTTTGAAGCTCAGTTTGAAATGTTTTAGTTTGTCGTTTCTGTTCAAATCGATCATCGTTTAGCATACTTTTCAATCATATTAGCTCAGTGGAGTAGTTTTGCGCACGCTCCGCTGTTTAAGTAGGTACTCTTTTGCGATATTTTTAAAGATACATCCCACACAAAGTTAGTCGAATTTTACACTTTTTCGGTCACCGTGAAATATTTTGTCTTGATATTAACCGACTTTATATTGACCATCGCGTCGATATCGTCGCTTTGGCACCTAGTTTATGTAGATCGGACCTGTTGCACTTCAAAAACATCGCAATATGGATTCTGTTTGCAATAATTTTAGCGTTGTCACCTACTTAAGACACTGAATATTTGTCGTTTTGAAGCTTTGTTTGAAATGTTTTAGTTTGTCGTTTCTGTTCAAATTGATCATCTTTTAGCATACTTTTCGATCATATTAGCTCAATGAAGTGATTCTGCGAACGTTTCGCTGTTCTTGTAAGTACTCTTTTGCGACAATTTAAAAGATACATCCCATACAAAGTTAGTCGAATTTTACACTTTATCGGTCACCGTGAAATATTTTGTCTTGATATTAACCGACTTTATATTGACCGTCGCGTCAAGCCCGTTGCGTAGACACCTTGTTTGTGTAGATCAAATCTGTTGCACTTCAAAAACATCGCAAAATAGATTCTGTTTGCAATAATTTTAGCGTTTTCACCTACTTAAAACACTGAATATTTGTCGTTTTGAAGCTCAGTTTGAAATGTTTTAGTTTGTCGTTTCTGTTCAAATCGATCATCGTTTAGCATACTTTTCGATCATATTAGCTCAGTGGAGTAGTTTTGCGCACGCTCCGCTGTTGAAAAAGGTACTCTCTGCGATATTTTAAAAGATACATCCCATACAAAGTTAGTCGAATTTTACACTTTTTCAGTCACCGTGAAATATTTTGTCTTCATATTAACCGACTTTATATACCGTCGCGTCGAGCCCGTTGCGTATACACCTCGTTTGTGTAGATCAAACCTGTTGCAATTCAAAAACATTGCAAAATAGATTCTGTTTGCAATAATTTTAGCGTTTTCACCTACTTAAGACACTGAATATTTGTCGTTTTGAAGCTTTGTTTGAAATGTTTTAGTTTGTTGTTTCTGTTCAAATCGATCATCTTTTAGCATACTTTTCGATGATATTAGCTCACTTAAGTGGTTCTGCGCACGTTTCGCTGTTCCAGTAGTTACTTTTTTGCGATATTTTAAAGGATACATCCCATACAAAGTAAGTCGAATTTTACACTTTTTCGGTCACCTTGAAATATTTGGTCTTGATATTAACCGACTTTATATTGACCGTCGCGTCGATATCGTCGCTTTGACACCTCGTTTGTGTAGATCGGACCTGTTGCACTTCAAAAACATCGCAATATGGATTCTGTTTGCAATAATTTTAGCGTTTTAACCTACTTTAGACACTGAATATTTGTCGTTTTGAAGCTTAGTTTGAAATGTTTTAGTTTGTCGTTTCTGTTGAAATCGATAATCTTTTAGCATACTTGTCGATCATATTAGCTCACCGAAGTGGTTCTGCGAACGTTCCGTTATTCTTGTAAGTACTTTTTTGCGATATTTTAAAAGATACATCCCATACAAAGTTAGTCGAATTTTACACTTTTTCGGTCACCATGAAATATTATGTCTTGATATTATCCGACTTTATATTGACCGTCGCGTCGAGTCCGTTGCGTAGACACCTCGTTTGTGTAGATCAAACCTGTTGCACTTCAAAACCATCGCAATATGGATTCTGTTTGCAATAATTTTAGCGTTTTCACCTACTTTCGACACTGAATATTTGTCGTTTTGAAGCTAAGTTTGAAATGTTTTAGTTTGTCGTTTCTGTTCAAATCGATCATCTTTTAGCATACTTTTCAATCATATTAGCTCACTGAAGTGGTTCCGCGCACGTTTCGCCGTTTTTGTAAATACTCTTTTGCGATAATTTAAAAGATACATCCCATAAATATTAAGTCGAATTTTACACTTTTTCGGTCACCGTAAAATATTTTGTCTTGATATTAACCGACTTCATATTGACCGTCGCGTCGATATCGTCGCTTTGACACCTCGTTTGTGTAGATCAGACCTGTTGCACTTCAAAAACATCGCAATATGGATTATGTTTGCAATAAGTTTAGCGTTTTCACCTACTTTAGACACTGAATATTTGTCGTTTTGAAGCTCAGTTTGAAAAGTTTTAGTTTGTCGTTTCTGTTCAAATCGATCATCGTTTAGCTTACTTTTCGATCATATTAGCTCAGTGGAGTAGTTTTGCGCACGCTCCGCTGTTGAAAAAAGTACTCTCTGCGATATTTTAAAAGATACATCCCATACAAAGTTAGTCGAATTTTACACTTTTTCAGTCACCGTGAAATATTTTGTCTTCATATTAACCGACTTTATATACCGTCGCGTCGAGCCCGTTGCGTATACACCTCGTTTGTGTAGATTTAACCTGTTGCACTTCAAAAACATCACAAAATAGATTCTGTTTGCAATAATTTTAGCGTTTTCACCTACTTTAGACACTGAATATTTGTCGTTTTGAAGCTTTGTTTGAAATGTTTTAGTTTGTCGTTTCTGTTCAAATCGATCATCTTTTAGCATACTTTTCGATCATATTAGCTCAATGAAGTGATTCTGCGAACGTTTCGCTGTTCTTGTAAGTACTCTTTTGCGACAATTTAAAAGATACATCCCATAAATAGTAAGTCGAATTTTACACTTTTTCGGTCACCGTAAAATATTTTGTCTTGATATTAACCGACTTCATATTGACCGTCGCGTCGATATCGTCGCTTTGACACCTCGTTTGTGTAGATCAGACCTGTTGCACTTCAAAAACATCGCAATATGGATTATGTTTGCAATAAGTTTAGCGTTTTCACCTACTTTAGACACTGAATATTTGTCGTTTTGAAGCTCAGTTTGAAATGTTTTAGTTTGTCGTTTCTGTTGAAATCGATCATCTTTTAGCTTACTTTTCGATCATTTTAGCTCACTCAAGTGGTTCTGCGCACGTTTCGCTGTTCCAGTAGTTACTTTTTTGCGATATTTAAAAGGATACATCCCATACAAAGTAAGTCGAATTTTACACTTTTTCGGTCACCGTGAAATATTTTGTCTTGATATTAACCGACTTCATATTGACCGTCGCGTCGATATCGTCGCTTTGACACCTCGTTTGTGTAGATCAGACCTGTTGCACTTCAAAAACATCGCAATATGGATTATGTTTGCAATAAGTTTAGCGTTTTCACCTACTTTAGACACTGAATATTTGTCGTTTTGAAGCTCAGTTTGAAATGTTTTAGTTTGTCGTTTCTGTTCAAATCGATCATCGTTTAGCATACTTTTCAATCATATTAGCTTAGTGTAGTAGTTTTGCGCACGCTCCGCTTTTGAAAAAGGTACTCTCTGCGATATTTTAAAAAATACATCCCATACAAAGTTTGTCGAATTTTACACTTTATCGGTCACCGTGAAATATTTTGTCTTGATATTAACCGACTTTATATTGACCGTCGCGTCGAGCCCGTTGCGTAGACAACTCGTTTGTGTAGATCAGACCTGTTGCACTTCAAAAACATCGCAATATGGATTCTGTTTGGAATAATTTTAGCGATTTCACCTACTTTAGACACTGAACATTTGTCTTTTTGAAGCTTAGTTTGAAATGTTTTAGTTTGTCGTTTCTGTTGAAATCGATCATCTTTTAGCTTACTTTTCGATCATTTTAGCTCACTCAAGTGGTTCTGCGCACGTTTCGCTGTTCCAGTAGTTACTTTTTTGCGATATTTTAAAGGATACATCCCATACAAAGTAAGTCGAATTTTACACTTTTTCGGTCACCGTGAAATATTTTGTCTTGATATTAACCGACTTTATATTGACCGTCGCGTCGAGCCCGTTGCGTATACACGTCGTTTGTGTAGATTTAACCTGTTGCACTTCAAAAACATCGCAATGTGGATTCTGTTTGCAATAATTTTAGCGTTTTCACCTACTTTAGACACTGAATATTTGTCGTTTTGAAGCTCAGTTTGAAATGTTTTAGTTTGTCGTTTCTGTTCAAATCGATTATCGTTTAGCATACTTTTCGATCATATTAGCTCAGTGGAGTAGTTTTGCGCACGCTCCGCTGTTGAAAAAGGTACTTTCTGCGATATTTAAAAAAATACATCCCATACAAAGTAAGTCGAATTTTACACTTTTTCGGTCACCGTGAAATATTTTGTCTTGATATTAACCGACTTTATATTGACCGTCGCGTCGAGCCCGTTGCGCAGACACCTCTTTTGTGTAGATTGGACCTGTTGCGCTTCAAAAACGTCGCAATATGGATTCTGTTTGCAATAATTTTAGCGTTTTCACCTACTTTCGATACTGCATATTTGTCGTTTTGAAGCTCAGTTTGAAATGTTTTAGTTTGTCGTTTCTGTTCAAATCGATCATCTTTTAGCATACTTTTCGATCATATTAGCTCAATGAAGTTGTTCTGCGAACGTAACGCTGTTCTTAGAAGTTCTCTTTTGCGATATTTTAAAAGATACATCCCATACAAAGTTAGTCAAATTTTACACTTTTTCGGTCACCGTGACATATTTTGTCTTGATATTAACCGACTTTATATTGACCGTCGCGTCGATATCGTCGCTTTGACACCTCGTTTTTGTAGATCGGACCTGTTGCACTTCAAAAACATCGCAATATGGATTCTGTTTGCAATAATTTTAGCGTTTTAACCTACTTTAGACACTGAATATTTGTCGTTTTGAAGCTTAGTTTCAAATGTTTTAGTTTGTCGTTTCTGTTGAAATCGATCATCTTTTAGCATACTTGTCGATCATATTAGCTCACCGAAGTGGTTCTGCGAACGTTCCGTTATTCTTGTAAGTACTTTATTGCGATATTTTAAAAGATACATCCCATACAAAGTTAGTCGAATTTTACACTTTTTCAGTCACCGTGAAATATTTTGTCTTGATATTAACCGACTTTATATTGACCGTCGCGTCGAGCCCGTTGCGTAGACACCTCGTTTGTGTAAATTGAACCTTTTGCACTTCAAAAGCGTCGCAATATCGATTCTGTTTGCAATAATTTTAGCGTTTTCACCTACTTTAGATACTGAATATTTGTCGTTTTAAAGCTCAGTTTTAAATGTTTTAGTTTGTCGTTTCTGTTCAAATCGAATATCTTGTAGCATACTTTTCGATCATATTAGCTCACCGGAGTGTTTGTGCGCACGCTTTGCTGTTAAAATAGGTACTCCTTTGCGTTAATTTTAAAGATACATCCCATACAAATTTAGTCGAACTTTACACTTTTTCGGTCACCGTGAAATATTTTGTCTAGATATTAACCGACTTCATATTGACCGTCGCGTCGATATCGTCGCTTTGACACTTCGTTTGTGTAGATCAGACCTGTTGCACTTCAAAAACATCGCAATATGGATTATGTTTGCAATAAGTTTAGCGTTTTCACCTACTTTAGACACTGAATATTTGTCGTTTTGAAGCTCAGTTTGAAAAGTTTTAGTTTGTCGTTTCTGTTCAAATCGATCATCTTTTAGCATACTTTTTGATCATCTTAGCTCATTGAATTGGTTCTGCGCACGTTTCGCTGTTCTAGTAGGTACTCTTTTGCGATATTTTAAAAGATACATCCCATACAAAGTTAGTCGAATTTTACACTTTTTCGGTCACCGTGAAATATTTTGTCTTGATATTAGCCGACTTTATATCGACCGTCGCGTCGAGCCCGTTGCGTAGACACCTCGTTTGTGTAGATCAGACGTGTTGCACTTCAAAAACATTGCAATATCGATTCTGTTTGCAATAAGTTTAGCGTTTTCACCTACTTTAGACACTGAACATTTGTCGTTTTGAAGCTCAGTTTGAAATGTTTTAGTTTGTCCTTTCTGTTCAAATCGATTATCGTTTAGCATACTTTTCGATCATATTAGCTCAGTGGAGAAGTTTTGCGCACGCGTCGCTGTTGAAGTAGGTACCCTTCTGCGTTATTTTAAAAGATACATCCCATACAAAGGTAGTCGAATTTTACACTTTTTCAGTCACCGTGAAATATTTTGTCTTGATATTAACCGACTTTATATTGACCGTCGCGTCGAGCCCGTTGCGTTGACACCTCGTTTGTGTAGATCGGACCTGTTGCACTTCAAAACCATCGCAAAATAGATTCTGTTTGCAATAATTTTAGCGTTTTCATCTACTTTAGACACTGAATATTTGTCGTTTTAAAGCTCAGTTTGAAAAGTTTTAGTTTGTCGTTTCTGTTCAAATCGATCATCTTTTAGCATACTTTTTGATCAAATTAGCTCATCGAAGTGGTTTTGCGCACGTTCCGCTGTTCTTGTAAGTACTCTTTTGTGATATTTTAAAAGATACATCCCATACAAAGTTAGTCGAATTTTACACTTTATCGGTCACCGCGAAATATTTTGTCTTCATATTAACCGACTTTATATACCGTCGCGTCGAGCCCGTTGCGTAGACACCTCGTTTGTGTAGATTGGACCTGTTGCACTTCAAAAACCTCGCGATATGGATTCTGTTTGCAATAATTTTAGCGTTTTCACCTACTTCAGACACTGAATATTTGTCGTTTTGAAGCTCAGTTTGAAATGTTTTAGTTTGTCGTTTCTGTTCAAATCGATCATCGTTTAGCATACTTTTCGATCATATTAGCTCAGTGGAGTAGTTTTGCGCTAGCTCCGCTGTTGAAAAAGGTACTCTCTGCGATATTTTAAAAGATACATCCCATACAAAGTTAGTCGAATTTTACACTTTATCGGTCACCGTGAAATATTTTGTCTTGATATTAACCGACTTTTTATTGACCGTCGCGTCGAGCCCGTTGCGTAGACACCTCGTTTGTGTAGATTGGATCTGTTGCACTTCAAAAACCTCGCAATATGGATTATGTTTGCAATAATTTTAGCGTTTTCACCTCCTTTAGACACTGAATATTTGTCGTTTTGAAGCTCAGTTTGAAATGTTTTAGTTTGTCGTTTCTGTTCAAATCGATCATCGTTTAGCATACTTTTCAATCATATTAGCTCAGTGGAGTAGTTTTGCGCACGCTCCGCTGTTGAAGTAGGTACTCTTTTGCGATATTTTTAAAGATACATCCCATACAAAGTTAGTCGAATTTTACACTTTTTCGGTCACCGTGAAATATTTTGTCTTGATATTAGCCGACTTTATATCGACCGTCGCGTCGAGCCCGTTGCGTAGACACCTCGTTTGTGTAGATCAGACGTGTTGCACTTCAAAAACATTGCAATAACGATTCTGTTTGCAATAAGTTTAGCGTTTTCACCTACTTTAGACACTGAACATTTGTCGTTTTGAAGCTCAGTTTGAAATGTTTTAGTTTGTCCTTTCTGTTCAAATCGATTATCGTTTAGCATACTTTTCGATCATATTAGCTCAGTGGAGAAGTTTTGCGCACGCGTCGCTGTTGAAGTAGGTACCCTCCTGCGTTATTTTAAAAGATACATCCCATACAAAGGTAGTCGAATTTTACACTTTTTCAGTCACCGTGAAATATTTTGTCTTGATATTAACCGACTTTATATTGACCGTCGCGTCGAGCCCGTTGCGTTGACACCTCGTTTGTGTAGATCGGACCTGTTGCACTTCAAAACCATCGCAAAATAGATTCTGTTTGCAATAATTTTAGCGTTTTCATCTACTTTAGACACTGAATATTTGTCGTTTTAAAGCTCAGTTTGAAAAGTTTTAGTTTGTCGTTTCTGTTCAAATCGATCATCGTTTAGCATACTTTTCGATCATATTAGCTCAGTGGAGTAGTTTTGCGCACGCTCCGCTGTTGAAAAAGGTACTCTCTGCGATATTTTAAAAGATACATCCCATACAAAGTTAGTCGAATTTTACACTTTTTCAGTCACCGTGAAATATTTTGTCTTGATATTAACCGACTTAATATTGACCGTCGCGTCGAGCCCGTTGCGTAGACACCTCGTTTGTGTAGATCAAACCTGTTGCACTTCAAAAACATCGCAATATAGATTCTGTTTGCAATAATTTTAGCATTTTCACCTACTTTAGACACTGAATATTTGTCGTTTTGAAGCTCAGTTTGAAATGTTTTAGTTTGTCGTTTCTGTTCAAATCAATCATCGTTTAGCATACTTTTCGATCATATTAGCTCAGTGGAGTAGTTTTGCGCACGCGTCGCTTTTGAAATAGGTACCCTCCTGCGTTATTTTAAAAGATACATCCCATACAAAAATAGTCGAATTTTACACTTTTTCAGTCACCGTGAAATATTTTGTCTTGATATTAACCGACTTTATATTGACCGTCGCGTCGATATCGTCGCTTTGACACATCGTTTCTGTAGATCGGACCTGTTGCACTTCAAAAACATCGCAATATGGATTCTGTTTGCAATAATTTTAGCGTTTTCACCTACTTTCGACACTGAATATTTGTCGTTTTGAAGCTTAGTTTGAAATGTTTTAGTTTGTCGTTTCTATTGAAATCGATCATCTTTTAGCATACTTTTCGATCATATTAGCTCACCGAAGTGGTTCTGCGAACGTTCCGCTATTCCTGTAAGTACTTTTTTGCGATATTTTAAAAGATACATCCCATACAAAGTTAGTCGAATTTTACACTTTTTCGGTCACCATGAAATATTATGTCTTGATATTATCCGACTTTATATTGACCGTCGCGTCGAGTCCGTTGCGTAGACACCTCGTTTGTGTAGATCAAACCTGTTGCACTTCAAAACCATCGCAATATGGATTCTGTTTGCAATAATTTTAGCGTTTTCACCTACTTTCGACACTGAATATTTGTCGTTTTGAAGCTAAGTTTGAAATGTTTTAGTTTGTCGTTTCTGTTCAAATCGATCATCTTTTAGCATACTTTTCAATCATATTAGCTCACTGAAGTGGTTCCGCGCACGTTTCGCCGTTTTTGTAAATACTCTTTTGCGATAATTTAAAAGATACATCCCATAAATAGTAAGTCGAATTTTACACTTTTTCGGTCACCGTGAAATATTTTGTCTTGATATTAACCGACTTCATATTGACCGTCGCGTCGATATCGTCGCTTTGACACCTCGTTTGTGTAGATCAGACCTGTTGCACTTCAAAAACATCGCAATATGGATTATGTTTGCAATAAGTTTAGCGTTTTCACCTACTTTAGACACTGAATATTTGTCGTTTTGAAGCTTAGTTTGAAATGTTTTAGTTTGTCGTTTCTGTTCAAATCGATCATCTTTTAGCATTCTTTTCGATCATATTAGCTCAATTAAGTAGTTCTGCGAACGTTCCGCTTTTCTTGTAAGTACTCTTTTGCGATATTTTAAAAGATACATCCCATAAAAAGTTAGTCGAATTTTACACTTTTTCGGTCACCGTGAAATATTTTGTCTTGATATTAACCGACTTTTTATTGACCGTCGCGTCGAGCCCGTTGCGTAGACACCTAGTTTGTGTAGATCAGTCCTGTTGCACTTCAAAAACATCGCAATATGGATTCTGTTTGCAATAATTTTAGCGTTTTCACCTACTTTCGACACTGAATATCCTCCCCGACGCCACAGTATTTTCGCTCCGCGGAAGGACCGCGTGCGTGTGCGAATTCGCGCGGTGTCAGATTACACTTACGTAAACAGTTATAACATCTTATTGGAATAAGCTATTATCATTTTGTAAAAAGCTTATTATTACTGAAGAGATTGACTATGCTCGTGTTTTAAAAAAATACAACTTATATGCGGGTGGTTATTTTATTTTGGACCATGAATTCTTCTTACAGACATTTTTTCAGACTAGATCTGTTTATTTTTGTCAAAAGCACGTAAATAATAACGTTATCTAAATAACACTTTATTCAAAAACATCTTAGATAAACATTCATTCAATTCATAAACAGAAATACTCATGTTTACAATGTAACACCACTTGAAATACGGCGTCAAGTCTCAAGTACCTAAGTAATTTGAGCGCGCCGATAAGGAGTTCCCCGAACACGTGTGCCTGGCATGTGTGTTGTTCGTTGTTTTGCTTTGTAAGCTTTACTACTAACTAGATTAGACATCCGTCTTTACGTTTGAGTAAAAAAGTAAAAGTAAGAGAGGTGGTTTTATTTTTTTTATAAAAATCTATGAAGCTATATGAAGGTAGCCAAAAAAAAGTTCACAATCGGACTTTGATAGATTTATAGACATAATTGATATGTTTTGTGTAATAAAATAAGCTTTCTAGAAAATATTAGAGTATAAACTATCTAAATAAGCCACAAAAATAACTACGATAATACAAAAATAAAAACTTAGAACCAAACAAAGTCGAGGTAGGGTGACGTAATTTACGAAAAAAAAATACGAGAAAAAAAAAAAATTTTCAATCAAAAACTGACAGCAACCGGATGTTTTTGCGGTCTATGGTGTAGAAACATCTGTTTTTTACTCATAAAGGTCAACATGCCCGAGGAATAAGCATTAATACACCCAGAAAAAAATTCGTAAAAACGTATAAAAAAAGCGCCCACGGGCGGGCGCTATGGGCCTACATGGCACATTTGAAAGCGCCCGCCCGCGGGCGGCTGGTGTCAAAAGAGATATTTGTCGTTTTGAAGCTAAGTTTGAAATGTTTTAGTTTGTCGTTTCTGTTCAAATCGATCATCTTTTAGCATACTTTTCAATCATATTAGCTCACTGAAGTGGTTCTGCGAACGTTCCGTTATTCTTGTGAGTATTTTTTTGCGATATTTTAAAAGATACATCCCATACAAAGTTAGTCGAATTTTACACTTTTTCAGTCTCCGTGAAATATTTTGTCTTGATATTAACCGACTTTATATTGACCGTCGCGTCGAGCCCGTTGCGTTGACACCTCGTTTGTGTAGATCGGACCTGTTGCACTTCAAAAACATCGCAAAATAGATTCTGTTTGCAATAATTTTAGCGTTTTCACCTACTTTAGACACTGAATATTTGTCGTTTTGAAGCTTTGTTTGAAATGTTTTAGTTTGTCGTTTCTGTTCAAATCGATCATCTTTTAGCATACTTTTCGATCATATTAGCTCACTGAAGTGGTTCCGCGCACGTTCCGCTGTTCTTGTAAGGTACTCTTTTGCGATAATTTGAAACATACATCCCATACAAAGTAAGTCGAATTTTACACTTTTTCGGTAACCGTGAAATATTTTGTCTTGATATTAACCGACTTTTTATTGACCGTCGCGTCGAACCCGTTGCGTAGACACCTCTTTTGTGTATATCAAACCTGTTGCACTTCAAAAACATCGCAAAAAAGATTCTGTTTGCAATAATTTTAGCGTTTTCACCTACTTTAGACACTGAATATTTGTCGTTCCGAAGCTCAGTTTGAAATGTTTTAGTTTGTCGTTTCTGTTCAAATCGATCATCGTTTAGCATACTTTTCGATCATATTAACTCAGTGGAGTAGTTTAGCGCACGCGTCGCTGTTGAAGTAGGTACCCTTCTGCGTTATTTTAAAAGATACATCCCATACAAAGTTAGTCGAATTTTACACTTTTTCAGTCACCGTGAAATATTTTGTCTTGATATTAACCGACTTTTTATTGACCGTCGCGTCGAGCCCGTTGCGTTGACACCTTGTTTGTGTAGATCAAACCTGTTGCACTTCAAAAAATCGCAAAATAGATTCTGTTTGCAATATTTTAGCGTTTTTACCTACTTTAAACACTGAATATTTGTCGTTTTAAAGCTCAGTTTGAAATGTTTTAGTTTGTCGTTTCTGTTCAAATCGATCATCTTTTAGCATAATTTTCGATCATATTAGCTCACCGGAGTGTTTGTGCGCACGCTTCGCTGTTAAAATAGGTACTCTTTTGCGATATTTTAAAAGATACATCCCATACAAAGTTAGTCGAATTTTACACTTTTTCAGTCACCGTGAAATATTTTGTCTTGATATTAACCGACTTTTTATAGACCGTCGCGTCGAGCCCGTTGCGTTGACACCTTGCTTGTGTAGATGAAACCTGTTGCACTTCAAAAACATCGCAAAATAGATTCTCTTTGCAATAATTTTAGCGTTTTAACCTACTTTAGACACTGAATATTTGTCGTTTTGAAGCTCAGTTTGAAATGTTATAGTTTGTCGTTTCTGTTCAAATCGATCATCGTTTAGCATATTTTTCGATCATATTAGCTCAATGGAGTAGTTTTGCGCACGCGTCGCTGTTGAAGTAGGTACCCTCCTGCGTTATTTTAAAAGATACATCCCATACAAAGTTAGTCGAATTTTACACTTTTTCGGTCACCGTGAAATATTTTGTCTTGATATTAACCGACTTTATATTGACCGTCGCGTCGAGCCCGTTGCGTAGACACCTCGTTGGTGTAGATTGGACCTGTTGCACTTTAAAAACGTCACAATATGGATTCTGTTTGCAATAAATTTAGCGTTTTCACCTACTTTAGACACTGAATATTTGTCGTTTTGAAGCTCAGTTTGAAATGTTTTAGTTTGTCGTTTCTGTTCAAATCGATCATCTTGTAGCATACTTTTCGATCATATTAGCTAAGTGGAGTAGTTTTGCGCACGCGTCGCTGTTGAAGTAGGTACTCTCCTGCGTTAATTTAAAAGATACATCCCATACAAAGTTAGTCGAATTTAACACTTTTTCGGTCACCCTGAAATATTTTGTCTTGATATTAACCGACTTTATATTGACCGTCACGTCGAGCCCGTTGCGTAGACACATCGTTTGTGTAGATTGAACCTGTTGCACTTCAAAAACATCGCAAAATAGATTCTCTTTGCAATAATTTTAGCGTTTTAACCTACTTTAGACACTGAATATTTGTCGTTTTGAAGCTCAGTTTGAAATGTTATAGTTTGTCGTTTCTGTTCAAATCGATCATCGTTTAGCATATTTTTCGATCATATTAGCTCAATGGAGTAGTTTTGCGCACGCGTCGCTGTTGAAGTAGGTACCCTCCTGCGTTATTTTAAAAGATACATCCCATACAAAGTTAGTCGAATTTTACACTTTTTCGGTCACCGTGAAATATTTTGTCTTGATATTAACCGACTTCATATTGACCGTCGCGTCGATATCGTCGCTTTGACACCTCGTTTGTGTAGACCGGACCTGTTGCACTTCAGAAACGTCGCAATATGGATTCTGTTTGCAATAATTTTAGCGTTTTCACCTACTTTAGACACTGAATATTTGTCGTTTTGAAGCTCAGTTTGAAATGTTTTAGTTTGTCGTTTCTGTTCAAATCGATCATCTTGTAGCATACTTTTCGATCATATTAGCTCAGTGGAGTAGTTTTGCGCACGCGTCGCTGTTAAAGTAGGTACCCTCCTGCGTTATTTTAAAAGATGCATCCCATACAAAGTTAGTCGAATTTTACACTTTTTCGGTCACCGTGAAATATTTTGTCTTGATATTAACCGACTTTATATTGACCGTCGCGTCGAGCCCGTTGCGTAGACACCTCGTTGGTGTAGATTGGACCTGTTGCACTTTAAAAACGTCACAATATGGATTCTGTTTGCAATAATTTTAGCGTTTTCACCTACTTTAGACACTGAATATTTGTCGTTTTGAAGCTCAGTTTGAAATGTTTTAGTTTGTCGTTTCTGTTCAAATCGATCATCTTGTAGCATACTTTTCGATCATATTAGCTAAGTGGAGTAGTTTTGCGCACGCGTCGCTGTTGAAGTAGGTACTCTCCTGCGTTAATTTAAAAGATACATCCCATACAAAGTTAGTCGAATTTAACACTTTTTCGGTCACCCTGAAATATTTTGTCTTGATATTAACCGACTTTATATTGACCGTCGCGTCGAGCCCGTTGCGTAGACACATCGTTTGTGTAGATTGAACCTGTTGCACTTCAAAAACGTCGCAATATGGATTCTGTTTGTAATAACTTTAGCGTTTTCACCTAATTTCGACACTGAATATTTGTCGTTTTAAAGCTCAGTTTGAAATGTTTAAGTTTGTCGTTTCTGTTCAAATCGATCATCGTTTAGCATACTTTTCGATCATATTAGCTCAGTGGAGTAGTTTTTCGCACGCGTCGCTGTTGAAGTAGGTACCCTCCTGCGTTTTTTTAAAAGAAACATCCCATACAAAGTTAGTCGAATTTTACACTTTTCAGTCACAGTGAAATATTTTGTCTGGATATTAACCAACTTTATATTGACCGTCGCGTCGAGCCCGTTGCGTTGACACCTCGTTTGTGTAGATCAAACCTAAAACATCGCAATATGGATTTTGTTTGCAATAATTTTAGCGTTTTTACCTACTTTAAACACTGAATATTTGTCGTTTTAAAGCTCAGTTTAAAATGTTTTAGTTTGTCGTTGCTGTTCAAATCGATCATCTTTTAGCATACTTTTCGATCATATTAGCTTACCGAAGTGGTTTTGCAAACGTTCCGCTGTTCTTGTAAGTACTCTATTGCGATATTATAAAAGATACATCGCATAAAAAATTAGTCGAATTTTACACTTTTTCAGTCACCGTGAAATATTTTGTCTTGATATTAACCGACTTTATATTGACCGTCGCGTCGAGCCCGTTGCGTAGACACCTTGTTTGTGTAGATCGGACCTGTTGCACTCCAAAAACTTCGCAAAATAGATTCTGTTTGCAATAATTTTAGCGTTTTCACCTACTTTAGACACTGAATATTTGTCGTTTTGAAGCTCAGTTTGAAAAGTTTTAGTTTGTCGTTTCTGTTCAAATCGATCATCTTTTAGCATACTTTTTGATCATATTAGCTCATCGAATTGGTTCTGCGCACGTTCCGCTGTTCTAGTAGGTACTCTTTTGCGATATTTTAAAAGATACATCCCATACAAAGTTAGTCCAATTTTACACTTTTTCGGTCACCGTGAAATATTTTGTCTTGATATTAACCGACTTAATATTGACCGTCGCGTCGAGCCCGTTGCGTAGACACCTCGTTTGTGTAGATCAAACCTGTTGCACTTCAAAAACATCGCAATATAGATTCTGTTTGCAATAATTTTAGCATTTTCACCTACTTTAGACACTGAATATTTGTCGTTTTGAAGCTCAGTTTGAAATGTTTTAGTTTGTCGTTTCTGTTCAAATCAATCATCGTTTAGCATACTTTTCGATCATATTAGCTCAGTGGAGTAGTTTTGCGCACGCGTCGCTTTTGAAATAGGTACCCTCCTGCGTTATTTTAAAAGATACATCCCATACAAAAATAGTCGAATTTTACACTTTTTCAGTCACCGTGAAATATTTTGTCTTGATTTTATCCAACTTTATATTGACCGTCGCGTCGAGCCCGTTGCGTAGACACCTCGTTTGTTTAGATCAAACCTGTTGCACTTCAAAAACATCGCAAAATAGATTCTGTTTGCAATAATTTTAGCGTTTATACCTACTTTCTCCGTCCAACTGATACGCTCCATTCTCCTCCAGCACCACATCTCGAAGGCTTCCAGTCTCTCTCTGTCCCTCTTTGTCAATGTCCACGCTTCACATCCATAAAGTGCTATACTCCAAATGTACACTTTAACAAGTTTTTTGGACGGAGAAGAAAACAAATGAAGAAATTTTGTCTATGGTTAGGGAAAAAAGGAGATTGATGGAAACAATCGAGTGTAGGAGGGGACGAATGTTGGGCCACCTGATTCGACACGACAATTTTATTAAAACGATAATTGAAGGAAGAATAGAAGGAAAAAGGAAGCGAGGAAGACCAAGAATAAGCTACATGCAGCAAATAAAGGAAAAGATAAATGTCGGGTCGTATCAGGAGGTTAAGAGAAAGGCGGAAAGCAGAGAGGAATGGAAAAAACTCCACCGACAAGAGCCTAGCTCTTAAATTGGATGATGACCTACTTTATACACTGAATATTTGTCGTTTTAAAGCTCAGTTTGAAATGTTTTAGTTTGTCGTTTCTGTTCAAATCGATCATCTTTTAGCATACTTTTCGATCATATTAGCTCACCGAAGTGGTTCTGCAAACGTTCCGCTGTTCTTGTAAGTACTCTATTGCGATATTATAAAAGATACATCGCATAAAAAGTTAGTCGAATTTTACACTTTTTCAGTCACCGTGAAATATTTTGTCTTGATATTAACCGACTTTATATTGACCGTCGCGTCGAGCCCGTTGCGTAGACACCTCGTTTGTGTAGATTGAACCTGTTGCACTTCAAAAACGTCGCAATATGGATTCTGTTTGTAATAACTTTAGCGTTTTCACCTAATTTCGACACTGAATATTTGTCGTTTTGAAGCTCAGTTTGAAATGTTTAAGTTTGTCGTTTCTGTTCAAATCGATCATCGTTTAGCATACTTTTCGATCATATTAGCTCAGTGGAGTAGTTTTTCGCACGCTTCGCTGTTGAAGTAGGTACCCTCCTGCGTTTTTTTAAAAGAAACATCCCATACAAAGTTAGTCGAATTTTACACTTTTCAGTCACAGTGAAATATTTTGTCTGGATATTAACCAACTTTATATTGACCGTCGCGTCGAGCCCGTTGCGTTGACACCTCGTTTGTGTAGATCAAACCTGTTGCACTTCAAAAACATCGCAATATGGATTTTGTTTGCAATAATTTTAGCGTTTTTACCTACTTTAAACACTGAATATTTGTCGTTTTAAAGCTCATTTTAAAATGTTTTAGTTTGTCGTTTCTGTTCAAATCGATCATCTTGTAGCATTTTTTTCGATCATATTAGCTCAGTGGAGTAGTTTTGCGCACGCGTCGCTGTTGAAGTAGGTACCCTCTTGCGTTATTTTAAAAGATACATCCCATACAAAGTTAGTCGAATTTTACACTTTTTCAGTCTCCGTGAAATATTTTGTCTTGATATTAACCGACTTTATATTGACCGTCGCGTCGAGCCCGTTGCGTTGACACCTCGTTTGTGTAGTTCGGACCTGTTGCACTTCAAAACCATCGCAATATGGATTCTGTTTGCAATAATTTTAGCGTTTTCACCTACTTTCGACACTGAATATTTGTCGTTTTGAAGCTAAGTTTGAAATGTTTTAGTTTGTCGTTTCTGTTCAAATCGATCATCTTTTAGTATACTTTTCAATCATATTAGCTCACTGAAGTGGTTCCGCGCACGTTTCGCCGTTTTTGTAAATACTCTTTTGCGATAATTTAAAAGATACATCCCATAAATAGTAAGTCGAATTTTACACTTTTTCGGTCACCGTGAAATATTTTGTCTTGATATTAACCGACTTCATATTGACCGTCGCGTCGATATCGTCGCTTTGACACCTCGTTTGTGTAGATCAGACCTGTTGCACTTTAAAAACATCGCAATATGGATTATGTTTGCAATAAGTTTAGCGTTTTCACCTACTTTAGACACTGAATATTTGTCGTTTTGAAGCTCAGTTTGAAAAGTTTTAGTTTGTCGTTTCTGTTCAAATCGATCATCGTTTAGCATACTTTTCGATCATATTAGCTCAGTGGAGTAGTTTTGCGCACGCTCCGCTGTTGAAAAAAGTACTCTCTGCGATATTTTAAAAGATACATCCCATACAAAGTTAGTCGAATTTTACACTTTTTCAGTCACCGTGAAATATTTTGTCTTGATATTAACCGACTTTATATTGACCGTCGCGTCGATATCGTCGCTTTGACACATCGTTTCTGTAGATCGGACCTGATGCACTTCAAAAACATCGCAATATGGATTCTGTTTGCAATAATTTTAGCGTTTTCACCTACTTTCGACACTGAATATTTGTCGTTTTGAAGCTTAGTTTGAAATGTTTTAGTTTGTCGTTTCTGTTGAAATCGATCATCTTTTAGCATACTTTTCGATCATATTAGCTCACCGAAGTGGTTCTGCGAACGTTCCGCTATTCCTGTAAGTACTTTTTTGCGATATTTTAAAAGATACATCCCATACAAAGTTAGTCGAATTTTACACTTTTTCGGTCACCATGAAATGTTTTGTCTTGATATTAACCGACTTTATATTGACCGTCGCGTCGAGCCCGTTGCGTATACACGTCGTTTGTGTAGATTTAACCTGTTGCACTTCAAAAACATCGCAATGTGGATTCTGTTTGCAATAATTTTAGCGTTTTCACCTACTTTAGACACTGAATATTTGTCGTTTTGAAGCTCAGTTTGAAATGTTTTAGTTTGTCGTTTCTGTTCAAATCAATCATCGTTTAGCATACTTTTCGATCATATTAGCTCAGTGGAGTAGTTTTGCGCACGCTCCGCTGTTGAAAAAGGTACTCTCTGCAATATTTAAAAAAATACATCCCATACAAAGTAAGTCGAATTTTACACTTTTTCGGTCACCGTAAAATATTTTGTCTTGATATTAACCGACTTTATATTGACCGTCGCGTCGAGCCCGTTGCGCAGACACCTCGTTTGTGTAGATTGGACCTGTTGCGCTTCAAAACCGTCGCAATATGGATTCTGTTTGCAATAATTTTAGCGTTTTCACCTACTTTCGACACTGCATATTTGTCGTTTTGAAGCTCAGTTTGAAATGTTATAGTTTGTCGTTTCTGTTCAAATCGATCATCTTTTAGCATACTTTTCGATCATATTAGCTCAATGAAGTGGTTCTGCGAACGTAACGCTGTTCTTAGAAGTTCTCTTTTGCGATATTTTAAAAGATACATCCCATACAAAGTTAGTCGAATTTTACACTTTTTCGGTCACCGTGACATATTTTGTCTTGATATTAACCGACTTTATATTGACCGTCGCGTCGATATCGTCGCTTTGACACCTCGTTTGTGTAAATTGAACCTTTTGCACTTCAAAAGCGTCGCAATATGGATTCTGTTTGCAATAATTTTAGCGTTTTCACCTACTTTAGATACTGAATATTTATCGTTTTAAAGCTCAGTTTTAAATGTTTTAGTTTGTCGTTTCTGTTCAAATCGAATATCTTGTAGCATACTTTTCGATCATATTAGCTCACCGGAGTGTTTGTGCGCAAGCTTTGCTGTTAAAATAGGTACTCCTTTGCGTTAATTTTAAAGATACACCCCATACAAAGTTAGTCGAACTTTACACTTTTTCGGTCACCGTGAAATATTTTGTCTTGATATTAACCGACTTAATATTGACCGTCGCGTCGAGCCCGTTGCGTAGACACCTCGTTTGTGTAGATCAAACCTGTTGCACTTCAAAAACATCGCAATATGGATTATGTTTGCAATAAGTTTAGCGTTTTCACCTACTTTAGACACTGAATATTTGTCGTTTTGAAGCTCAGTTTGAAAAGTTTTAGTTTGTCGTTTCTGTTCAAATCGATCATCGTTTAGCATACTTTTTGATCATATTAGCTCATCGAATTGGTTCTGCGCACGTTTCGCTGTTCTAGTAGGTACTCTTTTGCGATATTTTAAAAGATACATCCCATACAAAGTTAGTCGAATTTTACACTTTTTCGGTCACCGTGAAATATTTTGTCTTGATATTAGCCGACTTTATATTGACCGTCGCGTCGAGCCCGTTGCGTAGACACCTCGTTTGTGTAGATTAGACGTGTTGCACTTCAAAAACATTGCAATATCGATTCTGTTTGCAATAAGTTTAGCGTTTTCACCTACTTTAGACACTGAACATTTGTCGTTTTGAAGCTCAGTTTGAAATGTTTTAGTTTGTCATTTCTGTTCAAATCGATTATCGTTTAGCATACTTTTCGATCATATTAGCTCAGTGGAGAAGTTTTGCGCACGCGTCGCTGTTGAAGTAGGTACCCTCCTGCGTTATTTCAAAAGATACATCCCATACAAAGTTTGTCGAATTTTACACTTTATCGGTCATCGTGAAATATTTTGTTTTGATATTAACCAACTTTATATTGACCGTCGCGTCGAGCCCGTTGCGTTGACACCTCGTTTGTGTAGATCAAACCTGTTGCACTTCAAAAACATCGCAAAATAGATTCTGTTTGCAATAATTTTAGCGTTTTCACCTACTTTCGACACTGAATATTTGTCGTTTTGAAGCTCAGTTTGAAATGTTTTAGTTTGTCGTTTCTGTCCAAATCGATCATCGTTTAGCATACTTTTCGATCATATTAGCTCAGTGGAGTAGTTTTGCGCACGCGTCGCTGTTGAAGTAGGTACCCTCCTGCGTTATTTTAAAAGATACATCCCATACAAAGGTAGTCGAATTTTACACTTTTTCAGTCACCGTGAAATATTTTGTCTTGATATTAACCGACTTTATATTGACCGTCGCGTCGATATCGTCGCTTTGACACATCGTTTCTGTAGATCGGACCTGTTGCACTTCAAAAACATCGCAATATGGATTCTGTTTGCAATAATTTTAGCGTTTTCACCTACTTTCGACACTGAATATTTGTCGTTTTGAAGCTTAGTTTGAAATGTTTTAGTTTGTCGTTTCTGTTGAAATCGATCATCTTTTAGCATACTTTTCGATCATATTAGCTCACCGAAGTGGTTCTGCGAACGTTCCGCTATTCCTGTAAGTACTTTTTTGCGATATTTTAAAAGATACATCCCATACAAAGTTAGTCGAATTTTACCCTTTTTCGGTCACCATGAAATATTATGTCTTGATATTATCCGACTTTATATTGACCGTCGCGTCGAGTCCGTTGCGTAGACAACTCGTTTGTGTTGATCAAACCTGTTGCACTTCAAAACCATCGCAATATGGATTCTGTTTGCAATAATTTTAGCGTTTTCACCTACTTTAGACACTGAATATTTGTCGTTTTGAAGCTTAGTTTGAAATGTTTTAGTTTGTCGTTTCTGTTCAAATCGATCATCTTTTAGCATACTTTTCGATCATATTAGCTCAATGAAGTAGTTCTGCGAACGTTCCGCTTTTCTTGTAAGTACTCTTTTGCGATATTTTAAAAGATACATCCCATAAAAAGTTAGTCGAATTTTACACTTTTTCGGTCACCGTGAAATATTTTGTATTGATATTAACCGACTTTTTATTGACCGTCGCGTCGAGCCCGTTGCGTAGACACCTAGTTTGTGTAGATCAGTCCTGTTGCACTTCAAAAACATCGCAATATGGATTCTGTTTGCAATAATTTTAGCGTTTTCACCTACTTTCGACACTGAATATTTGTCGTTTTGAAGCTAAGTTTGAAATGTTTTAGTTTGTCGTTTCTGTTCAAATCGATCATCTTTTAGCATACTTTTCAATCATATTAGCTCACTGAAGTGGTTCTGCGAACGTTCCGTTATTCTTGAAAGTATTTTTTTGCGATATTTTAAAAGATACATCCCATACAAAGTTAGTCGAATTTTACCCTTTTTCGGTCACCATGAAATATTATGTCTTGATATTATCCGACTTTATATTGACCGTCGCGTCGAGTCCGTTGCGTAGACAACTCGTTTGTGTAGATCAAACCTGTTGCACTTCAAAACCATCGCAATATGGATTTTGTTTGCAATAATTTTAGCGTTTTCACCTACTTTAGACACTGAATATTTTTCGTTTTGAAGTTCAGTTTGAAATGTTTAAGTTTGTCTTTTCTGTTCAAATCGATCATCGTTTAGCATACTTTGCAATCATATTAGCTCAGTGGAGTAGTTTCGCGCACGCTCCGATGTTGAAGTAGGTACTCTTTTGCTATATTTTAAAAGATACATCCCATACAAAGTTAGTCGAATTTTACACTTTTTCGGTCACCGTGAAATATTTTGTCTTGATATTAACCGACTTTATATTGACCGTCGCGTCGATATCGTCGCTTTGACACATCGTTTGTGTAGATCGGACCTATTGCACTTCAAAAACATCGCAATATGGATTCTGTTTGCAATAATTTTAGCGTTTTCACCTACTTTCGACACTGAATATTTGTCGTTTTGAAGCTTAGTTTGAAATGTTTTAGTTTGTCGTTTCTGTTCAAATCGATCATCTTTTAGCATACTTTTCGATCATATTAGCCCACCGTAGTGGTTCTGCGAACGTTCCGCTATTCTTGTAAGTACTTTTTTGCGATATTTTAAAAGATACATCCCATACAAAATTAGTCGAATTTTACACTTTTTCGGTCACCGTGAAATATTTTGTCTTGATATTAACCGTCTTTATATTGACCGTCGCGTCGATATCGTCGCTTTGACAAATCGTTTGTGTAGACCGGACCTGTTGCACTTCAAAAACGTCGCAATATGGATTCTGTTTGCAAAAATTTTAGCGTTTTCACCTACTTTAGACACTGAATATTTTTCGTTTTGAAGTTCAGTTTGAAATGTTTAAGTTTGTCGTTTCTGTTCAAATCGATCATCGTTTAGCATACTTAGCAATCATATTAGCTCAGTGGAGTAGTTTCGCGCACGCTCCGCTGTTGAAGTAGGTACTCTTTTGCGATATTTTAAAAGATACATCCCATACAAAGTTAGTCGAATTTTACACTTTTTCGGTCACCGTGAAATATTTTGTCTTGATATTAACCGACTTTATATTGACCGTCGCGTCGATATCGTCGCTTTGACACATCGTTTGTGTAGATCGGACCTGTTGCACTTCAAAAACATCGCAAAATAGATTCTGTTTGCAATAATTTTAGCGTTTTCACCTACTTTCGACACTGAATATTTGTCGTTTTGAAGCTCAGTTTGAAATGTTTTAGTTTGTCGTTTCTGTCCAAATCGATCATCGTTTAGCATACTTTTCGATCATATTAGATCAGTGGAGTAGTTTTGCGCACGCGTCGCTGTTGAAGTAGGTACCCTTCTGCGTTATTTTAAAAGATACATCCCATACAAAGGTAGTCGAATTTTACACTTTTTCAGTCACCGTGAAATATTTTGTCTTGATATTAACCGACTTTATATTGACCGTCGCGTCGAGCCCGTTGCGTTGACACCTCGTTTGTGTAGATCGGACCTGTTGCACTTCAAAACCATCGCAAAATAGATTCTGTTTGCAATAATTTTAGCGTTTTCATCTACTTTAGACACTGAATATTTGTCGTTTTAAAGCACAGTATGAAATATTTTAGTTTGTCGTTTCTGTTCAAATCGATCATCTTTTAGCATACTTTTTGATCATATTAGCTCATCGAAGTGGTTTTACGCACGTTCCGCTGTTCTTGTAAGTACTCTTTTGCGATATTTTAAAAGATACATCCCATACAAAGTTAGTCGAATTTTACACTTTTTCGGTCACCGTGAAATATTTTGTCTTGATATTAAGCGACTTTATATTGACCGTCGCGTCGAGCCCGTTGCGTAGACACCTCGTTTGTGTAGATTGGACCTGTTGCACTTCAAAAACCTCGCAATATAGATTCTGTTTGCAATAATTTTAGCGTTTTCACCTACTTAAGACACTGAATATTTGTCGTTTTGAAGCTCAGTTTGAAATGTTTTAGTTTGTCGTTTCTGTTCAAATCGATCATCGTTTAGCATACTTTTCGATCATATTAGCTCAGTGAAGTAGTTTTGCGCACGCTCCGCTGTTGAAGTAGGTACTCTTTTGCGATATTTTGAAAGATACATCCCATACAAAGTTAGTCGAATTTTACACTTTTTCGGTCACCGTGAAATATTTTGTCTTTATATTAACCGACTTTCTATTGGCCGTCGCGTCGATATCGTCGCTTTGGCACCTATTTTATGTAGATCGGACCTGTTGCACTTCAAAAACATCGCAATATGGATTCTGTTTGCAATAATTTTAGCGTTGTCACCTACTTAAGACACTGAATATTTGTCGTTTTGAAGCTTTGTTTGAAATGTTTTAGTTTGTCGTTTCTGTTCAAATCGATCATCTTTTAGCATACTTTTCGATCATATTAGCTCAATGAAGTGATTCTGCGAACGTTTCGCTGTTCTTGTAAGTACTCTTTTGCGACAATTTAAAAGATACATCCCATACAAAGTTAGTCGAATTTTACACTTTTTCGGTCACCGTGAAATATTTTGTCTTGATATTAACCGACTTTATATTGACCGTCGCGTCGAGCCCGTTGCGTAGACACCTCGTTTGTGTAGATCAGACCTGTTGCACTTCAAAAACATCGCAATATGGATTCTGTTTGGAATAATTTTAGCGTTTTCACCTACTTTAGACACTGAATATTTTTCGTTTTGAAGTTCAGTTTGAAATGTTTAAGTTTGTCTTTTCTGTTCAAATCGATCATCTTTTAGCATACTTTTCAATCATATTAGCTCACTGAAGTGGTTCTGCGAACGTTCCGTTATTCTTGAAAGTATTTTTTTGCGATATTTTAAAAGATACATCCCATACAAAGTTAGTCGAATTTTACACTTTTTCAGTCACCGTGAAATATTTTGTCTTGATATTAACCGACTTTATATTGACCGTCGCGTCGAGCCCGTTGCGTAGACACCTAGTTTGTGTAGATCAGTCCTGTTGCACTTCAAAAACATCGCAATATGGATTCTGTTTGCAATAATTTTAGCGTTTTCACCTACTTTCGACACTGAATATTTGTCGTTTTGAAGCTAAGTTTGAAATGTTTTAGTTTGTCGTTTCTGTTCAAATCGATCATCTTTTAGCATACTTTTCAATCATATTAGCTCACTGAAGTGGTTCTGCGAACGTTCCGTTATTCTTGAAATTATTTTTTTGCGATATTTTAAAAGATACATCCCATACAAAGTTAGTCGAATTTTACACTTTTTCAGTCACCGTGAAATATTTTGTCTTGATATTAACCGTCTTTATATTGACCGTCGCGTCGAGCCCGTTGCGTAGACACCTCGATTGTGTAGATCGGACCTGTTGCACTTCAAAAACGTCGCAATATGGATTCTGTTTGCAATAATTTTAGCGTTTTCACCTACTTTAGACACTGAATATTTTTCGTTTTGAAGTTCAGTTTGAAATGTTTAAGTTTGTCTTTTCTGTTCAAATCGATCATCGTTTAGCATACTTTGCAATCATATTAGCTCAGTGGAGTAGTTTCGCGCACGCTCCGATGTTGAAGTAGGTACTCTTTTGCTATATTTTAAAAGATACATCCCATACAAAGTTAGTCGAATTTTACACTTTTTCGGTCACCGTGAAATATTTTGTCTTGATATTAACCGACTTTATATTGACCGTCGCGTCGATATCGTCGCTTTGACACATCGTTTGTGTAGATCGGACCTATTGCACTTCAAAAACATCGCAATATGGATTCTGTTTGCAATAATTTTAGCGTTTTCACCTACTTTCGACACTGAATATTTGTCGTTTTGAAGCTTAGTTTGAAATGTTTTAGTTTGTCGTTTCTGTTCAAATCGATCATCTTTTAGCATACTTTTCGATCATATTAGCTCAATGAAGTGGTATTGCGAACGTTCCGCTTTTCTTGTAAGTACTTTTTTGCGATATTATAAAAGATACATCCCATACAAAGTTAGTCGAATTTTACACTTTTTCGGTCACCGTGAAATATTTTGTCTTGATATTAACCGACTTTATATTGACCGTCGCGTCGATATCGTCGCTTTGACACATCGTTTGTGTAGATCGGACCTGTTGCACTTCAAAAACATCGCAAAAAAGATTCTGTTTGCAATAATTTTAGCGTTTTCACCTACTTTCGACACTGAATATTTGTCGTTTTAAAGCTCAGTTTGAAATGTTTTAGTTTGTCGTTTCTGTCCAAATCGATCATCGTTTAGCATACTTTTCGATCATATTAGCTCAGTGGAGTAGTTTTGCGCACGCGTCGCTGTTGAAGTAGGTACCCTTCTGCGTTATTTTAAAAGATACATCCCATACAAAGGTAGTCGAATTTTACACTTTTTCAGTCACCGTGAAATATTTTGTCTTGATATTAACCGACTTTATATTGACCGTCGCGTCGAGCCCGTTGCGTTGACACCTCGTTTGTGTAGATCGGACCTGTTGCACTTCAAAACCATCGCAAAATAGATTCTGTTTGCAATAATTTTAGCGTTTTCATCTACTTTAGACACTGAATATTTGTCGTTTTAAAGCACAGTATGAAATATTTTAGTTTGTCGTTTCTGTTCAAATCGATCATCTTTTAGCATACTTTTTGATCATATTAGCTCATCGAAGTGGTTTTACGCACGTTCCGCTGTTCTTGTAAGTACTCTTTTGCGATATTTTAAAAGATACATCCCATACAAAGTTAGTCGAATTTTACACTTTTTCGGTCACCGTGAAATATTTTGTCTTGATATTAACCGACTTTATATTGACCGTCGCGTCGATATCGTCGCTTTGACAAATCGTTTGTGTAGACCGGACATGTTGCACTTCAGAAACGTCGCAATATGGATTCTGTTTGCAAAAATTTTAGCGTTTTCACCTACTTTAGACACTGAATATTTTTCGTTTTGAAGTTCAGTTTGAAATGTTTAAGTTTGTCGTTTCTGTTCAAATCGATCATCGTTTAGCATACTTAGCAATCATATTAGCTCAGTGGAGTAGTTTCGCGCACGCTCCGCTGTTGAAGTAGGTACTCTTTTGCGATATTTTAAAAGATACATCCCATACAAAGTTAGTCGAATTTTACACTTTTTCGGTCACCGTGAAATATTTTGTCTTGATATTAACCGACTTTATATTGACCGTCGCGTCGATATCGTCGCTTTGACACATCGTTTGTGTAGATCGGACCTGTTGCACTTCAAAAACATCGCAAAAAAGATTCTGTTTGCAATAATTTTAGCGTTTTCACCTACTTTCGACACTGAATATTTGTCGTTTTAAAGCTCAGTTTGAAATGTTTTAGTTTGTCGTTTCTGTCCAAATCGATCATCGTTTAGCATACTTTTCGATCATATTAGCTCAGTGGAGTAGTTTTGCGCACGCGTCGCTGTTGAAGTAGGTACCCTTCTGCGTTATTTTAAAAGATACATCCCATACAAAGGTAGTCGAATTTTACACTTTTTCAGTCACCGTGAAATATTTTGTCTTGATATTAACCGACTTTATATTGACCGTCGCGTCGAGCCCGTTGCGTTGACACCTCGTTTGTGTAGATCGGACCTGTTGCACTTCAAAACCATCGCAAAATAGATTCTGTTTGCAATAATTTTAGCGTTTTCATCTACTTTAGACACTGAATATTTATCGTTTTAAAGCACAGTATGAAATATTTTAGTTTGTCGTTTCTGTTCAAATCGATCATCTTTTAGCATACTTTTTGATCATGTTAGCTCATCGAAGTGGTTTTACGCACGTTCCGCTGTTCTTGTAAGTACTCTTTTGCGATATTTTAAAAGATACATCCCATACAAAGTTAGTCGAATTTTACACTTTTTCGGTCACCGTGAAATATTTTGTCTTGATATTAAGCGACTTTATATTGACCGTCGCGTCGAGCCCGTTGCGTAGACACCTTGTTTGTGTAGATTGGACCTGTTGCACTTCAAAAACCTTGCAATATAGATTCTGTTTGCAATAATTTTAGCGTTTTCACCTACTTAAGACACTGAATATTTGTCGTTTTGAAGCTCAGTTTGAAATGTTTTAGTTTGTCGTTTCTGTTCAAATCGATCATCGTTTAGCATACTTTTCGATCATATTAGCTCAGTGAAGTAGTTTTGCGCACGCTCCGCTGTTGAAAAAGGTACTCTCTGCGATATTTTAAAAGATACATCCCATACAAAGTTAGTCGAATTTTACACTTTATCGGTCACCGTGAAATATTTTGTCTTGATATTAACCGACTTTTTATTGACCGTCGCGTCGAGCCCGTTGCGTAGACACCTCGATTGTGTAGATTGGACCTGTTGCACTTCAAAAACGTCGCAATATGGATTCTGTTTGCAATAATTTTAGCGTTTTCACCTACTTTAGACACTGAATATTTGTCGTTTTGAAGCTCAGTTTGAAATGTTTTAGTTTGTCGTTTCTGTTCAAATCGATCATCGTTTAGCTTACTTTTCAATCATATTAGCTCAGTGGAGTAGTTTTGCGCACGCTCCGCTGTTAAAGTAGGTACTCTTTTGCGATATTTTGAAAGATACATCACATACAAAGTTAGTCGAATTTTACACTTTTTCGGTCACCGTGAAATATTTTGTCTTTATATTAACCGACTTTCTATTGGCCGTCGCGTCGATATCGTCGCTTTGACACATCGTTTGTGTAGATCGGACCTATTGCACTTCAAAAACATCGCAATATGGATTCTGTTTGCAATAATTTAAGCGTTTTCACCTACTTTCGACACTGAATATTTGTCGTTTTGAAGCTTAGTTTGAAATGTTTTAGTTTGTCGTTTCTGTTCAAATCGATCATCTTTTAGCATACTTTTCGATCATATTAGCCCACCTAAGTGGTTCTGCGAACGTTCCGCTTTTCTTGTAAGTACTTTTTTGCGATATTTTAAAAGATACATCCCATACAAAGTTAGTCGAATTTTACACTTTTTCGGTCACCGTGAAATATTTTGTCTTGATATTAACCGACTTTATATTGACCGTCGCGTCGATATCGTCGCTTTGACAAATCGTTTGTGTAGACCGGACCTGTTGCACTTCAAAAACGTCGCAATATGGATTCTGTTTGCAAAAATTTTAGCGTTTTCACCTACTTTAGACACTGAATATTTTTCGTTTTGAAGTTCAGTTTGAAATGTTTAAGTTTGTCGTTTCTGTTCAAATCGATCATCGTTTAGCATACTTAGCAATCATATTAGCTCAGTGGAGTAGTTTCGCGCACGCTCCGCTGTTGAAGTAGGTACTCTTTTGCGATATTTTAAAAGATACATCCCATACAAAGTTAGTCGAATTTTACACTTTTTCGGTCACCGTGAAATATTTTGTCTTGATATTAACCGACTTTATATTGACCGTCGCGTCGATATCGTCGCTTTGACACATCGTTTGTGTAGATCGGACCTGTTGCACTTCAAAAACAGCGCAAAAAAGATTCTGTTTGCAATAATTTTAGCGTTTTCACCTACTTTCGACACTGAATATTTGTCGTTTTGAAGCTCAGTTTGAAAAGTTTTAGTTTGTCGTTTCTGTTCAAATCGATCATCGTTTAGCATACTTTTCGATCATATTAGCTCAGTGGAGTAGTTTTGCGCACGCGTTGCTGTTGAAGTAGGTACCCTTCTGCGTTATTTTAAAAGATACATCCCATACAATGTAAGTCAAAATTTACACTTTTTCGGTCACCGTGAAATATTTTGTCTTGATATTAACCGACTTTCTATTGGCCGTCGCGTCGATATCGTCGCTTTGGCACCTATTTTATGTAGATCGGACCTGTTGCACTTCAAAAACATCGCAATATGGATTCTGTTTGCAATAATTTTAGCGTTGTCACCTACTTAAGACACTGAATATTTGTCGTTTTGAAGCTTTGTTTGAAATGTTTTAGTTTGTCGTTTCTGTTCAAATCGATCATCTTTTAGCATACTTTTCGATCATATTAGCTCAATGAAGTGATTCTGCGAACGTTTCGCTGTTCTTGTAAGTACTCTTTTGCGACAATTTAAAAGATACATCCCATACAAAGTTAGTCGAATTTTACACTTTATCGGTCACCGTGAAATATTTTGTCTTGATATTAACCGACTTTATATTGACCGTCGCGTCAAGCCCGTTGCGTAGACACATCATTTGTGTAGATCGGACCTGTTGCACTTCAAAAACATCGCAAAATAGATTCTGTTTGCAATAATTTTAGCGTTTTCACCTACTTAAGACACTGAATATTTGTCGTTTTGAAGCTCAGTTTGAAATGTTTTAGTTTGTCGTTTCTGTTCAAATCGATCATCGTTTAGCATACTTTTCGATCATATTAGCTCAGTGGAGTAGTTTTGCGCACGCTCCGCTGTTGAAAAAGGTACTCTCTGCGATATTTTAAAAGATGCATCCCATACAAAGTTAGTCGAATTTTACACTTTTTCAGTCACCGTGAAATATTTTGTCTTCATATTAACCGACTTTATATACCGTCGCGTCGAGCCCGTTGCGTATACACCTCGTTTGTGTAGATTAAACCTGTTGCACTTCAAAAACATCACAAAATAGATTCTGTTTGCAATAATTTTAGCGTTTTCACCTACTTTAGACACTGAATATTTGTCGTTTTGAAGCTCAGTTTGAAATGTTTTAGTTTGTCGTTTCTGTTCAAATCGATCATCGTTTAGCATACTTTTCAATCATATTAGCTTAGTGGAGTAGTTTTGCGCACGCTTCGCTTTTGAAAAAGGTACTCTCTGCGATATTTTAAAAAATACATCCCATACAAAGTTAGTCGAATTTTACACTTTTTCGGTCACCGTGAAATATTTTGTCTTGATATTAACCGACTTTATATTGACCGTCGCGTCGAGCCCGTTGCGTAGACACCTCGTTTGTGTAGATTGGACCTGTTGCACTTCAAAAACCTCGCAATATAGATTCTGTTTGCAATAATTTTAGCGTTTTCACCTACTTTAGACACTGAATATTTGTCGTTTTAAAGCACAGTATGAAATATTTTAGTTTGTCGTTTCTGTTCAAATCGATCATCTTTTAGCATACTTTTGATCATATTAGCTCATCGAAGTGGTTTTGCACACGTTCCGCTGTTCTTGTAAGTACTCTTTTGCGATATTTTAAAAGATACATCCCATACAAAGTTAGTCGAATTTTACACTTTTTCGGTCACCGTGAAATATTTTGTCTTGATATTAAGCGACTTTATATTGACCGTCGCGTCGAGCCCGTTGCGTAGACACCTCGTTTGTGTAGATTGGACCTGTTGCACTTCAAAAACCTCGCAATATAGATTCTGTTTGCAATAATTTTAGCGTTTTCACCTACTTAAGACACTGAATATTTGTCGTTTTGAAGCTCAGTTTGAAATGTTTTAGTTTGTCGTTTCTGTTCAAATCGATCATCGTTTAGCATACTTTTCGATCATATTAGCTCAGTGAAGTAGTTTTGCGCACGCTCCGCTGTTGAAAAAGGTACTCTCTGCGATATTTTAAAAGATACATCCCATACAAAGTTAGTCGAATTTTACACTTTATCGGTCACCGTGAAATATTTTGTCTTGATATTAACCGATTTTTTATTGACCGTCGCGTCGAGCCCGTTGCGTAGACACCTCGATTGTGTAGATTGGACCTGTTGCACTTCAAAAACCTCGCAATATGGATTATGTTTGCAATAATTTTAGCGTTTTCACCTACTTTAGACACTGAATATTTGTCGTTTTGAAGCTCAGTTTGAAATGTTTTAGTTTGTCGTTTCTGTTCAAATCGATCATCGTTTAGCTTACTTTTCAATCATATTAGCTCAGTGGAGTAGTTTTGCGCACGCTCCGCTGTTGAAGTAGGTACTCTTTTGCGATATTTTGAAAGATACATCCCATACAAAGTTAGTCGAATTTTACACTTTTTCGGTCACCGTGAAATATTTTGTCTTTATATTAACCGACTTTCTATTGACCGTCGCGTTGATATCGTCGCTTTGGCACCTATTTTATGTAGATCGGACCTGTTGCACTTCAAAAACATCGCAATATGGATTCTGTTTGCAATAATTTTAGCGTTGTCACCTACTTAAGACACTGAATATTTGTCGTTTTGAAGCTTTGTTTGAAATGTTTAAGTTTGTCGTTTCTGTTCAAATCGATCATCTTTTAGCATACTTTTCGATCATATTAGCTCAATGAAGTGATTCTGCGAACGTTTCGCTGTTCTTGTAAGTACTCTTTTGCGACAATTTAAAAGATACATCCCATACAAAGTTAGTCGAATTTTACACTTTATCGGTCACCGTGAAATATTTTGTCTTGATATTAACCGACTTTATATTGACCGTCGCGTTAAGCCCGTTGCGTAGACACCGCATTTGTGTAGATCAAATCTGTTGCACTTCAAAAACATCGCAAAATAGATTCTGTTTGCAATAATTTTAGCGTTTTCACCTACTTAAGACACTGAATATTTGTCGTTTTGAAGCTCAGTTTGAAATGTTTTAGTTTGTCGTTTCTGTTCAAATCGATCATCGTTTAGCATACTTTTCGATCATATTAGCTCAGTGGAGTAGTTTTGCGCACGCTCCGCTGTTGAATAAGGTACTCTCTGCGATATTTTAAAAGATACATCCCATACAAAGTTAGTCGAATTTTACACTTTTTCAGTCACCGTGAAATATTTTGTCTTCATATTAACCGACTTTATATACCGTCGCGTCGAGCCCGTTGCGTATACACCTCGTTTGTGTAGATTAAACCTGTTGCACTTCAAAAACATCACAAAATAGATTCTGTTTGCAATAATTTTAGCGTTTTCACCTACTTTAGACACTGAATATTTGTCGTTTTGAAGCTCAGTTTGAAATGTTTTAGTTTGTCGTTTCTGTTCAAATCGATCATCGTTTAGCATACTTTTCAATCATATTAGCTTAGTGGAGTAGTTTTGCGCACGCTTCGCTTTTGAAAAAGGTACTCTCTGCGATATTTTAAAAATACATCCCATACAAAGTTAGTCGAATTTTACACTTTTTCGGTCACCGTGAAATATTTTGTCTTGATATTAACCGACTTTATATTGACCGTCGCGTCGAGCCCGTTGCGTAGACACCTCGTTTGTGTAGATCGGACCTGTTGCACTTCAAAAACATCGCAATATGGATTCTGTTTGGAATAATTTTAGCGATTTCACCTACTTTAGACACTGAACATTTGTCTTTTTGAAGCTTAGTTTGAAATGTTTTAGTTTGTCGTTTCTGTTCAAATCGATCATCTTTTAGCATACTTTTCGATCATATTAGCTCACTTAAGTGGTTCCGCGCACGTTTCGCCGTTTTTGTAAATACTCTTTTGCGATGATTTAAAAGATACATCCCATAAATAGTAAGTCGAATTTTACACTTTTTCGGTCACCGTGAAATATTTTGTCTTGATATAAACCGACTTTATATTGACCGTCGCGTCGAGCCCGTTGCGTAGACACCTCGATTGTGTAGATCGGACCTGTTGCACTTCAAAAACGTCGCAATATGGATTCTGTTTGCAATAATTTTAGCGTTTTCACCTACTTTAGACACTGAATATTTTTCGTTTTGAAGTTCAGTTTGAAATGTTTAAGTTTGTCGTTTCTGTTCAAATCGATCATCGTTTAGCATACTTTGCAATCATATTAGCTCAGTGAAGTAGTTTCGCGCACGCTCCGCTGTTGAAAAAGGTACTCTTTTGCGATATTTTTAAAGATACATCCCATACAAAGTTAGTCGAATTTTACACTTTTTCGGTCACCGTGAAATATTTTGTCTTGATATTAACCGACTTTTTATTGACCGTCGCGTCGATATCGTCGCTTTGACAAATCGTTTGTGTAGATCAGACCTGTTGCACTTCAAAAACGTCGCAATATGGATTCTGTTTGCAAAAATTTTAGCGTTTTCACCTACTTTAGATACTGAATATTTGTCGTTTTAAAGCTCAGTTTTAAATGTTTTAGTTTGTCGTTTCTGTTCAAGTCGAATATCTTGTAGCATACTTTTCGATCATATTAGCTCACCGGAGTGTTTGTGCGCACGCTTTGCTGTAAAACTAGGTACTCCTTTGCGTTAATTTTAAAGATACATCCCATACAAAGTTAGTCGAACTTTACACTTTTTCGGTCACCGTGAAATATTTTGTCTTGATATTAACCGACTTTATATTGACCGTCGCGTCGATATCGTCGCTTTGACACCTCGTTTGTGTAGATCGGACCTGTTGCACTTCAAAAACGTCGCAATATGGATTCTGTTTGCAATAATTTTAGCGTTTTCACCTACTTTAGACACTGAATATTTGTCGTTTTGAAGCTCAGTTTGAAATGTTTTAGTTTGTCGTTTCTGTTCAAATCGTTCATCGTTTAGCATACTTTTCGATCATATTAGCTCAGTGGAGTAGTTTTGCGCACGCGTCGCTTATAAAATAGGTACCCTCCTGCGTTATTTTAAAAGATACATCCCATACAAAAATAGTCGAATTTTACACTTTTTCAGTCACCGTGAAATATTTTGTCTTGATTTTATCCAACTTTATATTGACCGTCGCGTCGAGCCCGTTGCGTAGACACCTCGTTTGTTTAGATCAAACCTGTTGCACTTCAAAAACATCGCAAAATAGATTCTGTTTGCAATAATTTTAGCGTTTATACCTACTTTATACACTGAATATTTGTCGTTTTAAAGCTCAGTTTGAAATGTTTTAGTTTGTCGTTTCTGTTCAAATCGATCATCGTTTAGCATACTTTTCGATCATATTAGCTCAGTGGAGAAGTTTTGCGCACGCTTCGCTGTTAAAGTAGGTACTCTCCTGCGATATTTTAAAAGATACATCCCATACAAAGTTAGTCGAATTTTACACTTTATCGGTCACCGTGAAATATTTTGTCTTGATATTAACCGACTTTATATTGACCGTCGCGTCAAGCCCGTTGCGTATACACCTCGTTTGTAAAGATTGGACCTGTTGCACTTTAAAAAACGTCGCAATATGGATTCTGTTTGCAATAATTATAGCGTTTTAACCTACTTTAGACACTGAATATTTGTCGTTTTGAAGCTCAGTTTGAAATGTTTTAGTTTGTCTTTTCTGTTCAAATCGATCATCTTTTAGCATACTTTTCAATCATATAAGCTCAATAAAGTGGTTCTGCGAACGTTTCGCCGTTCTTGTAAGTACTCTTTTGCGATATTTTAAAAGATACATCCCATACAAAGTTAGTCGAATTTAACACTTTTTCGGTCACCGTGAAATATTTTGTCTTGATATTAACCGACTTTATATTGACCGTCGCGTCGAGCCCGTTGCGTAGACACCTCGTTTGTGTAGATCAGACCTGTTGCACTTCAAAAACATCGCAATATGGATTCTGTTTGCAATAATTTTAGCGTTTTTACCTAATTTCGACATTGAATATTTGTCGTTTTGAAGCTCAGTTTGAAATGTTTTAGTTTGTCGTTTCTGCTCAAATCGATCATCTTTTAGCATACTTTTCGATCATATTAGCTCACTGAAGTGGTTCCGCGCACGTTCCGCTGTTCTTTTAAGGTACTCTTTTGCGATAATTTGAAAGATACATCCCATACAAAGTAAGTCGAATTTTACACTTTTTCAGTCTCCGTGAAATATTTTGTCTTGATATTAACCGACTTTTATTGACCGTCGCGTCGAGCCCGTTGCGTTGACACCTCGTTTGTGTAGATCGGACCTGTTGCACTTCAAAAACATCGCAAAATAGATTCTGTTTGCAATAATTTTAGCGTTTTCACCTACTTTAGACACTGAATATTTGTCGTTTTGAAGCTTTGTTTGAAATGTTTTAGTTTGTCGTTTCTGTTCAAATCGATCATCTTTTAGCATACTTTTCGATCATATTAGCTCACTGAAGTGGTTCCGCGCACGTTCCGCTGTTCTTGTAAGGTACTCTTTTGCGATAATTTGAAAGATACATCCCATACAAAGTAAGTCGAATTTTACACTTTTTCGGTCACCGTGAAATATTTTGTCTTGATATTAACCGACTTTTTATTGACCGTCGCGTCGAACCCGTTGCGTTGACACCTCTTTTGTGTAGATCAAACCTGTTGCACTTCAAAAACATCGCAAAAAAGATTCTGTTTGCAATAATTTTAGCGTTTTCACCTACTTTAGACACTGAATATTTGTCGTTCCGAAGCTCAGTTTGAAATGTTTTAGTTTGTCGTTTCTGTTCAAATCGATCATCGTTTAGCATACTTTTCGATCATATTAGCTCAGTGGAGTAGTTTAGCGCACGCGTCGCTTATAAAATAGGTACCCTCCTGCGTTATTTTAAAAGATACATCCCATACAAAAATAGTCGAATTTTACACTTTTTCAGTCACCGTGAAATATTTTGTCTTGATTTTATCCAACTTTATATTGACCGTCGCGTCGAGCCCGTTGCGTAGACACCTCGTTTGTTTAGATCAAACCTGTTGCACTTCAAAAACATCGCAAAATAGATTCTGTTTGCAATAATTTTAGCGTTTATACCTACTTTATACACTGAATATTTGTCGTTTTAAAGCTCAGTTTGAAATGTTTTAGTTTGTCGTTTCTGTTCAAATCGATCATCGTTTAGCATACTTTTCGATCATATTAGCTCAGTGGAGAAGTTTTGCGCACGCTTCGCTGTTAAAGTAGGTACTCTCCTGCGATATTTTAAAAGATACATCCCATACAAAGTTAGTCGAATTTTACACTTTATCGGTCACCGTGAAATATTTTGTCTTGATATTAACCGACTTTATATTGACCGTCGCGTCAAGCCCGTTGCGTATACACCTCGTTTGTAAAGATTGGACCTGTTGCACTTTAAAAAACGTCGCAATATGGATTCTGTTTGCAATAATTATAGCGTTTTAACCTACTTTAGACACTGAATATTTGTCGTTTTGAAGCTCAGTTTGAAATGTTTTAGTTTGTCTTTTCTGTTCAAATCGATCATCTTTTAGCATACTTTTCAATCATATAAGCTCAATAAAGTGGTTCTGCGAACGTTTCGCCGTTCTTGTAAGTACTCTTTTGCGATATTTTAAAAGATACATCCCATACAAAGTTAGTCGAATTTAACACTTTTTCGGTCACCGTGAAATATTTTGTCTTGATATTAACCGACTTTATATTGACCGTCGCGTCGAGCCCGTTGCGTAGACACCTCGTTTGTGTAGATCAGACCTGTTGCACTTCAAAAACATCGCAATATGGATTCTGTTTGCAATAATTTTAGCGTTTTTACCTAATTTCGACATTGAATATTTGTCGTTTTGAAGCTCAGTTTGAAATGTTTTAGTTTGTCGTTTCTGCTCAAATCGATCATCTTTTAGCATACTTTTCGATCATATTAGCTCACTGAAGTGGTTCCGCGCACGTTCCGCTGTTCTTTTAAGGTACTCTTTTGCGATAATTTGAAAGATACATCCCATACAAAGTAAGTCGAATTTTACACTTTTTCAGTCTCCGTGAAATATTTTGTCTTGATATTAACCGACTTTTATTGACCGTCGCGTCGAGCCCGTTGCGTTGACACCTCGTTTGTGTAGATCGGACCTGTTGCACTTCAAAAACATCGCAAAATAGATTCTGTTTGCAATAATTTTAGCGTTTTCACCTACTTTAGACACTGAATATTTGTCGTTTTGAAGCTTTGTTTGAAATGTTTTAGTTTGTCGTTTCTGTTCAAATCGATCATCTTTTAGCATACTTTTCGATCATATTAGCTCACTGAAGTGGTTCCGCGCACGTTCCGCTGTTCTTGTAAGGTACTCTTTTGCGATAATTTGAAAGATACATCCCATACAAAGTAAGTCGAATTTTACACTTTTTCGGTCACCGTGAAATATTTTGTCTTGATATTAACCGACTTTTTATTGACCGTCGCGTCGAACCCGTTGCGTTGACACCTCTTTTGTGTAGATCAAACCTGTTGCACTTCAAAAACATCGCAAAAAAGATTCTGTTTGCAATAATTTTAGCGTTTTCACCTACTTTAGACACTGAATATTTGTCGTTCCGAAGCTCAGTTTGAAATGTTTTAGTTTGTCGTTTCTGTTCAAATCGATCATCGTTTAGCATACTTTTCGATCATATTAGCTCAGTGGAGTAGTTTAGCGCACGCGTCGCTGTTGAAGTAGGTACCCTTCTGCGTTATTTTAAAAGATACATCCCATACAAAGTTAGTCGAATTTTACACTTTTTCAGTCACCGTGAAATATTTTGTCTTGATATTAACCGACTTTTTATTGACCGTCGCGTCGAGCCCGTTGCGTTGACACCTTGTTTGTGTAGATGAAACCTGTTGCACTTTAAAAACATCGCAAAATAGATTCTGTTTGCAATATTTTAGCGTTTTTACCTACTTTAAACACTGAATATTTGTCGTTTTAAAGCTCAGTTTGAAATGTTTTAGTTTGTCGTTTCTGTTCAAATCGATCATCTTTTAGCATAATTTTCGATCATATTAGCTCACCGGAGTGTTTGTGCGCACGCTTCGCTGTTAAAATAGGTACTCTTTTGCGATATTTTAAAAGATACATCCCATACAAAGTTAGTCGAATTTTACACTTTTTCAGTCACCGTGAAATATTTTGTCTTGATATTAACCGACTTTTTATTGACCGTCGCGTCGAGCCCGTTGCGTTGACACCTTGTTTGTGTAGATCAAACCTGTTGCACTTCAAAAACTTCGCAAAATAGATTCTCTTTGCAATAATTTTAGCGTTTTAACCTACTTTAGACACTGAATATTTGTCGTTTTGAAGCTCAGTTTGAAATGTTATAGTTTGTCGTTTCTGTTCAAATCGATCATCGTTTAGCATATTTTTCGATCATATTAGCTCAATGGAGTAGTTTTGCGCACGCGTCGCTGTTGAAGTAGGTACCCTCCTGCGTTATTTTAAAAGATACATCCCATACAAAGTTAGTCGAATTTTACACTTTTTCGGTCACCGTGAAATATTTTGTCTTGATATTAACCGACTTTATATTGACCGTCGCGTCGATATCGTCGCTTTGACACCTCGTTTGTGTAGATCGGACCTGTTGCACTTCAGAAACGTCGCAATATGGATTCTGTTTGCAATAATTTTAGCGTTTTCACCTACTTTAGACACTGAATATTTGTCGTTTTGAAGCTTTGTTTGAAATGTTTTAGTTTGTCGTTTCTGTTCAAATCGATCATCTTTTAGCATACTTTTCGATCATATTAGCTCACTGAAGTGGTTCCGCGCACGTTCCGCTGTTCTTGTAAGGTACTCTTTTGCGATAATTTGAAAGATACATCCCATACAAAGTAAGTCGAATTTTACACTTTTTCGGTCACCGTGAAATATTTTGTCTTGATATTAACCGACTTTTTATTGACCGTCGCGTCGAACCCGTTGCGTAGACACCTCTTTTGTGTAGATCAAACCTGTTGCACTTAAAAAACATCGCAAAAAAGATTCTGTTTGCAATAATTTTAGCGTTTTCACCTACTTTAGACACTGAATATTTGTCGTTCCGAAGCTCAGTTTGAAATGTTTTAGTTTGTCGTTTCTGTTCAAATCGATCATCGTTTAGCATACTTTTCGATCATATTAGCTCAGTGGAGTAGATTAGCGCACGCGTCGCTGTTGAAGTAGGTACCCTTCTGCGTTATTTTAAAAGATACATCCCATACAAAGTTAGTCGAATTTTACACTTTTTCAGTCACCGTGAAATATTTTGTCTTGATATTAACCGACTTTTTATTGACCGTCGCGTCGAGCCCGTTGCGTTGACACCTTGTTTGTGTAGATCAAACCTGTTGCACTTCAAAAACATCGCAAAATAGATTCTGTTTGCAATATTTTAGCGTTTTTACCTACTTTAAACACTGAATATTTGTCGTTTTAAAGCTCAGTTTGAAATGTTTTAGTTTGTCGTTTCTGTTCAAATCGATCATCGTTTAGCATACTTTTCGATCATATTAGCTCAGTGGAGTAGTTTTGCGCACGCTCCGCTGTTGAAAAAGGTACTCTCTGCGATATTTTAAAAGATGCATCCCATACAAAGTTAGTCGAATTTTACACTTTTTCAGTCACCGTGAAATATTTTGTCTTCATATTAACCGACTTTATATACCGTCGCGTCGAGCCCGTTGCGTATACACCTCGTTTGTGTAGATTAAACCTGTTGCACTTCAGAAACATCACAAAATAGATTCTGTTTGCAATAATTTTAGCGTTTTCACCTACTTTAGACACTGAATATTTGTCGTTTTGAAGCTCAGTTTGAAATGTTTTAGTTTGTCGTTTCTGTTCAAATCGATCATCGTTTAGCATACTTTTCAATCATATTAGCTTAGTGGAGTAGTTTTGCGCACGCTTAGCTTTTGAAAAAGGTACTTTCTGCGATATTTTAAAAAATACATCCCATACAAAGTTAGTCGAATTTTACACTTTTTCGGTCACCGTGAAATATTTTGTCTTGATATTAACCGACTTTATATTGACCGTCGCGTCGAGCCCGTTGCGTAGACACCTCGTTTGTGTAGATCAGACCTGTTGCACTTCAAAAACATCGCAATATGGATTCTGTTTGGAATAATTTTAGCGTTTTCACCTACTTTAGACACTGAATATTTTTCGTTTTGAAGTTCAGTTTGAAATGTTTAAGTTTGTCTTTTCTGTTCAAATCGATCATCTTTTAGCATACTTTTCAATCATATTAGCTCACTGAAGTGGTTCTGCGAACGTTCCGTTATTCTTGAAAGCATTTTTTTGCGATATTTTAAAAGATACATCCCATACAAAGTTAGTCGAATTTTACACTTTTTCAGTCACCGTGAAATATTTTGTCTTGATATTAACCGACTTTATATTGACCGTCGCGTCGAGCCCGTTGCGTAGACACCTAGTTTGTGTAGATCAGTCCTGTTGCACTTCAAAAACATCGCAATATGGATTCTGTTTGCAATAATTTTAGCGTTTTCACCTACTTTCGACACTGAATATTTGTCGTTTTGAAGCTAAGTTTGAAATGTTTTAGTTTGTCGTTTCTGTTCAAATCGATCATCTTTTAGCATACTTTTCAATCATATTAGCTCACTGAAGTGGTTCTGCGAACGTTCCGTTATTCTTGAAATTATTTTTTTGCGATATTTTAAAAGATACATCCCATACAAAGTTAGTCGAATTTTACACTTTTTCAGTCACCGTGAAATATTTTGTCTTGATATTAACCGTCTTTATATTGACCGTCGCGTCGAGCCCGTTGCGTAGACACCTCGATTGTGTAGATCGGACCTGTTGCACTTCAAAAACGTCGCAATATGGATTCTGTTTGCAATAATTTTAGCGTTTTCACCTACTTTAGACACTGAATATTTTTCGTTTTGAAGTTCAGTTTGAAATGTTTAAGTTTGTCTTTTCTGTTCAAATCGATCATCGTTTAGCATACTTTGCAATCATATTAGCTCAGTGGAGTAGTTTCGCGCACGCTCCGATGTTGAAGTAGGTACTCTTTTGCTATATTTTAAAAGATACATCCCATACAAAGTTAGTCGAATTTTACACTTTTTCGGTCACCGTGAAATATTTTGTCTTGATATTAACCGACTTTATATTGACCGTCGCGTCGATATCGTCGCTTTGACACATCGTTTGTGTAGATCGGACCTATTGCACTTCAAAAACATCGCAATATGGATTCTGTTTGCAATAATTTTAGCGTTTTCACCTACTTTCGACACTGAATATTTGTCGTTTTGAAGCTTAGTTTGAAATGTTTTAGTTTGTCGTTTCTGTTCAAATCGATCATCTTTTAGCATACTTTTCGATCATATTAGCTCAATGAAGTGGTATTGCGAACGTTCCGCTTTTCTTGTAAGTACTTTTTTGCGATATTTTAAAAGATACATCCCATACAAAGTTAGTCGAATTTTACACTTTTTCGGTCACCGTGAAATATTTTGTCTTGATATTAACCGACTTTATATTGACCGTCGCGTCGATATCGTCGCTTTGACAAATCGTTTGTGTAGACCGGACATGTTGCACTTCAGAAACGTCGCAATATGGATTCTGTTTGCAAAAATTTTAGCGTTTTCACCTACTTTAGACACTGAATATTTTTCGTTTTGAAGTTCAGTTTGAAATGTTTAAGTTTGTCGTTTCTGTTCAAATCGATCATCGTTTAGCATACTTAGCAATCATATTAGCTCAGTGGAGTAGTTTCGCGCACGCTCCGCTGTTGAAGTAGGTACTCTTTTGCGATATTTTAAAAGATACATCCCATACAAAGTTAGTCGAATTTTACACTTTTTCGGTCACCGTGAAATATTTTGTCTTGATATTAACCGACTTTATATTGACCGTCGCGTCGATATCGTCGCTTTGACACATCGTTTGTGTAGATCGGACCTGTTGCACTTCAAAAACATCGCAAAAAAGATTCTGTTTGCAATAATTTTAGCGTTTTCACCTACTTTCGACACTGAATATTTGTCGTTTTAAAGCTCAGTTTGAAATGTTTTAGTTTGTCGTTTCTGTCCAAATCGATCATCGTTTAGCATACTTTTCGATCATATTAGCTCAGTGGAGTAGTTTTGCGCACGCGTCGCTGTTGAAGTAGGTACCCTTCTGCGTTATTTTAAAAGATACATCCCATACAAAGGTAGTCGAATTTTACACTTTTTCAGTCACCGTGAAATATTTTGTCTTGATATTAACCGACTTTATATTGACCGTCGCGTCGAGCCCGTTGCGTTGACACCTCGTTTGTGTAGATCGGACCTGTTGCACTTCAAAACCATCGCAAAATAGATTCTGTTTGCAATAATTTTAGCGTTTTCATCTACTTTAGACACTGAATATTTGTCGTTTTAAAGCACAGTATGAAATATTTTAGTTTGTCGTTTCTGTTCAAATCGATCATCTTTTAGCATACTTTTTGATCATATTAGCTCATCGAAGTGGTTTTACGCACGTTCCGCTGTTCTTGTAAGTACTCTTTTGCGATATTTTAAAAGATACATCCCATACAAAGTTAGTCGAATTTTACACTTTTTCGGTCACCGTGAAATATTTTGTCTTGATATTAACCGACTTTATATTGACCGTCGCGTCGATATCGTCGCTTTGACAAATCGTTTGTGTAGACCGGACATGTTGCACTTCAGAAACGTCGCAATATGGATTCTGTTTGCAAAAATTTTAGCGTTTTCACCTACTTTAGACACTGAATATTTTTCGTTTTGAAGTTCAGTTTGAAATGTTTAAGTTTGTCGTTTCTGTTCAAATCGATCATCGTTTAGCATACTTAGCAATCATATTAGCTCAGTGGAGTAGTTTCGCGCACGCTCCGCTGTTGAAGTAGGTACTCTTTTGCGATATTTTAAAAGATACATCCCATACAAAGTTAGTCGAATTTTACACTTTTTCGGTCACCGTGAAATATTTTGTCTTGATATTAACCGACTTTATATTGACCGTCGCGTCGAGCCCGTTGCGTTGACACCTCGTTTGTGTAGATCGGACCTGTTGCACTTCAAAACCATCGCAAAATAGATTCTGTTTGCAATAATTTTAGCGTTTTCATCTACTTTAGACACTGAATATTTGTCGTTTTAAAGCACAGTATGAAATATTTTAGTTTGTCGTTTCTGTTCAAATCGATCATCTTTTAGCATACTTTTTGATCATATTAGCTCATCGAAGTGGTTTTACGCACGTTCCGCTGTTCTTGTAAGTACTCTTTTGCGATATTTTAAAAGATACATCCCATACAAAGTTAGTCGAATTTTACACTTTTTCGGTCACCGTGAAATATTTTGTCTTGATATTAAGCGACTTTATATTGACCGTCGCGTCGAGCCCGTTGCGTAGATACCTAGTTTGTGTAGATTGGACCTGTTGCACTTCAAAAACCTCGCAATATAGATTCTGTTTGCAATAATTTTAGCGTTTTCACCTACTTAAGACACTGAATATTTGTCGTTTTGAAGCTCAGTTTGAAATGTTTTAGTTTGTCGTTTCTGTTCAAATCGATCATCGTTTAGCATACTTTTCGATCATATTAGCTCAGTGAAGTAGTTTTGCGCACGCTCCGCTGTTGAAAAAGGTACTCTCTGCGATATTTTAAAAGATACATCCCATACAAAGTTAGTCGAATTTTACACTTTATCGGTCACCGTGAAATATTTTGTCTTGATATTAACCGATTTTTTATTGACCGTCGCGTCGAGCCCGTTGCGTAGACACCTCGATTGTGTAGATTGGACCTGTTGCACTTCAAAAACCTCGCAATATGGATTATGTTTGCAATAATTTTAGCGTTTTCACCTACTTTAGACACTGAATATTTGTCGTTTTGAAGCTCAGTTTGAAATGTTTTAGTTTGTCGTTTCTGTTCAAATCGATCATCGTTTAGCTTACTTTTCAATCATATTAGCTCAGTGGAGTAGTTTTGCGCACGCTCCGCTGTTGAAGTAGGTACTCTTTTGCGATATTTTGAAAGATACATCACATACAAAGTTAGTCGAATTTTACACTTTTTCGGTCACCGTGAAATATTTTGTCTTTATATTAACCGACTTTCTATTGGCCGTCGCGTCGATATCGTCGCTTTGGCACCTATTTTATGTAGATCGGACCTGTTGCACTTCAAAAACATCGCAATATGGATTCTGTTTGCAATAATTTTAGCGTTGTCACCTACTTAAGACACTGAATATTTGTCGTTTTGAAGCTTTGTTTGAAATGTTTTAGTTTGTCGTTTCTGTTCAAATCGATCATCTTTTAGCATACTTTTCGATCATATTAGCTCAATGAAGTGATTCTGCGAACGTTTCGCTGTTCTTGTAAGTACTCTTTTGCGACAATTTAAAAGATACATCCCATACAAAGTTAGTCGAATTTTACACTTTATCGGTCACCGTGAAATATTTTGTCTTGATATTAACCGACTTTATATTGACCGTCGCGTCAAGCCCGTTGCGTAGACACCTCGTTTGTGTAGATTGGACCTGTTGCACTTTAAAAACGTCACAATATGGATTCTGTTTGCAATAATTTTAGCGTTTTCACCTACTTTAGACACTGAATATTTGTCGTTTTGAAGCTCAGTTTGAAATGTTTTAGTTTGTCGTTTCTGTTCAAATCGATCATCGTTTAGCATACTTTTCGATCATATTAGCTCAGTGGAGTAGTTTTGCGCACGCTCCGCTGTTGAAAAAGGTACTCTCTGCGATATTTTAAAAGATGCATCCCATACAAAGTTAGTCGAATTTTACACTTTTTCAGTCACCGTGAAATATTTTGTCTTCATATTAACCGACTTTATATACCGTCGCGTCGAGCCCGTTGCGTATACACCTCGTTTGTGTAGATTAAACCTGTTGCACTTCAAAAACATCACAAAATAGATTCTGTTTGCAATAATTTTAGCGTTTTCACCTACTTTAGACACTGAATATTTGTCGTTTTGAAGCTCAGTTTGAAATGTTTTAGTTTGTCGTTTCTGTTCAAATCGATCATCGTTTAGCATACTTTTCAATCATATTAGCTTAGTGGAGTAGTTTTGCTCACGCTTCGCTTTTGAAAAAGGTACTCTCTGCGATATTTTAAAAAATACATCCCATACAAAGTTAGTCGAATTTTACACTTTTTCGGTCACCGTGAAATATTTTGTCTTGATATTAACCGACTTTATATTGACCGTCGCGTCGAGCCCGTTGCGTAGACACCTCGTTTGTGTAGATCAGACCTGTTGCACTTCAAAAACATCGCAATATGGATTCTGTTTGGAATAATTTTAGCGTTTTCACCTACTTTAGACACTGAATATTTTTCGTTTTGAAGTTCAGTTTGAAATGTTTAAGTTTGTCTTTTCTGTTCAAATCGATCATCGTCTAGCATACTTTGCAAGCATATTAGCTCAGTGGAGTAGTTTCGCGCACGCTGCGCTGTTAAAGTAGGTACTCTTTTGCTATATTTTAAAAGATACATCCCATACAAAGTTAGTCGAATTTTACACTTTTTCGGTCACCGTGAAATATTTTGTCTTGATATTAACCGACTTTATATTGACCGTCGCGTCGATATCGTCGCTTTGACACATCGTTTGTGTAGATCGGACCTATTGCACTTCAAAAACATCGCAATATGGATTCTGTTTGCAATAATTTTAGCGTTTTCACCTACTTTCGACACTGAATATTTGTCGTTTTGAAGCTTAGTTTGAAATGTTTTAGTTTGTCGTTTCTGTTCAAATCGATCATCTTTTAGCATACTTTTCGATCATATTAGCCCACCTAAGTGGTTCTGCGAACGTTCCGCTTTTCTTGTAAGTACTTTTTTGCGATATTTTAAAAGATACATCCCATACAAAGTTAGTCGAATTTTACACTTTTTCGGTCACCGTGAAATATTTTGTCTTGATATTAACCGACTTTATATTGACCGTCGCGTCGATATCGTCGCTTTGACAAATCGTTTGTGTATACTGGACCTGTTGCACTTCAAAAACGTCGCAATATGGATTCTGTTTGCAAAAATTTTAGCGTTTTCACCTACTTTAGACACTGAATATTTTTCGTTTTGAAGTTCAGTTTGAAATGTTTAAGTTTGTCGTTTCTGTTCAAATCGATCATCGTTTAGCATACTTAGCAATCATATTAGCTCAGTGGAGTAGTTTCGCGCACGCTCCGCTGTTGAAGTAGGTACTCTTTTGCGATATTTTAAAAGATACATCCCATACAAAGTTAGTCGAATTTTACACTTTTTCGGTCACCGTGAAATATTTTGTCTTGATATTAACCGACTTTATATTGACCGTCGCGTCGATATCGTCGCTTTGACACATCGTTTGTGTAGATCGGACCTGTTGCACTTCAAAAACATCGCAAAAAAGATTCTGTTTGCAATAATTTTAGCGTTTTCACCTACTTTCGACACTGAATATTTGTCGTTTTGAAGCTCAGTTTGAAAAGTTTTAGTTTGTCGTTTCTGTTCAAATCGATCATCGTTTAGCATACTTTTCGATCATATTAGCTCAGTGGAGTAGTTTTGCGCACGCGTTGCTGTTGAAGTAGGTACCCTTCTGCGTTATTTTAAAAGATACATCCCATACAATGTAAGTCAAAATTTACACTTTTTCGGTCACCGTGAAATATTTTGTCTTGATATTAACCGACTTTCTATTGGCCGTCGCGTCGATATCGTCGCTTTGGCACCTATTTTATGTAGATCGGACCTGTTGCACTTCAAAAACATCGCAATATGGATTCTGTTTGCAATAATTTTAGCGTTGTCACCTACTTAAGACACTGAATATTTGTCGTTTTGAAGCTTTGTTTGAAATGTTTTAGTTTGTCGTTTCTGTTCAAATCGATCATCTTTTAGCATACTTTTCGATCATATTAGCTCAATGAAGTGATTCTGCGAACGTTTCGCTGTTCTTGTAAGTACTCTTTTGCGACAATTTAAAAGATACATCCCATACAAAGTTAGTCGAATTTTACACTTTATCGGTCACCGTGAAATATTTTGTCTTGATATTAACCGACTTTATATTGACCGTCGCGTCAAGCCCGTTGCGTAGACACATCATTTGTGTAGATCGGACCTGTTGCACTTCAAAAACATCGCAAAATAGATTCTGTTTGCAATAATTTTAGCGTTTTCACCTACTTAAGACACTGAATATTTGTCGTTTTGAAGCTCAGTTTGAAATGTTTTAGTTTGTCGTTTCTGTTCAAATCGATCATCGTTTAGCATACTTTTCGATCATATTAGCTCAGTGGAGTAGTTTTGCGCACGCTCCGCTGTTGAAAAAGGTACTCTCTGCGATATTTTAAAAGATGCATCCCATACAAAGTTAGTCGAATTTTACACTTTTTCAGTCACCGTGAAATATTTTGTCTTCATATTAACCGACTTTATATACCGTCGCGTCGAGCCCGTTGCGTATACACCTCGTTTGTGTAGATTAAACCTGTTGCACTTCAAAAACATCACAAAATAGATTCTGTTTGCAATAATTTTAGCGTTTTCACCTACTTTAGACACTGAATATTTGTCGTTTTGAAGCTCAGTTTGAAATGTTTTAGTTTGTCGTTTCTGTTCAAATCGATCATCGTTTAGCATACTTTTCAATCATATTAGCTTAGTGGAGTAGTTTTGCGCACGCTTCGCTTTTGAAAAAGGTACTCTCTGCGATATTTTAAAAAATACATCCCATACAACGTTAGTCGAATTTTACACTTTTTCGGTCACCGTGAAATATTTTGTCTTGATATTAACCGACTTTATATTGACCGTCGCGTCGAGCCCGTTGCGTAGACACCTCGTTTGTGTAGATCAGACCTGTTGCACTTCAAAAACATCGCAATATGGATTCTGTTTGGAATAATTTTAGCGTTTTCACCTACTTTAGACACTGAATATTTTTCGTTTTGAAGTTCAGTTTGAAATGTTTAAGTTTGTCTTTTCTGTTCAAATCGATCATCGTTTAGCATACTTTGCAATCATATTAGCTCAGTGGAGTAGTTTCGCGCACGCTGCGCTGTTGAAGTAGGTACTCTTTTGCTATATTTTAAAAGATACATCCCATACAAAGTTAGTCGAATTTTACACTTTTTCGGTCACCGTGAAATATTTTGTCTTGATATTAACCGACTTTAAATTGACCGTCGCGTCGATATCGTCGCTTTGACACATCGTTTCTGTAGATCGGACCTGATGCACTTCAAAAACATCGCAATATGGATTCTGTTTGCAATAATTTTAGCGTTTTCACCTACTTTCGACACTGAATATTTGTCGTTTTGAAGCTAAGTTTGAAATGTTTTAGTTTGTCGTTTCTGTTCAAATCGATCATCTTTTAGCATACTTTTCAATCATATTAGCTCACTGAAGTGGTTCTGCGAACGTTCCGTTATTCTTGTAAGTATTTTTTTGCGATATTTTAAAAGATACATCCCATAAAAAGTTAGTCGAATTTTACACTTTTTCAGTCACCGTGAAATATTTTGTCTTGATATTAACCGACTTTATATTGACCGTCGCGTCGATATCGTCGCTTTGACAAATCGTTTGTGTAGACCGGACCTGTTGCACTTCAAAAACGTCGCAATATGGATTCTGTTTGCAAAAATTTTAGCGTTTTCACCTACTTTAGACACTGAATATTTTTCGTTTTGAAGTTCAGTTTGAAATGTTTAAGTTTGTCGTTTCTGTTCAAATCGATCATCGTTTAGCATACTTAGCAATCATATTAGCTCAGTGGAGTAGTTTCGCGCACGCTCCGCTGTTGAAGTAGGTACTCTTTTGCGATATTTTAAAAGATACATCCCATACAAAGTTAGTCGAATTTTACACTTTTTCGGTCACCGTGAAATATTTTGTCTTGATATTAACCGACTTTATATTGACCGTCGCGTCGATATCGTCGCTTTGACACATCATTTGTGTAGATCGGACCTGTTGCACTTCAAAAACATCGCAAAATAGATTCTGTTTGCAATAATTTTAGCGTTTTCACCTACTTTCGACACTGAATATTTGTCGTTTTGAAGCTCAGTTTGAAATGTTTTAGTTTGTCGTTTCTGTCCAAATCGATCATCGTTTAGCATACTTTTCGATCATATTAGCTCAGTGGAGTAGTTTTGCGCACGCGTCGCTGTTGAAGTAGGTACCCTTCTGCGTTATTTTAAAAGATACATCCCATACAAAGGTAGTCGAATTTTACACTTTTTCAGTCACCGTGAAATATTTTGTCTTGATATTAACCGACTTTATATTGACCGTCGCGTCGAGCCCGTTGCGTTGACACATCGTTTGTGTAGATCGGACCTGTTGCACTTCAAAACTATCGTAAAATAGATTCTGTTTGCAATAATTTTAGCGTTTTCATCTACTTTAGACACTGAATATTTGTCGTTTTAAAGCACAGTATGAAATATTTTAGTTTGTCGTTTCTGTTCAAATCGATCATCTTTTAGCATACTTTTGATCATATTAGCTCATCGAAGTGGTTTTGCACACGTTCCGCTGTTCTTGTAAGTACTCTTTTGCGATATTTTAAAAGATACATCCCATACAAAGTTAGTCGAATTTTACACTTTTTCGGTCACCGTGAAATATTTTGTCTTGATATTAAGCGACTTTATATTGACCGTCGCGTCGAGCCCGTTGCGTAGACACCTCGTTTGTGTAGATTTGACCTGTTGCACTTCAAAAACCTCGCAATATAGATTCTGTTTGCAATAATTTTAGCGTTTTCACCTACTTAAGACACTGAATATTTGTCGTTTTGAAGCTCAGTTTGAAATGTTTTAGTTTATCGTTTCTGTTCAAATCGATCATCGTTTAGCATACTTTTCGATCATATTAGCTCAGTGAAGTAGTTTTGCGCACGCTCCGCTGTTGAAAAAGGTACTCTCTGCGATATTTTAAAAGATACATCCCATACAAAGTTAGTCGAATTTTACACTTTATCGGTCACCGTGAAATATTTTGTCTTGATATTAACCGACTTTTTATTGACCGTCGCGTCGAACCCGTTGCGTAGACACCTCGTTTGTGAAGATTGGACCTGTTGCACTTCAAAAACCTCGCAATATGGATTATGTTTGCAATAAATATAGCGTTTTCACCTACTTTAGACACTGAATATTTGTCGTTTTGAAGCTCAGTTTGAAATGTTTTAGTTTGTCGTTTCTGTTCAAATCGATCATCGTTTAGCATACTTTTCAATCATATTAGCTCAGTGGAGTAGTTTTGCGCACGCTCCGCTGTTGAAGTAGGTACTCTTTTGCGATATTTTGAAAGATACATCCCATACAAAGTTAGTCGAATTTTACACTTTTTCGGTCACCGTGAAATATTTTGTCTTTATATTAACCGACTTTCTATTGACCGTCGCGTTGATATCGTCGCTTTGGCACCTATTTTATGTAGATCGGACCTGTTGCACTTCAAAAACATCGCAATATGGATTCTGTTTGCAATAATTTTAGCGTTGTCACCTACTTAAGACACTGAATATTTGTCGTTTTGAAGCTTTGTTTGAAATGTTTTAGTTTGTCGTTTCTGTTCAAATCGATCATCTTTTAGCATACTTTTCGATCATATTAGCTCACTGAAGTGGTTCCGCGCACGTTCCGCTGTTCTTGTAAGGTACTCTTTTGCGATAATTTGAAAGATACATCCCATACAAAGTAAGTCGAATTTTACACTTTTTCGGTCACCGTGAAATATTTTGTCTTGATATTAACCGACTTTTTATTGACCGTCGCGTCGAGCCCGTTGCGTAGACACCTCGTTTGTGTAGATCGGACCTGTTGCACTTCAAAAACATCGCAATATGGATTCTGTTTGGAATAATTTTAGCGATTTCACCTACTTTAGACACTGAACATTTGTCTTTTTGAAGCTTAGTTTGAAATGTTTTAGTTTGTCGTTTCTGTTCAAATCGATCATCTTTTAGCATACTTTTCGATCATATTAGCTCACTTAAGTGGTTCCGCGCACGTTTCGCCGTTTTTGTAAATACTCTTTTGCGATGATTTAAAAGATACATCCCATAAATAGTAAGTCGAATTTTACACTTTTTCGGTCACCGTGAAATATTTTGTCTTGATATTAACCGACTTTATATTGACCGTCGCGTCGAGCCCGTTGCGTAGACACCTCGATTGTGTAGATCGGACCTGTTGCACTTCGAAAACGTCGCAATATGGATTCTGTTTGCAATAATTTTAGCGTTTTCACCTACTTTAGACACTGAATATTTTTCGTTTTGAAGTTCAGTTTGAAATGTTTAAGTTTGTCGTTTCTGTTCAAATCGATCATCGTTTAGCATACTTTGCAATCATATTAGCTCAGTGAAGTAGTTTCGCGCACGCTCCGCTGTTGAAAAAGGTACTCTTTTGCGATATTTTAAAAGATATACCCATACAAAGTTAGTCGAATTTTACACTTTTTCGGTCACCGTGAAATATTTTGTCTTGATATTAACCGACTTTTTATTGACCGTCGCGTCGATATCGTCGCTTTGACAAATCGTTTGTGTAGATCAGACCTGTTGCACTTCAAAAACGTCGCAATATGGATTCTGTTTGCAAAAATTTTAGCGTTTTCACCTACTTTAGATACTGAATATTTGTCGTTTTAAAGCTCAGTTTTAAATGTTTTAGTTTGTCGTTTCTGTTCAAATCGAATATCTTGTAGCATACTTTTCGATCATATTAGCTCACCGGAGTGTTTGTGCGCACGCTTTGCTGTAAAACTAGGTACTCCTTTGCGTTAATTTTAAAGATACATCCCATACAAAGTTAGTCGAACTTTACACTTTTTCGGTCACCGTGAAATATTTTGTCTTGATATTAACCGACTTTATATTGACCGTCGCGTCGATATCGTCGCTTTGACACCTCGTTTGTGTAGATCGGACCTGTTGCACTTCAAAAACGTCGCAATATGGATTCTGTTTGCAATAATTTTAGCGTTTTCACCTACTTTAGACACTGAATATTTGTCGTTTTGAAGCTCAGTTTGAAATGTTTTAGTTTGTCGTTTCTGTTCAAATCGTTCATCGTTTAGCATACTTTTCGATCATATTAGCTCAGTGGAGTAGTTTTGCGCACGCGTCGCTTATAAAATAGGTACCCTCCTGCGTTATTTTAAAAGATACATCCCATACAAAAATAGTCGAATTTTACACTTTTTCAGTCACCGTGAAATATTTCTTCTTGATTTTATCCAACTTTATATTGACCGTCGCGTCGAGCCCGTTGCGTAGACACCTCGTTTGTTTAGATCAAACCTGTTGCACTTCAAAAACATCGCAAAATAGATTCTGTTTGCAATAATTTTAGCGTTTATACCTACTTTATACACTGAATATTTGTCGTTTTAAAGCTCAGTTTGAAATGTTTTAGTTTGTCGTTTCTGTTCAAATCGATCATCGTTTAGCATACTTTTCGATCATATTAGCTCAGTGGAGAAGTTTTGCGCACGCTTCGCTGTTAAAGTAGGTACTCTCCTGCGATATTTTAAAAGATACATCCCATACAAAGTTAGTCGAATTTTACACTTTATCGGTCACCGTGAAATATTTTGTCTTGATATTAACCGACTTTATATTGACCGTCGCGTCAAGCCCGTTGCGTAGACACCTCGTTTGTAAAGATTGGACCTGTTGCACTTTAAAAAACGTCGCAATATGGATTCTGTTTGCAATAATTATAGCGTTTTAACCTACTTTAGACACTGAATATTTGTCGTTTTGAAGCTCAGTTTGAAATGTTTTAGTTTGTCTTTTCTGTTCAAATCGATCATCTTTTAGCATACTTTTCAATCATATAAGCTCAATAAAGTGGTTCTGCGAACGTTTCGCCGTTCTTGTAAGTACTCTTTTGCGATATTTTAAAAGATACATCCCATACAAAGTTAGTCGAATTTAACACTTTTTCGGTCACCGTGAAATATTTTGTCTTGATATTAACCGACTTTATATTGACCGTCGCGTCGAGCCCGTTGCGTAGACACCTCATTTGTGTAGATCAGACCTGTTGCACTTCAAAAACATCGCAATATGGATTCTGTTTGCAATAATTTTAGCGTTTTTACCTAATTTCGACATTGAATATTTGTCGTTTTGAAGCTCAGTTTGAAATGTTTTAGTTTGTCGTTTCTGCTCAAATCGATCATCTTTTAGCATACTTTTCGATCATATTAGCTCACTGAAGTGGTTCCGCGCACGTTCCGCTGTTCTTTTAAGGTACTCTTTTGCGATAATTTGAAAGATACATCCCATACAAACTAAGTCGAATTTTACACTTTTTCAGTCTCCGTGAAATATTTTGTCTTGATATTAACCGACTTTTATTGACCGTCGCGTCGAGCCCGTTGCGTTGACACCTCGTTTGTGTAGATCGGACCTGTTGCACTTCAAAAACATCGCAAAATAGATTCTGTTTGCAATAATTTTAGCGTTTTCACCTACTTTAGACACTGAATATTTGTCGTTTTGAAGCTTTGTTTGAAATGTTTTAGTTTGTCGTTTCTGTTCAAATCGATCATCTTTTAGCATACTTTTCGATCATATTAGCTCACTGAAGTGGTTCCGCGCACGTTCCGCTGTTCTTGTAAGGTACTCTTTTGCGATAATTTGAAAGATACATCCCATACAAAGTAAGTCGAATTTTACACTTTTTCGGTCACCGTGAAATATTTTGTCTTGATATTAACCGACTTTTTATTGACCGTCGCGTCGAACCCGTTGCGTAGACACCTCTTTTGTGTAGATCAAACCTGTTGCACTTCAAAAACATCGCAAAAAAGATTCTGTTTGCAATAATTTTAGCGTTTTCACCTACTTTAGACACTGAATATTTGTCGTTCCGAAGCTCAGTTTGAAATGTTTTAGTTTGTCGTTTCTGTTCAAATCGATCATCGTTTAGCATACTTTTCGATCATATTAGCTCAGTGGAGTAGTTTAGCGCACGCGTCGCTGTTGAAGTAGGTACCCTTCTGCGTTATTTTAAAAGATACATCCCATACAAAGTTAGTCGAATTTTACACTTTTTCAGTCACCGTGAAATATTTTGTCTTGATATTAACCGACTTTTTATTGACCGTCGCGTCGAGCCCGTTGCGTTGACACCTTGTTTGTGTAGATCAAACCTGTTGCACTTCAAAAACATCGCAAAATAGATTCTGTTTGCAATATTTTAGCGTTTTTACCTACTTTAAACACTGAATATTTGTCGTTTTAAAGCTCAGTTTGAAATGTTTTAGTTTGTCGTTTCTGTTCAAATCGATCATCTTTTAGCATAATTTTCGATCATATTAGCTCACCGGAGTGTTTGTGCGCACGCTTCGCTGTTAAAATAGGTACTCTTTTGCGATATTTTAAAAGATACATCCCATACAAAGTTAGTCGAATTTTACACTTTTTCAGTCACCGTGAAATATTTTGTCTTGATATTAACCGACTTTTTATTGACCGTCGCGTCGAGCCCGTTGCGTTGACACCTTGTTTGTGTAGATCAAACCTGTTGCACTTCAAAAACATCGCAAAATAGATTCTCTTTGCAATAATTTTAGCGTTTTAACCTACTTTAGACACTGAATATTTGTCGTTTTGAAGCTCAGTTTGAAATGTTATAGTTTGTCGTTTCTGTTCAAATCGATCATCGTTTAGCATATTTTTCGATCATATTAGCTCAATGGAGTAGTTTTGCGCACGCGTCGCTGTTGAAGTAGGTACCCTCCTGCGTTATTTTAAAAGATACATCCCATACAAAGTTAGTCGAATTTTACACTTTTTCGGTCACCGTGAAATATTTTGTCTTGATATTAACCGACTTCATATTGACCGTCGCGTCGATATCGTCGCTTTGACACCTCGTTTGTGTAGATCGGACCTGTTGCACTTTAGAAACGTCGCAATATGGATTCTGTTTGCAATAATTTTAGCGTTTTCACCTACTTTAGACACTGAATATTTGTCGTTTTGAAGCTCAGTTTGAAAAGTTTTAGTTTGTCGTTTCTGTTCAAATCGATCATCGTTTAGCATACTTTTCGATCATATTAGCTCAGTGGAGTAGCTTTGCGCACGCGTCGCTTTTAAAGTAGGTACCCTCCTGCGTTATTATAAAAGATGCATCCCATACAAAGTTAGTCGTATTTTACACTTTTTCGGTCACCGTGAAATATTTTGTCTTGATATTAACCGACTTTATATTGACCGTCGCGTCGAGCCCGTTGCGTAGACACCTCGTTTGTGTAGATTGGACCTGTTGCACTTCAAAAACATCGCAATATGGATTCTGTTTGGAATAATTTTAGCGATTTCACCTACTTTAGACACTGAACATTTGTCTTTTTGAAGCTTAGTTTGAAATGTTTTAGTTTGTCGTTTCTGTTCAAATCGATCATCTTTTAGCATACTTTTCGATCATATTAGCTCACTTAAGTGGTTCCGCGCACGTTTCGCCGTTTTTGTAAATACTCTTTTGCGATGATTTAAAAGATACATCCCATAAATAGTAAGTCGAATTTTACACTTTTTCGGTCACCGTGAAATATTTTGTCTTGATATTAACCGACTTTATATTGACCGTCGCGTCGAGCCCGTTGCGTAGACACCTCGATTGTGTAGATCGGACCTGTTGCACTTCAAAAACGTCGCAATATGGATTCTGTTTGCAATAATTTTAGCGTTTTCACCTACTTTAGACACTGAATATTTTTCGTTTTGAAGTTCAGTTTGAAATGTTTAAGTTTGTCGTTTCTGTTCAAATCGATCATCGTTTAGCATACTTTGCAATCATATTAGCTCAGTGAAGTAGTTTCGCGCACGCTCCGCTGTTGAAAAAGGTACTCTTTTGCGATATTTTAAAAGATACATCCCATACAAAGTTAGTCGAATTTTACACTTTTTCGGTCACCGTGAAATATTTTGTCTTGATATTAACCGACTTTTTATTGACCGTCGCGTCGATATCGTCGCTTTGACAAATCGTTTGTGTAGATCAGACCTGCTGCACTTCAAAAACATCGCAATATGAATTCTGTTTGCAAAAATTTTAGCGTTTTCACCTACTTTAGATACTGAATATTTGTCGTTTTAAAGCTCAGTTTTAAATGTTTTAGTTTGTCGTTTCTGTTCAAATCGAATATCTTGTAGCATACTTTTCGATCATATTAGCTCACCGGAGTGTTTGTGCGCACGCTTTGCTGTAAAACTAGGTACTCCTTTGCGTTAATTTTAAAGATACATCCCATACAAAGTTAGTCGAACTTTACACTTTTTCGGTCACCGTGAAATATTTTGTCTTGATATTAACCGACTTTATATTGACCGTCGCGTCGATATCGTCGCTTTGACACCTCGTTTGTGTAGATCGGACCTGTTGCACTTCAAAAACGTCGCAATATGGATTCTGTTTGCAATAATTTTAGCGTTTTCACCTACTTTAGACACTGAATATTTGTCGTTTTGAAGCTCAGTTTGAAATGTTTTAGTTTGTCGTTTCTGTTCAAATCGTTCATCGTTTAGCATACTTTTCGATCATATTAGCTCAGTGGAGTAGTTTTGCGCACGCGTCGCTTATAAAATAGGTACCCTCCTGCGTTATTTTAAAAGATACATCCCATACAAAAATAGTCGAATTTTACACTTTTTCAGTCACCGTGAAATATTTTGTCTTGATTTTATCCAACTTTATATTGACCGTCGCGTCGAGCCCGTTGCGTAGACACCTCGTTTGTTTAGATCAAACCTGTTGCACTTCAAAAACATCGCAAAATAGATTCTGTTTGCAATAATTTTAGCGTTTATACCTACTTTATACACTGAATATTTGTCGTTTTAAAGCTCAGTTTGAAATGTTTTAGTTTGTCGTTTCTGTTCAAATCGATCATCGTTTAGCATACTTTTCGATCATATTAGCTCAGTGGAGAAGTTTTGCGCACGCTTTGCTGTTAAAGTAGGTACTCTCCTGCGATATTTTAAAAGATACATCCCATACAAAGTTAGTCGAATTTTACACTTTATCGGTCACCGTGAAATATTTTGTCTTGATATTAACCGACTTTATATTGACCGTCGCGTCAAGCCCGTTGCGTAGACACCTCGTTTGTAAAGATTGGACCTGTTGCACTTTAAAAAACGTCGCAATATGGATTCTGTTTGCAATAATTATAGCGTTTTAACCTACTTTAGACACTGAATATTTGTCGTTTTGAAGCTCAGTTTGAAATGTTTTAGTTTGTCTTTTCTGTTCAAATCGATCATCTTTTAGCATACTTTTCAATCATATAAGCTCAATAAAGTGGTTCTGCGAACGTTTCGCCGTTCTTGTAAGTACTCTTTTGCGATATTTTAAAAGATACATCCCATACAAAGTTAGTCAAATTTAACACTTTTTCGGTCACCGTGAAATATTTTGTCTTGATATTAACCGACTTTATATTGACCGTCGCGTCGAGCCCGTTGCGTAGACACCTCGTTTGTGTAGATCAGACCTGTTGCACTTCAAAAACATCGCAATATGGATTCTGTTTGCAATAATTTTAGCGTTTTTACCTAATTTCGACATTGAATATTTGTCGTTTTGAAGCTCAGTTTGAAATGTTTTAGTTTGTCGTTTCTGCTCAAATCGATCATCTTTTAGCATACTTTTCGATCATATTAGCTCACTGAAGTGGTTCCGCGCACGTTCCGCTGTTCTTTTAAGGTACTCTTTTGCGATAATTTGAAAGATACATCCCATACAAAGTAAGTCGAATTTTACACTTTTTCAGTCTCCGTGAAATATTTTGTCTTGATATTAACCGACTTTTATTGACCGTCGCGTCGAGCCCGTTGCGTTGACACCTCGTTTGTGTAGATCGGACCTGTTGCACTTCAAAAACATCGCAAAATAGATTCTGTTTGCAATAATTTTAGCGTTTTCACCTACTTTAGACACTGAATATTTGTCGTTTTGAAGCTTTGTTTGAAATGTTTTAGTTTGTCGTTTCTGTTCAAATCGATCATCTTTTAGCATACTTTTCGATCATATTAGCTCACTGAAGTGGTTCCGCGCACGTTCCGCTGTTCTTGTAAGGTACTCTTTTGCGATAATTTGAAAGATACATCCCATACAAAGTAAGTCGAATTTTACACTTTTTCGGTCACCGTGAAATATTTTGTCTTGATATTAACCGACTTTTTATTGACCGTCGCGTCGAACCCGTTGCGTAGACACCTCTTTTGTGTAGATCAAACCTGTTGCACTTCAAAAACATCGCAAAAAAGATTCTGTTTGCAATAATTTTAGCGTTTTCACCTACTTTAGACACTGAATATTTGTCGTTCCGAAGCTCAGTTTGAAATGTTTTAGTTTGTCGTTTCTGTTCAAATCGATCATCGTTTAGCATACTTTTCGATCATATTAGCTCAGTGGAGTAGTTTAGCGCACGCGTCGCTGTTGAAGTAGGTACCCTTCTGCGTTATTTTAAAAGATACATCCCATACAAAGTTAGTCGAATTTTACACTTTTTCAGTCACCGTGAAATATTTTGTCTTGATATTAACCGACTTTTTATTGACCGTCGCGTCGAGCCCGTTGCGTTGACACCTTGTTTGTGTAGATCAAACCTGTTGCACTTCAAAAACATCGCAAAATAGATTCTGTTTGCAATATTTTAGCGTTTTTACCTACTTTAAACACTGAATATTTGTCGTTTTAAAGCTCAGTTTGAAATGTTTTAGTTTGTCGTTTCTGTTCAAATCGATCATCTTTTAGCATAATTTTCGATCATATTAGCTCACCGGAGTGTTTGTGCGCACGCTTCGCTGTTAAAATAGGTACTCTTTTGCGATATTTTAAAAGATACATCCCATACAAAGTTAGTCGAATTTTACACTTTTTCAGTCACCGTGAAATATTTTGTCTTGATATTAACCGACTTTTTATTGACCGTCGCGTCGAGCCCGTTGCGTTGACACCTTGTTTGTGTAGATCAAACCTGTTGCACTTCAAAAACTTCGCAAAATAGATTCTCTTTGCAATAATTTTAGCGTTTTAACCTACTTTAGACACTGAATATTTGTCGTTTTGAAGCTCAGTTTGAAATGTTATAGTTTGTCGTTTCTGTTCAAATCGATCATCGTTTAGCATATTTTTCGATCATATTAGCTCAATGGAGTAGTTTTGCGCACGCGTCGCTGTTGAAGTAGGTACCCTCCTGCGTTATTTTAAAAGATACATCCCATACAAAGTTAGTCGAATTTTACACTTTTTCGGTCACCGTGAAATATTTTGTCTTGATATTAACCGACTTCATATTGACCGTCGCGTCGATATCGTCGCTTTGACACCTCGTTTGTGTAGATCGGACCTGTTGCACTTCAGAAACGTCGCAATATGGATTCTGTTTGCAATAATTTTAGCGTTTTCACCTACTTTAGACACTGAATATTTGTCGTTTTGAAGCTTTGTTTGAAATGTTTTAGTTTGTCGTTTCTGTTCAAATCGATCATCTTTTAGCATACTTTTCGATCATATTAGCTCACTGAAGTGGTTCCGCGCACGTTCCGCTGTTCTTGTAAGGTACTCTTTTGCGATAATTTGAAAGATACATCCCATACAAAGTAAGTCGAATTTTACACTTTTTCGGTCACCGTGAAATATTTTGTCTTGATATTAACCGACTTTTTATTGACCGTCGCGTCGAACCCGTTGCGTAGACACCTCTTTTGTGTAGATCAAACCTGTTGCACTTAAAAAACATCGCAAAAAAGATTCTGTTTGCAATAATTTTAGCGTTTTCACCTACTTTAGACACTGAATATTTGTCGTTCCGAAGCTCAGTTTGAAATGTTTTAGTTTGTCGTTTCTGTTCAAATCGATCATCGTTTAGCATACTTTTCGATCATATTAGCTCAGTGGAGTAGATTAGCGCACGCGTCGCTGTTGAAGTAGGTACCCTTCTGCGTTATTTTAAAAGATACATCCCATACAAAGTTAGTCGAATTTTACACTTTTTCAGTCACCGTGAAATATTTTGTCTTGATATTAACCGACTTTTTATTGACCGTCGCGTCGAGCCCGTTGCGTTGACACCTTGTTTGTGTAGATCAAACCTGTTGCACTTCAAAAACATCGCAAAATAGATTCTGTTTGCAATATTTTAGCGTTTTTACCTACTTTAAACACTGAATATTTGTCGTTTTAAAGCTCAGTTTGAAATGTTTTAGTTTGTCGTTTCTGTTCAAATCGATCATCTTTTAGCATAATTTTCGATCATATTAGCTCACCGGAGTGTTTGTGCGCACGCTTCGCTGTTAAAATAGGTACTCTTTTGCGATATTTTAAAAGATACATCCCATACAAAGTTAGTCGAATTTTACACTTTTTCAGTCACCGTGAAATATTTTGTCTTGATATTAACCGACTTTTTATTGACCGTCGCGTCGAGCCCGTTGCGTTGACACCTTGTTTGTGTAGATCAAACCTGTTGCACTTCAAAAACATCGCAAAATAGATTCTCTTTGCAATAATTTTAGCGTTTTAACCTACTTTAGACACTGAATATTTGTCGTTTTGAAGCTCAGTTTGAAATGTTATAGTTTGTCGTTTCTGTTCAAATCGATCATCGTTTAGCATATTTTTCGATCATATTAGCTCAATGGAGTAGTTTTGCGCACGCGTCGCTGTTGAAGTAGGTACCCTCCTGCGTTATTTTAAAAGATACATCCCATACAAAGTTAGTCGAATTTTACACTTTTTCGGTCACCGTGAAATATTTTGTCTTGATATTAACCGACTTCATATTGACCGTCGCGTCGATATCGTCGCTTTGACACCTCGTTTGTGTAGATCGGACCTGTTGCACTTTAGAAACGTCGCAATATGGATTCTGTTTGCAATAATTTTAGCGTTTTCACCTACTTTAGACACTGAATATTTGTCGTTTTGAAGCTCAGTTTGAAAAGTTTTAGTTTGTCGTTTCTGTTCAAATCGATCATCGTTTAGCATACTTTTCGATCATATTAGCTCAGTGGAGTAGTTTTGCGCACGCGTCGCTTTTAAAGTAGGTACCCTCCTGCGTTATTATAAAAGATGCATCCCATACAAAATTAGTCGTATTTTACACTTTTTCGGTCACCGTGAAATATTTTGTCTTGATATTAACCGACTTTATATTGACCGTCGCGTCGAGCCCGTTGCGTAGACACCTCGTTTGTGTAGATTGGACCTGTTGCACTTAAAAAACGTCACAATATGGATTCTGTTTGCAATAATTTTAGCGTTTTCACCTACTTTAGACACTGAATATTTGTCGTTTTGAAGCTCAGTTTGAAATGTTTTAGTTTGTCGTTTCTGTTCAAATCGATCATCTTGTAGCATACTTTTCGATCATATTAGCTAAGTGGAGTAGTTTTGCGCACGCGTCGCTGTTGAAGTAGGTACCCTCCTGCGTTAATTTAAAAGATACATCCCATACAAAGTTAGTCGAATTTAACACTTTTTCGGTCACCCTGAAATATTTTGTCTTGATATTAACCGACTTTATATTGACCGTCGCGTCGAGCCCGTTGCGTAGACACATCGTTTGTGTAGATTGAACCTGTTGCACTTCAAAAACGTCGCAATATGGATTCTGTTTGTAATAACTTTAGCGTTTTCACCTAATTTCGACACTGAATATTTGTCGTTTTAAAGCTCAGTTTGAAATGTTTTAGTTTGTCGTTTCTGTTCAAATCGATCATCTTTTAGCATACTTTTCGATCATATTAGCTCACCGAAGTGGTTCTGCAAACGTTCCGCTGTTCTTGTAAGTACTCTATTGCGATATTATAAAAGATACATCGCATAAAAAGTTAGTCGAATTTTACACTTTTTCAGTCACCGTGAAATATTTTGTCTTGATATTAACCGACTTTATATTGACCGTCGCGTCGAGCCCGTTGCGTAGACACCTCGTTTGTGTAGATTGAACCTGTTGCACTTCAAAAACGTCGCAATATGGATTCTGTTTGTAATAACTTTAGCGTTTTCACCTAATTTCGACACTGAATATTTGTCGTTTTGAAGCTCAGTTTGAAATGTTTAAGTTTGTCGTTTCTGTTCAAATCGATCATCGTTTAGCATACTTTTCGATCATATTAGCTCAGTGGAGTAGTTTTTCGCACGCTTCGCTGTTGAAGTAGGTACCCTCCTGCGTTTTTTTAAAAGAAACATCCCATACAAAGTTAGTCGAATTTTACACTTTTCAGTCACAGTGAAATATTTTGTCTGGATATTAACCAACTTTATATTGACCGTCGCGTCGAGCCCGTTGCGTTGACACCTCGTTTGTGTAGATCGGACCTGTTGCACTTCAAAAACATCGCAAAATAGATTCTGTTTGCAATAATTTTAGCGTTTTCACCTACTTTAGACACTGAATATTTGTCGTTTTGAAGCTTTGATTGAAATGTTTTAGTTTGTCGTTTCTGTTCAAATCGATCATCTTTTAGCATACTTTTTGATCATATTAGCTCACTGAAGTGGTTCCGCGCACGTTCCGCTGTTCTTGTAAGGTACTCTTTTGCGATAATTTGAAAGATACATCCCATACAAAGTAAGTCGAATTTTACACTTTTTCGGTCACCGTGAAATATTTTGTCTTGATATTAACCGACTTTTTATTGACCGTCGCGTCGAACCCGTTGCGAAGACACCTCTTTTGTGTAGATCAAACCTGTTGCACTTCAAAAACATCGCAAAAAAGATTCTGTTTGCAATAATTTTAGCGTTTTCACCTACTTTAGACACTGAATATTTGTCGTTCCGAAGCTCAGTTTGAAATGTTTTAGTTTGTCGTTTCTGTTCAAATCGATCATCGTTTAGCATACTTTTCGATCATATTAGCTCAGTGGAGTAGTTTAGCGCACGCGTCGCTGTTGAAGTAGGTACCCTTCTGCGTTATTTTAAAAGATACATCCCATACAAAGTTAGTCGAATTTTACACTTTTTCAGTCACCGTGAAATATTTTGTCTTGATATTAACCGACTTTTTATTGACCGTCGCGTCGAGCCCGTTGCGTTGACACCTTGTTTGTGTAGATCAAACCTGTTGCACTTCAAAATCATCGCAATATGGATTCTGTTTGCAATAATTTTAGCGTTTTCACCTACTTTAGACACTGAATATTTGTCGTTTTGAAGCTCAGTTTGAAATGTTATAGTTTGTCGTTTCTGTTCAAATCGATCATCGTTTAGCAAATTTTTCGATCATATTAGCTCAATGGAGTAGTTTTGCGCACGCGTCGCTGTTGAAGTAGGTACCCTCCTGCGTTATTTTAAAAGATACATCCCATACAAAGTTAGTCGAATTTTACACTTTTTCGGTCACCGTGAAATATTTTGTCTTGATATTAACCGACTTCATATTGACCGTCGCGTCGATATCGTCGCTTTGACACCTCGTTTGTGTAGATCGGACCTGTTGCACTTCAGAAACGTCGCAATATGGATTCTGTTTGCAATAATTTTAGCGTTTTCACCTACTTTAGACACTGAATATTTGTCGTTTTGAAGCTTTGTTTGAAATGTTTTAGTTTGTCGTTTCTGTTCAAATCGATCATCTTTTAGCATACTTTTCGATCATATTAGCTCACTGAAGTGGTTCCGCGCACGTTCCGCTGTTCTTGTAAGGTACTCTTTTGCGATAATTTGAAAGATACATCCCATACAAAGTAAGTCGAATTTTACACTTTTTCGGTCACCGTGAAATATTTTGTCTTGATATTAACCGACTTTTTATTGACCGTCGCGTCGAACCCGTTCCGTAGACACCTCTTTTGTGTAGATCAAACCTGTTGCACTTCAAAAACATCGCAAAAAAGATTCTGTTTGCAATAATTTTAGCGTTTTCACCTACTTTAGACACTGAATATTTGTCGTTCCGAAGCTCAGTTTGAAATGTTTTAGTTTGTCGTTTCTGTTCAAATCGATCATCGTTTAGCATACTTTTCGATCATATTAGCTCAGTGGAGTAGTTTAGCGCACGCGTCGCTGTTGAAGTAGGTACCCTTCTGCGTTATTTTAAAAGATACATCCCATACAAAGTTAGTCGAATTTTACACTTTTTCAGTCACCGTGAAATATTTTGTCTTGATATTAACCGACTTTTTATTGACCGTCGCGTCGAGCCCGTTGCGTTGACACCTTGTTTGTGTAGATCAAACCTGTTGCACTTCAAAAACATCGCAAAATAGATTCTGTTTGCAATATTTTAGCGTTTTTACCTACTTTAAACACTGAATATTTGTCGTTTTAAAGCTCAGTTTGAAATGTTTTAGTTAGTCGTTTCTGTTCAAATCGATCATCTTTTAGCATAATTTTCGATCATATTAGCTCACCGGAGTGTTTGTGCGCACGCTTCGCTGTTAAAATAGGTACTCTTTTGCGATATTTTAAAAGATACATCCCATACAAAGTTAGTCGAATTTTACACTTTTTCAGTCACCGTGAAATATTTTGTCTTGATATTAACCGACTTTTTATTGACCGTCGCGTCGAGCCCGTTGCGTTGACACCTTGTTTGTGTAGATCAAACCTGTTGCACTTCAAAATCATCGCAATATGGATTCTGTTTGCAATAATTTTAGCGTTTTCACCTACTTTAGACACTGAATATTTGTCGTTTTGAAGCTCAGTTTGAAATGTTATAGTTTGTCGTTTCTGTTCAAATCGATCATCGTTTAGCAAATTTTTCGATCATATTAGCTCAGTGGAGTAGTTTTTCGCACGCGTCGCTGTTGAAGTAGGTACCCTCCTGCGTTATTTTAAAAGATACATCCCATACAAAGTTAGTCGAATTTTACACTTTTTCGGTCACCGTGAAATATTTTGTCTTGATATTAACCGACTTCATATTGACCGTCGCGTCGATATCGTCGCTTTGACACCTCGTTTGTGTAGATCGGACCTGTTGCACTTTAGAAACGTCGCAATATGGATTCTGTTTGCAATAATTTTAGCGTTTTCACCTACTTTAGACACTGAATATTTGTAGTTTTGAAGCTCAGTTTGAAAAGTTTTAGTTTGTCGTTTCTGTTCAAATCGATCATCGTTTTGCATACTTTTCGATCATATTAGCTCAGTGGAGTAGTTTTGCGCACGCGTCGCTGTTAAAGTAGGTACCCTCCTGCGTTATTATAAAAGATGCATCCCATACAAAGTTAGTCGTATTTTACACTTTTTCGGTCACCTTGAAATATTTTGTCTTGATATTAACCGACTTTATATTGACCGTCGCGTCGAGCCCGTTGCGTAGACACCTCGTTTGTGTAGATTGGACCTGTTGCACTTTAAAAACGTCACAATATGGATTCTGTTTGCAATAATTTTAGCGTTTTCACCTACTTTAGACACTGAATATTTGTCGTTTTGAAGCTCAGTTTGAAATGTTTTAGTTTGTCGTTTCTGTTCAAATCGATCATCTTGTAGCATACTTTTCGATCATATTAGCTAAGTGGAGTAGTTTTGCGCACGCGTCGCTGTTGAAGTAGGTACCATCCTGCGTTAATTTTAAAGATACATCCCATACAAAGTTAGTCGAATTTAACACTTTTTCGGTCACCCTGAAATATTTTGTCTTGATATTAACCGACTTTATATTGACCGTCGCGTCGAGCCCGTTGCGTAGACACATCGTTTGTGTAGATTGAACCTGTTGCACTTCAAAAACGTCGCAATATGGATTCTGTTTGAAATAACTTTGGCGTTTTCACCTACTTTAGACACTGAATATTTGTCGTTTTAAAGCTCAGTTTGAAATGTTTAAGTTTGTCGTTTCTGTTCAAATCGATCATCGTTTAGCATACTTTTCGATCATATTAGCTCAGTGGAGTAGTTTTTCGCACGCGTCGCTGTTGAAGTAGGTACCCTCCTGCGTTTTTTTAAAAGAAACATCCCATACAAAGTTAGTCGAATTTTACACTTTTCAGTCACAGTGAAATATTTTGTCTGGATATTAACCAACTTTATATTGACCGTCGCGTCGAGCCCGTTGCGTTGACACCTCGTTTGTGTAGATCAAACCTAAAACATCGCAATATGGATTTTGTTTGCAATAATTTTAGCGTTTTTACCTACTTTAAACACTGAATATTTGTCGTTTTAAAGCTCAGTTTAAAATGTTTTAGTTTGTCGTTTCTGTTCAAATCGATCATCTTTTAGCATACTTTTCGATCATATTAGCTCACCGAAGTGGTTCTGCAAACGTTCCGCTGTTCTTGTAAGTACTCTATTGCGATATTATAAAAGGTACATCCCATACAAAGTTAGTCGAATTTTACACTTTTTCGGTCACCGTGAAATATTTTGTCTTGATATTAACCGACTTTATATTGACCGTCGCGTCGAGCCCGTTGCGTAGACACCTCGTTTGTGTAGATCGGACCTGTTGCACTTCAAAAACATCGCAATATAGATTCTGTTTGCAATAATTTTAGCATTTTCACCTACTTTAGACACTGAATATTTGTCGTTTTGAAGCTCAGTTTGAAATGTTTTAGTTTGTCGTTTCTGTTCAAATCGATCATCGTTTAGCATACTTTTCGATCATATTAGCTCAGTGGAGTAGTTTTGCGCACGCGTCGCTTTTGAAATAGGTACCCTCCTGCGTTATTTTAAAAGATACATCCCATACAAAAATATTCGAATTTTACACTTTTTCAGTCACCGTGAAATATTTTGTCTTGATTTTATCCAACTTTATATTGACCGTCGCGTCGAGCCCGTTGCGTAGACACCTCGTTTGTTTAGATCAAACCTGTTGCACTTCAAAAACATCGCAAAATAGATTCTGTTTGCAATAATTTTAGCGTTTATACCTACTTTATACACTGAATATTTGTCGTTTTAAAGCTCAGTTTGAAATGTTTTAGTTTGTCGTTTCTGTTCAAATCGATCATCTTTTAGCATACTTTTCGATCATATTAGCTCACCGAAGTGGTTCTGCAAACGTTCCGCTGTTCTTGTAAGTACTCTATATCGATATTATAAAAGATACATCGCATAAAAAGTTAGTCGAATTTTACACTTTTTCAGTCACCGTGAAATATTTTGTCTTGATATTAACCGACTTTATATTGACCGTCGCGTCGAGCCCGTTGCGTAGACACCTCGTTTGTGTAGATTGAACCTGTTGCACTTCAAAAACGTCGCAATATGGATTCTGTTTGTAATAACTTTAGCGTTTTCACCTAATTTCGACACTGAATATTTGTCGTTTTGAAGCTCAGTTTGAAATGTTTAAGTTTGTCGTTTCTGTTCAAATCGATCATCGTTTAGCATACTTTTCGATCATATTAGCTCAGTGGAGTAGTTTTTCGCACGCTTCGCTGTTGAAATAGGTACCCTCCTGCGTTTTTTTAAAAGAAACATCCCATACAAAGTTAGTCGAATTTTACACTTTTCAGTCACAGTGAAATATTTTGTCTGGATATTAACCAACTTTATATTGACCGTCGCGTCGAGCCCGTTGCGTTGACACCTCGTTTGTGTAGATCGGACCTGTTGCACTTCAAAAACATCGCAAAATAGATTCTGTTTGCAATAATTTTAGCGTTTTCACCTACTTTAGACACTGAATATTTGTCGTTTTGAAGCTTTGATTGAAATGTTTTAGTTTGTCGTTTCTGTTCAAATCGATCATCTTTTAGCATACTTTTCGATCATATTAGCTCACTGAAGTGGTTCCGCGCACGTTCCGCTGTTCTTGTAAGGTACTCTTTTGCGATAATTTGAAAGATACATCCCATACAAAGTAAGTCGAATTTTACACTTTTTCGGTCACCGTGAAATATTTTGTCTTGATATTAACCGACTTTTTATTGACCGTCGCGTCGAACCCGTTGCGAAGACACCTCTTTTGTGTAGATCAAACCTGTTGCACTTCAAAAACATCGCAAAAAAGATTCTGTTTGCAATAATTTTAGCGTTTTCACCTACTTTAGACACTGAATATTTGTCGTTTCGAAGCTCAGTTTGAAATGTTTTAGTTTGTCGTTTCTGTTCAAATCGATCATCGTTTAGCATACTTTTCGATCATATTAGCTCAGTGGAGTAGTTTAACGCACGCGTCGCTGTTGAAGTAGGTACCCTTCTGCGTTATTTTAAAAGATACATCCCATACAAAGTTAGTCGAATTTTACACTTTTTCAGTCACCGTGAAATATTTTGTCTTGATATTAACCGACTTTTTATTGACCGTCGCGTCGAGCCCGTTGCGTTGACACCTTGTTTGTGTAGATCAAACCTGTTGCACTTCAAAATCATCGCAATATGGATTCTGTTTGCAATAATTTTAGCGTTTTCACCTACTTTAGACACTGAATATTTGTCGTTTTGAAGCTCAGTTTGAAATGTTATAGTTTGTCGTTTCTGTTCAAATCGATAATCTTTTAGCATACTTTCCGATCATATTAGCTTAGTGGAGTAGTTTTGCGCACGCTCCGCTGTTAAAGTAGGTACCCTCCTGCGTTATTTTAAAAGAAACATCCCATACAAAGTTAGTCGAATTTTACACTTTTCAGTCACAGTGAAATATTTTGTCTGGATATTAACCAACTTTATATTGACCGTCGCGTCGAGCCCGTTGCGTTGACACCTCGTTTGTGTAGATCGGACCTGTTGCACTTCAAAAACATCGCAAAATAGATTCTGTTTGCAATAATTTTAGCGTTTTCACCTACTTTAGACACTGAATATTTGTCGTTTTGAAGCTTTGATTGAAATGTTTTAGTTTGTCGTTTCTGTTCAAATCGATCATCTTTTAGCATACTTTTCGATCATATTAGCTCACTGAAGTGGTTCCGCGCACGTTCCGCTGTTCTTGTAAGGTACTCTTTTGCGATAATTTGAAAGATACATCCCATACAAAGTAAGTCGAATTTTACACTTTTTCGGTCACCGTGAAATATTTTGTCTTGATATTAACCGACTTTTTATTGACCGTCGCGTCGAACCCGTTGCGAAGACACCTCTTTTGTGTAGATCAAACCTGTTGCACTTCAAAAACATCGCAAAAAAGATTCTGTTTGCAATAATTTTAGCGTTTTCACCTACTTTAGACACTGAATATTTGTCGTTTCGAAGCTCAGTTTGAAATGTTTTAGTTTGTCGTTTCTGTTCAAATCGATCATCGTTTAGCATACTTTTCGATCATATTAGCTCAGTGGAGTAGTTTAGCGCACGCGTCGCTGTTGAAGTAGGTACCCTTCTGCGTTATTTTAAAAGATACATCCCATACAAAGTTAGTCGAATTTTACACTTTTTCAGTCACCGTGAAATATTTTGTCTTGATATTAACCGACTTTTTATTGACCGTCGCGTCGAGCCCGTTGCGTTGACACCTTGTTTGTGTAGATCAAACCTGTTGCACTTCAAAATCATCGCAATATGGATTCTGTTTGCAATAATTTTAGCGTTTTCACCTACTTTAGACACTGAATATTTGTCGTTTTGAAGCTCAGTTTGAAATGTTATAGTTTGTCGTTTCTGTTCAAATCGATAATCTTTTAGCATACTTTCCGATCATATTAGCTTAGTGGAGTAGTTTTGCGCACGCTCCGCTGTTAAAGTAGGTACCCTCCTGCGTTATTTTAAAAGATACATCCCATACAAAGTAAGTCGAATTTTACACTTTTTCGGTCACCGTGAAATATTTTGTCTTGATATTAGCCGACTTTATATTGACCGTCGCGTCGAGCCCGTTGCGTAGACACCTCGTTTGTGTAGATCGGACCTGTTGCACTTCAAAAACGTCGCAATATGGATTCTGTTTGCAATAATTTTAGCGTTTTCACCTACTTTAGACACTGAATATTTGTCGTTTTGAAGCTCAGTTTGAAATGTTTTAGTTTGTCGTTTCTGTTCAAATCGATCATCGTTTAGCATACTTTTCGATCATATTAGCTCAGTGGAGTAGTTTTGCGCACGCGTCGCTGTTAAAGTAGGTACCCTCCTGCGTTATTTTAAAAGATGCATCCCATACAAAGTTAGTCGAATTTTACGCTTTTTCGGTCACCGTGAAATATTTTGTCTTGATATTAACCGACTTTATATTGACCGTCGCGTCGAGCCCGTTGCGTAGACACCTCGTTTGTGTAGATTGGACCTGTTGCACTTTAAAAACGTCACAATATGGACTCTGTTTGCAATAATTTTAGCGTTTTCACCTACTTTAGACACTGAATATTTGTCGTTTTGAAGCTCAGTTTGAAATGTTTTAGTTTGTCGTTTCTGTTCAAATCGATCATCTTGTAGCATACTTTTCGATCATATTAGCTAAGTGGAGTAGTTTTGCGCACGCGTCGCTGTTGAAGTAGGTACTCTCCTGCGTTAATTTAAAAGATACATCCCATACAAAGTTAATCGAATTTAACACTTTTTCGGTCACCGTGAAATATTTTGTCTTGATATTAACCGACTTTATATTGACCGTCGCGTCGAGCCCGTTGCGTAGACACCTCGTTTGTGTAGATTGAACCTGTTGCACTTCAAAAACGTCGCAATATGGATTCTGTTTGTAATAACTTTAGCGTTTTCACCTAATTTCGACACTGAATATTATTCGTTTTAAAGCTCAGTTTGAAATGTTTAAGTTTGTCGTTTCTGTTCAAATCGATCATCGTTTAGCATACTTTTCGATCATATTAGCTCAGTGGAGTAGTTTTTCGCACGCGTCGCTGTTGAAGTAGGTACCCTCCTGCGTTTTTTTAAAAGAAACATCCCATACAAAGTTAGTCGAATTTTACACTTTTCAGTCACAGTGAAATATTTTGTCTGGATATTAACCAACTTTATATTGACCGTCGCGTCGAGCCCGTTGCGTTGACACCTCGTTTGTGTAGATCAAACCTAAAACATCGCAATATGGAATAATTGTTTGCAATAATTTTAGCGTTTTTACCTACTTTAAACACTGAATATTTGTCGTTTTAAAGCTCAGTTTAAAATGTTTTAGTTTGTCGTTTCTGTTCAAATCGATCATCTTTTAGCATACTTTTCGATCATATTAGCTCAACGAAGTGGTTCTGCAAACGTTCCGCTGTTCTTGTAAGTACTCTATTGCGATATTATAAAAGATACATCGCATAAAAAGTTAGTCGAATTTTACACTTTTTCAGTCACCGTGAAATATTTTGTCTTGATATTAACCGACTTTATATTGACCGTCGCGTCGAGCCCGTTGCGTAGACACTTCGTTTGTGTAGATCGGACCTGTTGCACTCTAAAAACTTCGCAAAATAGATTCTGTTTGCAATATTTTTACCGTTTTCACCTACTTTAGACACTGAATATTTGTCGTTTTGAAGCTCAGTTTGAAAAGTTTTAGTTTGTCGTTTCTGTTCAAATCGATCATCTTTTAGCATACTTTTTGATTAAACCTGTTGCACTTCAAAAACGTCGCAATATGGATTCTGTTTGTAATAACTTTAGCGTTTTCACCTACTTTAGACACTGAATATTTGTCGTTTCGAAGGTCAGTTTGAAATGTTTTAGTTTGTCGTTTCTGTTCAAATCGATCATCGTTTAGCATACTTTTCGATCATATTAGCTCAGTGGAGAAGTTTTGCGCACGCTTCGCTGTTAAAGTAGGTACTCTCCTGCGATATTTTAAAAGATACATCCCATACAAAGTTAGTCGAATTTTACACTTTATCGGTCACCGTGAAATATTTTGTCTTGATATTAACCGACTTTATATTGACCGACGCGTCAAGCCCGTTGCGTAGACACCTCGTTTGTAAAGATTGGACCTGTTGCACTTTAAAAAACGTCGCAATATGGATTCTGTTTGCAATAATTATAGCGTTTTAACCTACTTTAGACACTGAATATTTGTCGTTTTGAAGCTCAGTTTGAAATGTTTTAGTCTGTCGTTTCTGTTCAAATCGATCATCGTTTAGCATACTTTTCGATCATATTAGCTCAGTGGAGTAGTTTTGCGCACGCTCCGCTGTTGTAAATGGTACTCTCTGCGATATTTTAAAAGATACATCCCATACAAAGTTAGTCGAATTTTACACTTATTCAGTCACCGTGAAATATTTTGTCTTGATATTAACCGACTTTATATTGACCGTCGCGTCGAGCTCGTTGCGTAGACACCTCGTTTGTGTAGATTGGACCTGTTGCACTTCAAAAACGTTGCAAAATGGATTCTGTTTGCAATAATTTTAGCGTTTTCACCTACTTTAGACACTGAATATTTGTCGTTTTGAAGCTCAGTTTGAAATGTTTTAGTTTGTCTTTTCTGTTCAAATCGATCATCTTTTAGCATACTTTTCAATCATATAAGCTCAATAAAGTGGTTCTGCGAACGTTTCGACGTTCTTGTATGTACTCTTTTGCGATATTTTAAAAGATACATCCCATACAAAGTTAGTCGAATTTAACACTTTTTCGGTCACCGTGAAATATTTTGTCTTGATATTAACCGACTTTATATTGACCGTCGCGTCGAGCCCGTTGCGTAGACACCTCGTTTGTGTAGATCAGACCTGTTGCACTTCAAAAACATCGCAATATGGATTCTGTTTGCAATAATTTTAGCGTTTTCACCTACTTTCGACACTGAATATTTGTCGTTTTGAAGCTCAGTTTGAAATGTTTTAGTTTGTCGTTTCTGCTCAAATCGATCATCTTTTAGCATACTTTTCGATCATATTAGCTCACTGAAGTGGTTCCGCGCACGTTCCGCTGTTCTTGTAAGGTACTCTTTTGCGATAATTTGAAAGATACATCCCATACAAAGTAAGTCGAATTTTACACTTTTTCAGTCTCCGTGAAATATTTTGTCTTGATATTAACCGACTTTATATTGACCGTCGCGTCGAGCCCGTTGCGTTGACACCTCGTTTGTGTAGATCGGACCTGTTGCACTTCAAAAACATCGCAAAATAGATTCTGTTTGCAATAATTTTAGCGTTTTCACCTACTTTAGACACTGAATATTTGTCGTTTTGAAGCTTTGTTTGAAATGTTTTAGTTTGTCGTTTCTGTTCAAATCGATCATCTTTTAGCATACTTTTCGATCATATTAGCTCACTGAAGTGGTTCCGCGCACGTTCCGCTGTTCTTGTAAGGTACTCTTTTGCGATAATTTGAAAGATACATCCCATACAAAGTAAGTCGAATTTTACACTTTTTCGGTCACCGTGAAATATTTTGTCTTGATATTAACCGACTTTTTACTGACCGTCGCGTCGAACCCGTTGCGTAGACACCTCTTTTGTGTAGATCAAACCTGTTGCACTTCAAAAACATCGCAAAAAAGATTCTGTTTGCAATAATTTTAGCGTTTTCACCTACTTTAGACACTGAATATTTGTCGTTTTGAAGCTCAGTTTGAAATGTTTTAGTTTGTCGTTTCTGTTCAAATCGATCATCGTTTAGCATACTTTTCGGTCATATTAGCTCAGTGGAGTAGTTAAGCGCACGCGTCGCTGTTGAAGTAGGTACCCTTCTGCGTTATTTTAAAAGATACATCCCATAAAAAGTTAGTCGAATTTTACACTTTTTCAGTCACCGTGAAATATTTTGTCTTGATATTAACCGACTTTTTATTGACCGTCGCGTCGAGCCCGTTGCGTTGACACCTTGTTTGTGTAGATCAAACCTGTTGCACTTCAAAAACATCGCAAAATAGATTCTGTTTGCAATATTTTAGCGTTTTTACCTACTTTAAACACTGAATATTTGTCGTTTTAAAGCTCAGTTTGAAATGTTTTTGTTTGTCGTTTCTGTTCAAATTGATCATCTTTTAGCATAATTTTCGATCATATTAGCTCACCGGAGTGTTTGTGCGCACGCTCCGCAGTTAAAATAGGTACTCTTTTGCGATATTTTAAAAGATACATCCCATACAAAGTTAGTCGAATTTTACACTTTTTCAGTCACCGTGAAATATTTTGTCTTGATATTAACCGACTTTTTATTGACCGTCGCGTCGAGCCCGTTGCGTTGACACCTTGTTTGTGTAGATCAAACCTGTTGCACTTCAAAAACTTCGCAAAATAGATTCTCTTTGCAATAATTTTAGCGTTTTAACCTACTTTAGACACTGAATATTTGTCGTTTTGAAGCTCAGTTTGAAATGTTATAGTTTGTCGTTTCTGTTCAAATCGATCATCGTTTAGCATATTTTTCGATCATATTAGCTCAATGGAGTAGTTTTGCGCACGCGTCGCTGTTGAAGTAGGTACTCTCCTGCGTTATTTTAAAAGATACATCCCATACAAAGTTAGTCGAATTTTACACTTTTTCGGTCACCGTGAAATATTTTGTCTTGATATTAACCGACTTCATATTGACCGTCGCGTCGATATCGTCGCTTTGACACCTCGTTTGTGTAGATCGAACCTGTTGCACTTCAAAAACATCGCAAAATAGATTCTGTTTGCAATAATTTTAGCGTTTATACCTACTTTATACACTGAATATTTGTCGTTTTGAAGCTCAGTTTGAAATGTTTTAGTTTGTCGTTTCTGCTCAAATCGATCATCTTTTAGCATACTTTTCGATCATATTAGCTCACTGAAGTGGTTCCGCGCACGTTCCGCTGTTCTTGTAAGGTACTCTTTTGCGATAATTTGAAAGATACATCCCATACAAAGTAAGTCGAATTTTACACTTTTTCAGTCTCCGTGAAATATTTTGTCTTGATATTAACCGACTTTATATTGACCGTCGCGTCGAGCCCGTTGCGTTGACACCTCGTTTGTGTAGATCAGACCTGTTGCACTTTAAAAACGTCACAATATGGATTCTGTTTGCAATAATTTTAGCGTTTTCACCTACTTTAGACACTGAATATTTGTCGTTTTGAAGCTCAGTTTGAAATGTTTTAGTTTGTCGTTTCTGTTCAAATCGATCATCTTGTAGCATACTTTTCGATCATATTAGCTAAGTGGAGTAGTTTTGCGCACGCGTCGCTGTTGAAGTAGGTACCCTCCTGCGTTATTTTAAAAGATACATCCCATACAAAGTTAGTCGAATTTTACACTTTTTCGGTCACCGTGAAATATTTTGTCTTGATATTAACCGACTTCATATTGACCGTCGCGTCGATATCGTCGCTTTGACACCTCGTTTGTGTAGATCGGACCTGTTTCACTTCAGAAACGTCGCAATATGGATTCTGTTTGCAATAATTTTAGCGTTTTCACCTACTTTAGACACTGAATATTTGTCGTTTTGAAGCTCAGTTTGAAATGTTTTAGTTTGTCGTTTCTGTTCAAATCGATCATCTTGTAGCATACTTTTCGATCATATTAGCTAAGTGGAGTAGTTTTGCGAACGCGTCGCTTTGAAGTAGGTACTCTCCTGCGTTTTTTTAAAAGAAACATCCCATACAAAGTTAGTCGAATTTTACACTTTTCAGTCACAGTGAAATATTTTGTGGATATTAACCAACTTTATATTGACCGTCGCGTCGAGCCCGTTGCGTTGACACCTCGTTTGTGTAGATCAAACCTAAAACATCGCAAAATAGATTCTGTTTGCAATAAATTTAGCGTTTTCACCTACTTTAGACACTGAATATTTGTCGTTTTGAAGCTTAGTTTGAAATGTTTTAGTTTGTCGTTTCTGTTCAAATCGATCATCTTTTAGCATACTTTTCGATTATATTAGCTCACCGAAGTGGTTCTGCAAACGTTCCGCTGTTCTTGTAAGTACTCTATTGCGATATTATAAAAGATACATCGCATAATATGTTAGTCGAATTTTACACTTTTTCAGTCACCGTGAAATATTTTGTCTTGATATTAACCGACTTTATATTGACCGTCGCGTCGAGCCCGTTGCGTAGACACCTCGTTTGTGTAGATCGGACCTGTTGCACTCCAAAAACTTCGCAAAATAGATTCTGTTTGCAATAATTTTAGCGTTTTCACCTACTTTAGACACTGAATATTTGTCGTTTTGAAGCTCAGTTTGAAAAGTTTTAGTTTGTCGTTTCTGTTCAAATCGATCATCTTTTAGCATACTTTTTGATCATATTAGCTCATCGAATTGGTTCTGCGCACGTTCCGCTATTCTAGTAGGTACTCTTTTGCGATATTTTAAAAGATACATCCCATACAAAGTTAGTCGAATTTTACACTTTTTCGGTCACCGTGAAATATTTTGTCTTGATATTAACCGACTTTATATTGACCGTCGCGTCGAGCCCGTTGCGTAGACACCTCGTTTGTGTAGATCAAACCTGTTGCACTTCAAAAACATCGCAATATAGATTCTGTTTGCAATAATTTTAGCATTTTTACCTACTTTAGACACTGAATATTTGTCGTTTTGAAGCTCAGTTTGAAATGTTTTAGTTTGTCGTTTCTGTTCAAATCGATCATCGTTTAGCATACTTTTCGATCATATTAGCTCAGTGGAGTAGTTTTGCGCACGCGTCGCTTTTGAAATAGGTACCCTCCTGCGTTATTTTAAAAGATACATCCCATACAAAAATAGTCGAATTTTACACTTTTTCAGTCACCGTGAAATATTTTGTCTTGATTTTATCCAACTTTATATTGACCGTCGCGTCGAGCCCGTTGCGTAGACACCTCGTTTGTTTAGATCAAACCTGTTGCACTTCAAAAACATCGCAAAATAGATTCTGTTTGCAATAATTTTAGCGTTAATACCTACTTTATACACTGAATATTTGTCGTTTTGAAGCTCAGTTTGAAATGTTTTAGTTTGTCGTTTCTGCTCAAATCGATCATCTTTTAGCATACTTTTCGATCATATTAGCTCACTGAAGTGGTTCCGCGCACGTTCCGCTGTTCTTGTAAGGTACTCTTTTGCGATAATTTGAAAGATACATCCCATACAAAGTAAGTCGAATTTTACACTTTTTCGGTCACCGTGAAATATTTTGTCTTGATATTAACCGACTTTTTAGTGACCGTCGCGTCGAACCCGTTGCGTAGACACCTCCTTTGTGTAGATCGGACCTGTTGCACTTCAAAAACATCGCAAAATAGATTCTGATTGCAATAATTTTAGCGTTTTCCCCTTCTTTAGACACTGAATATTTGTCGTTTTGAAGCTTTGTTTGAAATGTTTTAGTTTGTCGTTTCTGTTCAAATCGATCATGTTTAAGCATACTTTTCGATCATATAAGCTCACTGAAGTGGTTCCGCGCACGTTCCGCTGTTCTTGTAAGGTACTCTTTTGCGATAATTTGAAAGATACATCCCATACAAAGTAAGTCGAATTTTACACTTTTTCGGTCACCGTGAAATATTTTGTCTTGATATTAACCGACTTTTTATTGACCGTCGCGTCGAACCCGTTGCGTAGACACCTCTTTTGTGTAGATCAAACCTGTTGCACTTCAAAAACATCGCAAAAAAGATTCTGTTTGCAATAATTTTAGCGTTTTCACCTACTTTAGGCACTGAATATTTGTCGTTCCGAAGCTCAGTTTGAAATGTTTTAGTTTGTCGTTTCTGTTCAAATCGATCATCGTTTAGCATATTTTTCGATCATATTAGCTCAATGGAGTAGTTTTGCGCACGCGTCACTGTTGAAGTAGGTACCCTCCTGCGTTATTTTAAAAGATACATCCCATACAAAGTTGGTCGAATTTTACACTTTTTCGGTCACCGTGAAATATTTTGTCTTGATATTAACCGACTTCATATTGACCGTCGCGTCGATATCGTCGCTTTGACACCTCGTTTGTGTAGATCGGACCTGTTGCACTTCAGAAACGTCGCAATATGGATTCTGTTTGCAAAAATTTTAGCGTTTTCACCTACTTTAGACACTGAATATTTGTCGTTTTGAAGCTCAGTTTGAAAAGTTTTAGTTTGTCGTTTCTGTTCAAATCGATCATCGTTTAGCATACTTTTCGATCATATTAGCTCAGTGGAGTAGTTTTGCGCACGCGTCGCTGTTAAAGTAGGTACCCTCCTGCGTTATTTTAAAAGATGCATCCCATACAAAGTTAGTCGAATTTTACACTTTTTCGGTCACCGTGAAATATTTTGTCTTGATATTAACCGACTTTATATTGACCGTCGCGTCGAGCCCGTTGCGTAGACACCTCGTTTGTGTAGATTGGACCTGTTGCACTTTAAAAACGTCACAATATGGATTCTGTTTGCAATAATTTTAGCGTTTTCACCTACTTTAGACACTGAATATTTGTCGTTTTGAAGCTCAGTTTGAAATGTTTTAGTTTGTCGTTTCTGTTCAAATCGATCATCTTGTAGCATACTTTTCGATCATATTAGCTCAGTGGAGTAGTTTTTCGCACGCGTCGCTGTTGAAGTAGGTACCCTCCTGCGTTTTTTTAAAAGAAACATCCCATACAAAGTTAGTCGAATTTTACACTTTTCAGTCACAGTGAAATATTTTGTCTGGATATTAACCAACTTTATATTGACCGTCGCGTCGAGCCCGTTGCGTTGACACCTCGTTTGTGTAGATCAAACCTAAAACATCGCAATATTGATTTTGTTTGCAATAATTTTAGCGTTTTTACCTACTTTAAACACTGAATATTTGTCGTTTTAAAGCTCAGTTTAAAATGTTTTAGTTTGTCGTTTCTGTTCAAATCGATCATCTTTTAGCATACTTTTCGATCATATTAGCTCACCGAAGTGGTTCTGCAAACGTTCCGCTGTTCTTGTAAGTACTCTATTGCGATATTATCTATACTAATATTATCAAGCTGAAGAGTTTGTTTGTTTGTTTGTTTGTTTGTTTGTTTGTTTGTTTGTTTGTTTGAACGCGCTAATCTCAAAAACTACTGGCCCGATTTGAAAAAAATTTTTTGCCTTGGATAGTCCATTAATCGAGGAAGGCTTTAGGCTATATAACATAAAGCTACGACTCAAAAAACCACAGCAGAAATGAAAAATGTTGCGAAAACGGGAGAAAGATATTCCTTTTGAGAGCTTCCGCTGCATACGCTGCGGAAACCGCTTAAGTTACACAAAAATCATGTATGACAGGATTGTTCAACATTAAGAGTTCTATAATAAAGTCCGCGACAGCATATGTCTATCTTTTATGGTTAACTTACTACAACCTTTTATATGTTAATAAATTTGTAAAAAAATAATGCATTATTTTTAGAGGTGTATTATAGACACAGGTATTAATTCTTATCAAAATAAATACATTCATCATCACGAGCATTTCATTTAGAACCAAGTTGCCCTTTATATCATTTGATTTCAATAAATATCTTAGGAGCTATCACAGTTTTAACATAACTCCGCACCAAAATAATGTTCGCAGCTTAAGTACAACGTGCGCTTGCGCTAATATATTATAAAGCTGAAGAGTTTGTTTGTTTGAACGCGCTTATCTCAGGAACTGCTGGACCGATTTGTAAAAATATTTTTGTGTTGGATAGCTTATTTATCGAGTAAGGCTTTAGGATATAAAACATGACGCTGCGACGGGAGGGGAGGGAACAAACTCAAAACGCGCGGACGAAGTCGCGGGGGACCGCTAGTAAAAGATACATCCCATACAAAGTTAGTCGAATTTTACACTTTTTCGGTCACCGTGAAATATTTTGTCTTGATATTAACCGACTTTATATTGACCGTCGCGTCGAGCCCGTTGCGTAGACACCTCGTTTGTGTAGATCAAACCTGTTGCACTTCAACAACATCGCAATATAGATTCTGTTTGCAATAATTTTAGCATTTTCACCTACTTTAGACACTGAATATTTGTCGTTTTGAAGCTCAGTTTGAAATGTTTTAGTTTGTCGTTTCTGTTCAAATCGATCATCGTTTAGCATACTTTTCGATCATATTAGCTCAGTGGAGTAGTTTTGCGCACGCGTCGCTTTTGAAATAGGTACCCTCCTGCGTTATTTTAAAAGATACATCCCATACAAAAATAGTCGAATTTTACACTTTTTCAGTCACCGTGAAATATTTTGTCTTGATTTTATCCAACTTTATATAGACCGTCGCGTCGAGCCCGTTGCGTTGACACCTTGTTTGTGTAGATCAAACCTGTTGCACTTCAAAAACATCGCAAAATAGATTCTGTTTGCAATATTTTAGCGTTTTTACCTACTTTAAACACTGAATATTTGTCGTTTTAAAGCTCAGTTTGAAATGTTTTTGTTTGTCGTTTCTGTTCAAATTGATCATCTTTTAGCATAATTTTCGATCATATTAGCTCACCGGAGTGTTTGTGCGCACGCTCCGCTGTTAAAATAGGTACTCTTTTGCGATATTTTAAAAGATACATCCCATACAAAGTTAGTCGAATTTTACACTTTTTCAGTCACCGTGAAATATTTTGTCTTGATATTAACCGACTTTTTATTGACCGTCGCGTCGAGCCCGTTGCGTTGACACCTTGTTTGTGTAGATCAAACCTGTTGCACTTCAAAAACATCGCAAAATAGATTCTCTTTGCAATAATTTTAGCGTTTTAACCTACTTTAGACACTGAATATTTGTCGTTTTGAAGCTCAGTTTGAAATGTTATAGTTTGTCGTTTCTGTTCAAATCGATCATCGTTTAGCATATTTTTCGATCATATTAGCTCAATGGAGTAGTTTTGCGCACGCGTCGCTGTTGAAGTAGGTACTCTCCTGCGTTATTTTAAAAGATACATCCCATACAAAGTTAGTCGAATTTTACACTTTTTCGGTCACCGTGAAATATTTTGTCTTGATATTAACCGACTTCATATTGACCGTCGCGTCGATATCGTCGCTTTGACACCTCGTTTGTGTAGATCGAACCTGTTGCACTTCAAAAACATCGCAAAATAGATTCTGTTTGCAATAATTTTAGCGTTTATACCTACTTTATACACTGAATATTTGTCGTTTTGAAGCTCAGTTTGAAATGTTTTAGTTTGTCGTTTCTGCTCAAATCGATCATCTTTTAGCATACTTTTCGATCATATTAGCTCACTGAAGTGGTTCCGCGCACGTTCCGCTGTTCTTGTAAGGTACTCTTTTGCGATAATTTGAAAGATACATCCCATACAAAGTAAGTCGAATTTTACACTTTTTCAGTCTCCGTGAAATATTTTGTCTTGATATTAACCGACTTTATATTGACCGTCGCGTCGAGCCCGTTGCGTTGACACCTCGTTTGTGTAGATCAGACCTGTTGCACTTTAAAAACGTCACAATATGGATTCTGTTTGCAATAATTTTAGCGTTTTCACCTACTTTAGACACTGAATATTTGTCGTTTTGAAGCTCAGTTTGAAATGTTTTAGTTTGTCGTTTCTGTTCAAATCGATCATCTTGTAGCATACTTTTCGATCATATTAGCTAAGTGGAGTAGTTTTGCGCACGCGTCGCTGTTGAAGTAGGTACCCTCCTGCGTTATTTTAAAAGATACATCCCATACAAAGTTAGTCGAATTTTACACTTTTTCGGTCACCGTGAAATATTTTGTCTTGATATTAACCGACTTCATATTGACCGTCGCGTCGATATCGTCGCTTTGACACCTCGTTTGTGTAGATCGGACCTGTTTCACTTCAGAAACGTCGCAATATGGATTCTGTTTGCAATAATTTTAGCGTTTTCACCTACTTTAGACACTGAATATTTGTCGTTTTGAAGCTCAGTTTGAAATGTTTTAGTTTGTCGTTTCTGTTCAAATCGATCATCTTGTAGCATACTTTTCGATCATATTAGCTAAGTGGAGTAGTTTTGCGAACGCGTCGCTTTGAAGTAGGTACTCTCCTGCGTTTTTTTAAAAGAAACATCCCATACAAAGTTAGTCGAATTTTACACTTTTCAGTCACAGTGAAATATTTTGTCTGGATATTAACCAACTTTATATTGACCGTCGCGTCGAGCCCGTTGCGTTGACACCTCGTTTGTGTAGATCAAACCTAAAACATCGCAAAATAGATTCTGTTTGCAATAAATTTAGCGTTTTCACCTACTTTAGACACTGAATATTTGTCGTTTTGAAGCTTAGTTTGAAATGTTTTAGTTTGTCGTTTCTGTTCAAATCGATCATCTTTTAGCATACTTTTCGATTATATTAGCTCACCGAAGTGGTTCTGCAAACGTTCCGCTGTTCTTGTAAGTACTCTATTGCGATATTATAAAAGATACATCGCATAAAATGTTAGTCGAATTTTACACTTTTTCAGTCACCGTGAAATATTTTGTCTTGATATTAACCGACTTTATATTGACCGTCGCGTCGAGCCCGTTGCGTAGACACCTCGTTTGTGTAGATCGGACCTGTTGCACTCCAAAAACTTCGCAAAATAGATTCTGTTTGCAATAATTTTAGCGTTTTCACCTACTTTAGACACTGAATATTTGTCGTTTTGAAGCTCAGTTTGAAAAGTTTTAGTTTGTCGTTTCTGTTCAAATCGATCATCTTTTAGCATACTTTTTGATCATATTAGCTCATCGAATTGGTTCTGCGCACGTTCCGCTGTTCTAGTAGGTACTCTTTTGCGATATTTTAAATGATACATCCCATACAAAGTTAGTCGAATTTTACACTTTTTCGGTCACCGTGAAATATTTTGTCTTGATATTAACCGACTTTATATTGACCGTCGCGTCGAGCCCGTTGCGTAGACACCTCGTTTGTGTAGATCAAACCTGTTGCACTTCAAAAACATCGCAATATAGATTCTGTTTGCAATAATTTTAGCATTTTTACCTACTTTAGACACTGAATATTTGTCGTTTTGAAGCTCAGTTTGAAATGTTTTAGTTTGTCGTTTCTGTTCAAATCGATCATCGTTTAGCATACTTTTCGATCATATTAGCTCATTGGAGTAGTTTTGCGCACGCGTCGCTTTTGAAATAGGTACCCTCCTGCGTTATTTTAAAAGATACATCCCATACAAAAATAGTCGAATTTTACACTTTTTCAGTCACCGTGAAATATTTTGTCTTGATTTTATCCAACTTTATATTGACCGTCGCGTCGAGCCCGTTGCGTAGACACCTCGTTTGTTTAGATCAAACCTGTTGCACTTCAAAAACATCGCAAAATAGATTCTGTTTGCAATAATTTTAGCGTTAATACCTACTTTATACACTGAATATTTGTCGTTTTGAAGCTCAGTTTGAAATGTTTTAGTTTGTCGTTTCTGCTCAAATCGATCATCTTTTAGCATACTTTTCGATCATATTAGCTCACTGAAGTGGTTCCGCGCACGTTCCGCTGTTCTTGTAAGGTACTCTTTTGCGATAATTTGAAAGATACATCCCATACAAAGTAAGTCGAATTTTACACTTTTTCGGTCACCGTGAAATATTTTGTCTTGATATTAACCGACTTTTTATTGACCGTCGCGTCGAACCCGTTGCGTAGACACCTCCTTTGTGTAGATCGGACCTGTTGCACTTCAAAAACATCGCAAAATAGATTCTGATTGCAATAATTTTAGCGTTTTCACCTACTTTAGACACTGAATATTTGTCGTTTTGAAGCTTTGTTTGAAATGTTTTAGTTTGTCGTTTCTGTTCAAATCGATCATGTTTAAGCATACTTTTCGATCATATAAGCTCACTGAAGTGGTTCCGCGCACGTTCCGCTGTTCTTGTAAGGTACTCTTTTGCGATAATTTGAAAGATACATCCCATACAAAGTAAGTCGAATTTTACACTTTTTCGGTCACCGTGAAATATTTTGTCTTGATATTAACCGACTTTTTATTGACCGTCGCGTCGAACCCGTTGCGTAGACACCTCTTTTGTGTAGATCAAACCTGTTGCACTTCAAAAACATCGCAAAAAAGATTCTGTTTGCAATAATTTTAGCGTTTTCACCTACTTTAGGCACTGAATATTTGTCGTTCCGAAGCTCAGTTTGAAATGTTTTAGTTTGTCGTTTCTGTTCAAATCGATCATCGTTTAGCATATTTTTCGATCATATTAGCTCAATGGAGTAGTTTTGCGCACGCGTCACTGTTGAAGTAGGTACCCTCCTGCGTTATTTTAAAAGATACATCCCATACAAAGTTGGTCGAATTTTACACTTTTTCGGTCACCGTGAAATATTTTGTCTTGATATTAACCGACTTCATATTGACCGTCGCGTCGATATCGTCGCTTTGACACCTCGTTTGTGTAGATCGGACCTGTTGCACTTCAGAAACGTCGCAATATGGATTCTGTTTGCAAAAATTTTAGCGTTTTCACCTACTTTAGACACTGAATATTTGTCGTTTTGAAGCTCAGTTTGAAAAGTTTTAGTTTGTCGTTTCTGTTCAAATCGATCATCGTTTAGCATACTTTTCGATCATATTAGCTCAGTGGAGTAGTTTTGCGCACGCGTCGCTGTTAAAGTAGGTACCCTCCTGCGTTATTTTAAAAGATGCATCCCATACAAAGTTAGTCGAATTTTACACTTTTTCGGTCACCGTGAAATATTTTGTCTTGATATTAACCGACTTTATATTGACCGTCGCGTCGAGCCCGTTGCGTAGACACCTCGTTTGTGTAGATTGGACCTGTTGCACTTTAAAAACGTCACAATATGGATTCTGTTTGCAATAATTTTAGCGTTTTCACCTACTTTAGACACTGAATATTTGTCGTTTTGAAGCTCAGTTTGAAATGTTTTAGTTTGTCGTTTCTGTTCAAATCGATCATCTTGTAGCATACTTTTCGATCATATTAGCTCAGTGGAGTAGTTTTTCGCACGCGTCGCTGTTGAAGTAGGTACCCTCCTGCGTTTTTTTAAAAGAAACATCCCATACAAAGTTAGTCGAATTTTACACTTTTCAGTCACAGTGAAATATTTTGTCTGGATATTAACCAACTTTATATTGACCGTCGCGTCGAGCCCGTTGCGTTGACACCTCGTTTGTGTAGATCAAACCTAAAACATCGCAATATTGATTTTGTTTGCAATAATTTTAGCGTTTTTACCTACTTTAAACACTGAATATTTGTCGTTTTAAAGCTCAGTTTAAAATGTTTTAGTTTGTCGTTTCTGTTCAAATCGATCATCTTTTAGCATACTTTTCGATCATATTAGCTCACCGAAGTGGTTCTGCAAACGTTCCGCTGTTCTTGTAAGTACTCTATTGCGATATTATCTATACTAATATTATCAAGCTGAAGAGTTTGTTTGTTTGTTTGTTTGTTTGTTTGTTTGTTTGTTTGTTTGTTTGAACGCGCTAATCTCAAAAACTACTGGCCCGATTTGAAAAAAATTTTTTGCCTTGGATAGTCCATTAATCGAGGAAGGCTTTAGGCTATATAACATAAAGCTACGACTCAAAAAACCACAGCAGAAATGAAAAATGTTGCGAAAACGGGAGAAAGATATTCCTTTTGAGAGCTTCCGCTGCATACGCTGCGGAAACCGCTTAAGTTACACAAAAATCATATATGACAGGATTGTTCAACATTAAGAGTTCTATAATAAAGTCCGCGACAGCATATGTCTATCTTTTATGGTTAACTTACTACAACCTTTTATATGTTAATAAATTTGTAAAAAAATAATGCATTATTTTTAGAGGTGTATTATAGACACAGGTATTAATTCTTATCAAAATAAATACATTCATCATCACGAGCATTTCATTTAGAACCAAGTTGCCCTTTATATCATTTGATTTCAATAAATATCTTAGGAGCTATCACAGTTTTAACATAACTCCGCACCAAAATAATGTTCGCAGCTTAAGTACAACGTGCGCTTGCGCTAATATATTATAAAGCTGAAGAGTTTGTTTGTTTGAACGCGCTTATCTCAGGAACTGCTGGACCGATTTGTAAAAATATTTTTGTGTTGGATAGCTTATTTATCGAGTAAGGCTTTAGGATATAAAACATGACGCTGCGACGGGAGGGGAGGGAACAAACTCAAAACGCGCGGACGAAGTCGCGGGGGACCGCTAGTAAAAGATACATCCCATACAAAGTTAGTCGAATTTTACACTTTTTCGGTCACCGTGAAATATTTTGTCTTGATATTAACCGACTTTATATTGACCGTCGCGTCGAGCCCGTTGCGTAGACACCTCGTTTGTGTAGATCAAACCTGTTGCACTTCAACAACATCGCAATATAGATTCTGTTTGCAATAATTTTAGCATTTTCACCTACTTTAGACACTGAATATTTGTCGTTTTGAAGCTCAGTTTGAAATGTTTTAGTTTGTCGTTTCTGTTCAAATCGATCATCGTTTAGCATACTTTTCGATCATATTAGCTCAGTGGAGTAGTTTTGCGCACGCGTCGCTTTTGAAATAGGTACCCTCCTGCGTTATTTTAAAAGATACATCCCATACAAAAATAGTCGAATTTTACACTTTTTCAGTCACCGTGAAATATTTTGTCTTGATTTTATCCAACTTTATATAGACCGTCGCGTCGAGCCCGTTGCGTTGACACCTTGTTTGTGTAGATCAAACCTGTTGCACTTCAAAAACATCGCAAAATAGATTCTGTTTGCAATATTTTAGCGTTTTTACCTACTTTAAACACTGAATATTTGTCGTTTTAAAGCTCAGTTTGAAATGTTTTAGTTTGTCGTTTCTGTTCAAATTGATCATCTTTTAGCATAATTTTCGATCATATTAGCTCACCGGAGTGTTTGTGCGCACGCTCCGCTGTTAAAATAGGTACTCTTTTGCGATATTTTAAAAGATACATCCCATACAAAGTTAGTCGAATTTTACACTTTTTCAGTCACCGTGAAATATTTTGTCTTGATATTAACCGACTTTTTATTGACCGTCGCGTCGAGCCCGTTGCGTTGACACCTTGTTTGTGTAGATCAAACCTGTTGCACTTCAAAAACATCGCAAAATAGATTCTCTTTGCAATAATTTTAGCGTTTTAACCTACTTTAGACACTGAATATTTGTCGTTTTGAAGCTCAGTTTGAAATGTTATAGTTTGTCGTTTCTGTTCAAATCGATCATCGTTTAGCATATTTTTCGATCATATTAGCTCAATGGAGTAGTTTTGCGCACGCGTCGCTGTTGAAGTAGGTACTCTCCTGCGTTATTTTAAAAGATACATCCCATACAAAGTTAGTCGAATTTTACACTTTTTCGGTCACCGTGAAATATTTTGTCTTGATATTAACCGACTTCATATTGACCGTCGCGTCGATATCGTCGCTTTGACACCTCGTTTGTGTAGATCGAACCTGTTGCACTTCAAAAACATCGCAAAATAGATTCTGTTTGCAATAATTTTAGCGTTTATACCTACTTTATACACTGAATATTTGTCGTTTTGAAGCTCAGTTTGAAATGTTTTAGTTTGTCGTTTCTGCTCAAATCGATCATCTTTTAGCATACTTTTCGATCATATTAGCTCACTGAAGTGGTTCCGCGCACGTTCCGCTGTTCTTGTAAGGTACTCTTTTGCGATAATTTGAAAGATACATCCCATACAAAGTAAGTCGAATTTTACACTTTTTCAGTCTCCGTGAAATATTTTGTCTTGATATTAACCGACTTTATATTGACCGTCGCGTCGAGCCCGTTGCGTTGACACCTCGTTTGTGTAGATCAGACCTGTTGCACTTTAAAAACGTCACAATATGGATTCTGTTTGCAATAATTTTAGCGTTTTCACCTACTTTAGACACTGAATATTTGTCGTTTTGAAGCTCAGTTTGAAATGTTTTAGTTTGTCGTTTCTGTTCAAATCGATCATCTTGTAGCATACTTTTCGATCATATTAGCTAAGTGGAGTAGTTTTGCGCACGCGTCGCTGTTGAAGTAGGTACCCTCCTGCGTTATTTTAAAAGATACATCCCATACAAAGTTAGTCGAATTTTACACTTTTTCGGTCACCGTGAAATATTTTGTCTTGATATTAACCGACTTCATATTGACCGTCGCGTCGATATCGTCGCTTTGACACCTCGTTTGTGTAGATCGGACCTGTTTCACTTCAGAAACGTCGCAATATGGATTCTGTTTGCAATAATTTTAGCGTTTTCACCTACTTTAGACACTGAATATTTGTCGTTTTGAAGCTCAGTTTGAAATGTTTTAGTTTGTCGTTTCTGTTCAAATCGATCATCTTGTAGCATACTTTTCGATCATATTAGCTAAGTGGAGTAGTTTTGCGAACGCGTCGCTTTGAAGTAGGTACTCTCCTGCGTTTTTTTAAAAGAAACATCCCATACAAAGTTAGTCGAATTTTACACTTTTCAGTCACAGTGAAATATTTTGTCTGGATATTAACCAACTTTATATTGACCGTCGCGTCGAGCCCGTTGCGTTGACACCTCGTTTGTGTAGATCAAACCTAAAACATCGCAAAATAGATTCTGTTTGCAATAAATTTAGCGTTTTCACCTACTTTAGACACTGAATATTTGTCGTTTTGAAGCTTAGTTTGAAATGTTTTAGTTTGTCGTTTCTGTTCAAATCGATCATCTTTTAGCATACTTTTCGATTATATTAGCTCACCGAAGTGGTTCTGCAAACGTTCCGCTGTTCTTGTAAGTACTCTATTGCGATATTATAAAAGATACATCGCATAAAATGTTAGTCGAATTTTACACTTTTTCAGTCACCGTGAAATATTTTGTCTTGATATTAACCGACTTTATATTGACCGTCGCGTCGAGCCCGTTGCGTAGACACCTCGTTTGTGTAGATCGGACCTGTTGCACTCCAAAAACTTCGCAAAATAGATTCTGTTTGCAATAATTTTAGCGTTTTCACCTACTTTAGACACTGAATATTTGTCGTTTTGAAGCTCAGTTTGAAAAGTTTTAGTTTGTCGTTTCTGTTCAAATCGATCATCTTTTAGCATACTTTTTGATCATATTAGCTCATCGAATTGGTTCTGCGCACGTTCCGCTGTTCTAGTAGGTACTCTTTTGCGATATTTTAAATGATACATCCCATACAAAGTTAGTCGAATTTTACACTTTTTCGGTCACCGTGAAATATTTTGTCTTGATATTAACCGACTTTATATTGACCGTCGCGTCGAGCCCGTTGCGTAGACACCTCGTTTGTGTAGATCAAACCTGTTGCACTTCAAAAACATCGCAATATAGATTCTGTTTGCAATAATTTTAGCATTTTTACCTACTTTAGACACTGAATATTTGTCGTTTTGAAGCTCAGTTTGAAATGTTTTAGTTTGTCGTTTCTGTTCAAATCGATCATCGTTTAGCATACTTTTCGATCATATTAGCTCATTGGAGTAGTTTTGCGCACGCGTCGCTTTTGAAATAGGTACCCTCCTGCGTTATTTTAAAAGATACATCCCATACAAAAATAGTCGAATTTTACACTTTTTCAGTCACCGTGAAATATTTTGTCTTGATTTTATCCAACTTTATATTGACCGTCGCGTCGAGCCCGTTGCGTAGACACCTCGTTTGTTTAGATCAAACCTGTTGCACTTCAAAAACATCGCAAAATAGATTCTGTTTGCAATAATTTTAGCGTTAATACCTACTTTATACACTGAATATTTGTCGTTTTGAAGCTCAGTTTGAAATGTTTTAGTTTGTCGTTTCTGCTCAAATCGATCATCTTTTAGCATACTTTTCGATCATATTAGCTCACTGAAGTGGTTCCGCGCACGTTCCGCTGTTCTTGTAAGGTACTCTTTTGCGATAATTTGAAAGATACATCCCATACAAAGTAAGTCGAATTTTACACTTTTTCGGTCACCGTGAAATATTTTGTCTTGATATTAACCGACTTTTTATTGACCGTCGCGTCGAACCCGTTGCGTAGACACCTCCTTTGTGTAGATCGGACCTGTTGCACTTCAAAAACATCGCAAAATAGATTCTGATTGCAATAATTTTAGCGTTTTCACCTACTTTAGACACTGAATATTTGTCGTTTTGAAGCTTTGTTTGAAATGTTTTAGTTTGTCGTTTCTGTTCAAATCGATCATGTTTAAGCATACTTTTCGATCATATAAGCTCACTGAAGTGGTTCCGCGCACGTTCCGCTGTTCTTGTAAGGTACTCTTTTGCGATAATTTGAAAGATACATCCCATACAAAGTAAGTCGAATTTTACACTTTTTCGGTCACCGTGAAATATTTTGTCTTGATATTAACCGACTTTTTATTGACCGTCGCGTCGAACCCGTTGCGTAGACACCTCTTTCGTGTAGATCAAACCTGTTGCACTTCAAAAACATCGCAAAAAAGATTCTGTTTGCAATAATTTTAGCGTTTTCACCTACTTTAGGCACTGAATATTTGTCGTTCCGAAGCTCAGTTTGAAATGTTTTAGTTTGTCGTTTCTGTTCAAATCGATCATCGTTTAGCATATTTTTCGATCATATTAGCTCAATGGAGTAGTTTTGCGCACGCGTCACTGTTGAAGTAGGTACCCTCCTGCGTTATTTTAAAAGATACATCCCATACAAAGTTGGTCGAATTTTACACTTTTTCGGTCACCGTGAAATATTTTGTCTTGATATTAACCGACTTCATATTGACCGTCGCGTCGATATCGTCGCTTTGACACCTCGTTTGTGTAGATCGGACCTGTTGCACTTCAGAAACGTCGCAATATGGATTCTGTTTGCAAAAATTTTAGCGTTTTCACCTACTTTAGACACTGAATATTTGTCGTTTTGAAGCTCAGTTTGAAAAGTTTTAGTTTGTCGTTTCTGTTCAAATCGATCATCGTTTAGCATACTTTTCGATCATATTAGCTCAGTGGAGTAGTTTTGCGCACGCGTCGCTGTTAAAGTAGGTACCCTCCTGCGTTATTTTAAAAGATGCATCCCATACAAAGTTAGTCGAATTTTACACTTTTTCGGTCACCGTGAAATATTTTGTCTTGATATTAACCGACTTTATATTGACCGTCGCGTCGAGCCCGTTGCGTAGACACCTCGTTTGTGTAGATTGGACCTGTTGCACTTTAAAAACGTCACAATATGGATTCTGTTTGCAATAATTTTAGCGTTTTCACCTACTTTAGACACTGAATATTTGTCGTTTTGAAGCTCAGTTTGAAATGTTTTAGTTTGTCGTTTCTGTTCAAATCGATCATCTTGTAGCATACTTTTCGATCATATTAGCTCAGTGGAGTAGTTTTTCGCACGCGTCGCTGTTGAAGTAGGTACCCTCCTGCGTTTTTTTAAAAGAAACATCCCATACAAAGTTAGTCGAATTTTACACTTTTCAGTCACAGTGAAATATTTTGTCTGGATATTAACCAACTTTATATTGACCGTCGCGTCGAGCCCGTTGCGTTGACACCTCGTTTGTGTAGATCAAACCTAAAACATCGCAATATTGATTTTGTTTGCAATAATTTTAGCGTTTTTACCTACTTTAAACACTGAATATTTGTCGTTTTAAAGCTCAGTTTAAAATGTTTTAGTTTGTCGTTTCTGTTCAAATCGATCATCTTTTAGCATACTTTTCGATCATATTAGCTCACCGAAGTGGTTCTGCAAACGTTCCGCTGTTCTTGTAAGTACTCTATTGCGATATTATCTATACTAATATTATCAAGCTGAAGAGTTTGTTTGTTTGTTTGTTTGTTTGTTTGTTTGTTTGTTTGTTTGTTTGAACGCGCTAATCTCAAAAACTACTGGCCCGATTTGAAAAAAATTTTTTGCCTTGGATAGTCCATTAATCGAGGAAGGCTTTAGGCTATATAACATAAAGCTACGACTCAAAAAACCACAGCAGAAATGAAAAATGTTGCGAAAACGGGAGAAAGATATTCCTTTTGAGAGCTTCCGCTGCATACGCTGCGGAAACCGCTTAAGTTACACAAAAATCATGTATGACAGGATTGTTCAACATTAAGAGTTCTATAATAAAGTCCGCGACAGCATATGTCTATCTTTTATGGTTAACTTACTACAACCTTTTATATGTTAATAAATTTGTAAAAAAATAATGCATTATTTTTAGAGGTGTATTATAGACACAGGTATTAATTCTTATCAAAATAAATACATTCATCATCACGAGCATTTCATTTAGAACCAAGTTGCCCTTTATATCATTTGATTTCAATAAATATCTTAGGAGCTATCACAGTTTTAACATAACTCCGCACCAAAATAATGTTCGCAGCTTAAGTACAACGTGCGCTTGCGCTAATATATTATAAAGCTGAAGAGTTTGTTTGTTTGAACGCGCTTATCTCAGGAACTGCTGGACCGATTTGTAAAAATATTTTTGTGTTGGATAGCTTATTTATCGAGTAAGGCTTTAGGATATAAAACATGACGCTGCGACGGGAGGGGAGGGAACAAACTCAAAACGCGCGGACGAAGTCGCGGGGGACCGCTAGTAAAAGATACATCCCATACAAAGTTAGTCGAATTTTACACTTTTTCGGTCACCGTGAAATATTTTGTCTTGATATTAACCGACTTTATATTGACCGTCGCGTCGAGCCCGTTGCGTAGACACCTCGTTTGTGTAGATCAAACCTGTTGCACTTCAACAACATCGCAATATAGATTCTGTTTGCAATAATTTTAGCATTTTCACCTACTTTAGACACTGAATATTTGTCGTTTTGAAGCTCAGTTTGAAATGTTTTAGTTTGTCGTTTCTGTTCAAATCGATCATCGTTTAGCATACTTTTCGATCATATTAGCTCAGTGGAGTAGTTTTGCGCACGCGTCGCTTTTGAAATAGGTACCCTCCTGCGTTATTTTAAAAGATACATCCCATACAAAAATAGTCGAATTTTACACTTTTTCAGTCACCGTGAAATATTTTGTCTTGATTTTATCCAACTTTATATAGACCGTCGCGTCGAGCCCGTTGCGTTGACACCTTGTTTGTGTAGATCAAACCTGTTGCACTTCAAAAACATCGCAAAATAGATTCTGTTTGCAATATTTTAGCGTTTTTACCTACTTTAAACACTGAATATTTGTCGTTTTAAAGCTCAGTTTGAAATGTTTTTGTTTGTCGTTTCTGTTCAAATTGATCATCTTTTAGCATAATTTTCGATCATATTAGCTCACCGGAGTGTTTGTGCGCACGCTCCGCTGTTAAAATAGGTACTCTTTTGCGATATTTTAAAAGATACATCCCATACAAAGTTAGTCGAATTTTACACTTTTTCAGTCACCGTGAAATATTTTGTCTTGATATTAACCGACTTTTTATTGACCGTCGCGTCGAGCCCGTTGCGTTGACACCTTGTTTGTGTAGATCAAACCTGTTGCACTTCAAAAACATCGCAAAATAGATTCTCTTTGCAATAATTTTAGCGTTTTAACCTACTTTAGACACTGAATATTTGTCGTTTTGAAGCTCAGTTTGAAATGTTATAGTTTGTCGTTTCTGTTCAAATCGATCATCGTTTAGCATATTTTTCGATCATATTAGCTCAATGGAGTAGTTTTGCGCACGCGTCGCTGTTGAAGTAGGTACTCTCCTGCGTTATTTTAAAAGATACATCCCATACAAAGTTAGTCGAATTTTACACTTTTTCGGTCACCGTGAAATATTTTGTCTTGATATTAACCGACTTCATATTGACCGTCGCGTCGATATCGTCGCTTTGACACCTCGTTTGTGTAGATCGAACCTGTTGCACTTCAAAAACATCGCAAAATAGATTCTGTTTGCAATAATTTTAGCGTTTATACCTACTTTATACACTGAATATTTGTCGTTTTGAAGCTCAGTTTGAAATGTTTTAGTTTGTCGTTTCTGCTCAAATCGATCATCTTTTAGCATACTTTTCGATCATATTAGCTCACTGAAGTGGTTCCGCGCACGTTCCGCTGTTCTTGTAAGGTACTCTTTTGCGATAATTTGAAAGATACATCCCATACAAAGTAAGTCGAATTTTACACTTTTTCAGTCTCCGTGAAATATTTTGTCTTGATATTAACCGACTTTATATTGACCGTCGCGTCGAGCCCGTTGCGTTGACACCTCGTTTGTGTAGATCAGACCTGTTGCACTTTAAAAACGTCACAATATGGATTCTGTTTGCAATAATTTTAGCGTTTTCACCTACTTTAGACACTGAATATTTGTCGTTTTGAAGCTCAGTTTGAAATGTTTTAGTTTGTCGTTTCTGTTCAAATCGATCATCTTGTAGCATACTTTTCGATCATATTAGCTAAGTGGAGTAGTTTTGCGCACGCGTCGCTGTTGAAGTAGGTACCCTCCTGCGTTATTTTAAAAGATACATCCCATACAAAGTTAGTCGAATTTTACACTTTTTCGGTCACCGTGAAATATTTTGTCTTGATATTAACCGACTTCATATTGACCGTCGCGTCGATATCGTCGCTTTGACACCTCGTTTGTGTAGATCGGACCTGTTTCACTTCAGAAACGTCGCAATATGGATTCTGTTTGCAATAATTTTAGCGTTTTCACCTACTTTAGACACTGAATATTTGTCGTTTTGAAGCTCAGTTTGAAATGTTTTAGTTTGTCGTTTCTGTTCAAATCGATCATCTTGTAGCATACTTTTCGATCATATTAGCTAAGTGGAGTAGTTTTGCGAACGCGTCGCTTTGAAGTAGGTACTCTCCTGCGTTTTTTTAAAAGAAACATCCCATACAAAGTTAGTCGAATTTTACACTTTTCAGTCACAGTGAAATATTTTGTCTGGATATTAACCAACTTTATATTGACCGTCGCGTCGAGCCCGTTGCGTTGACACCTCGTTTGTGTAGATCAAACCTAAAACATCGCAAAATAGATTCTGTTTGCAATAAATTTAGCGTTTTCACCTACTTTAGACACTGAATATTTGTCGTTTTGAAGCTTAGTTTGAAATGTTTTAGTTTGTCGTTTCTGTTCAAATCGATCATCTTTTAGCATACTTTTCGATTATATTAGCTCACCGAAGTGGTTCTGCAAACGTTCCGCTGTTCTTGTAAGTACTCTATTGCGATATTATAAAAGATACATCGCATAAAATGTTAGTCGAATTTTACACTTTTTCAGTCACCGTGAAATATTTTGTCTTGATATTAACCGACTTTATATTGACCGTCGCGTCGAGCCCGTTGCGTAGACACCTCGTTTGTGTAGATCGGACCTGTTGCACTCCAAAAACTTCGCAAAATAGATTCTGTTTGCAATAATTTTAGCGTTTTCACCTACTTTAGACACTGAATATTTGTCGTTTTGAAGCTCAGTTTGAAAAGTTTTAGTTTGTCGTTTCTGTTCAAATCGATCATCTTTTAGCATACTTTTTGATCATATTAGCTCATCGAATTGGTTCTGCGCACGTTCCGCTGTTCTAGTAGGTACTCTTTTGCGATATTTTAAATGATACATCCCATACAAAGTTAGTCGAATTTTACACTTTTTCGGTCACCGTGAAATATTTTGTCTTGATATTAACCGACTTTATATTGACCGTCGCGTCGAGCCCGTTGCGTAGACACCTCGTTTGTGTAGATCAAACCTGTTGCACTTCAAAAACATCGCAATATAGATTCTGTTTGCAATAATTTTAGCATTTTTACCTACTTTAGACACTGAATATTTGTCGTTTTGAAGCTCAGTTTGAAATGTTTTAGTTTGTCGTTTCTGTTCAAATCGATCATCGTTTAGCATACTTTTCGATCATATTAGCTCATTGGAGTAGTTTTGCGCACGCGTCGCTTTTGAAATAGGTACCCTCCTGCGTTATTTTAAAAGATACATCCCATACAAAAATAGTCGAATTTTACACTTTTTCAGTCACCGTGAAATATTTTGTCTTGATTTTATCCAACTTTATATTGACCGTCGCGTCGAGCCCGTTGCGTAGACACCTCGTTTGTTTAGATCAAACCTGTTGCACTTCAAAAACATCGCAAAATAGATTCTGTTTGCAATAATTTTAGCGTTAATACCTACTTTATACACTGAATATTTGTCGTTTTGAAGCTCAGTTTGAAATGTTTTAGTTTGTCGTTTCTGCTCAAATCGATCATCTTTTAGCATACTTTTCGATCATATTAGCTCACTGAAGTGGTTCCGCGCACGTTCCGCTGTTCTTGTAAGGTACTCTTTTGCGATAATTTGAAAGATACATCCCATACAAAGTAAGTCGAATTTTACACTTTTTCGGTCACCGTGAAATATTTTGTCTTGATATTAACCGACTTTTTATTGACCGTCGCGTCGAACCCGTTGCGTAGACACCTCCTTTGTGTAGATCGGACCTGTTGCACTTCAAAAACATCGCAAAATAGATTCTGATTGCAATAATTTTAGCGTTTTCACCTACTTTAGACACTGAATATTTGTCGTTTTGAAGCTTTGTTTGAAATGTTTTAGTTTGTCGTTTCTGTTCAAATCGATCATGTTTAAGCATACTTTTCGATCATATAAGCTCACTGAAGTGGTTCCGCGCACGTTCCGCTGTTCTTGTAAGGTACTCTTTTGCGATAATTTGAAAGATACATCCCATACAAAGTAAGTCGAATTTTACACTTTTTCGGTCACCGTGAAATATTTTGTCTTGATATTAACCGACTTTTTATTGACCGTCGCGTCGAACCCGTTGCGTAGACACCTCTTTCGTGTAGATCAAACCTGTTGCACTTCAAAAACATCGCAAAAAAGATTCTGTTTGCAATAATTTTAGCGTTTTCACCTACTTTAGACAATGAATATTTGTCGTTTTGAAGCTCAGTTTGAAATGTTTTAGTTTGTCGTTTCTGTTTAAATCGATCATCTTGTAGCATACTTTTCGATCATATTAGCTAAGTGGAGTAGTTTTGCGCACGCGTCGCTGTTGAAGTAGGTACTCTCCTGCGTTAATTTAAAAGATACATCCCATACAAAGTTAGTCGAATTTAACACTTTTTCGGTCACCGTGAAATATTTTGTCTTGATATTAACCGACTTTATATTGACCGTCGCGTCGAGCCCGTTGCGTAGACACCTCGTTTGTGTAGATTGAACCTGTTGCACTTCAAAAACGTCGCAATATGGATTCTGTTTGTAATAACTTTAGCGTTTTCACCTAATTTCGACACTGAATATTATTCGTTTTAAAGCTCAGTTTGAAATGTTTAAGTTTGTCGTTTCTGTTCAAATCGATCATCGTTTAGCATACTTTTCGGTCATATTAGCTCAGTGGAGTAGTTAAGCGCACGCGTCGCTGTTGAAGTAGGTACCCTTCTGCGTTATTTTAAAAGATACATCCCATACAAAGTTAGTCGAATTTTACACTTTTTCAGTCACCGTGAAATATTTTGTCTTGATATTAACCGACTTTTTATTGACCGTCGCGTCGAGCCCGTTGCGTTGACACCTTGTTTGTGTAGACCAAACCTGTTGCACTTCAAAATCATCGCAATATGGATTCTGTTTGCAATAATTTTAGCGTTTTCACCTACTTTAGACACTGAATATTTGTCGTTTTGAAGCTCAGTTTGAAATGTTATAGTTTGTCGTTTCTGTTCAAATCGATCATCGTTTAGCAAATTTTTCGATCATATTAGCTCAATGGAGTAGTTTTGCGCACGCGTCGCTGTTGAAGTAGGTACCCTCCTGCGTTATTTTAAAAGATACATCCCATACAAAGTTAGTCGAATTTTACACTTTTTCGGTCACCGTGAAATATTTTGTCTTGATATTAACCGACTTCATATTGACCGTCGCGTCGATATCGTCGCTTTGACACCTCGTTTGTGTAGATCGGACCTGTTGCACTTCAGAAACGTCGCAATATGGATTCTGTTTGCAATAATTTTAGCGTTTTCACCTACTTTAGACTCTGAATATTTGTCGTTTTGAAGCTTTGTTTGAAATGTTTTAGTTTGTCGTTTCTGTTCAAATCGATCATCTTTTAGCATACTTTTCGGTCATATTAGCTCACTGAAGTGGTTCCGCGCACGTTCCGCTGTTCTTGTAAGGTACTCTTTTGCGATAATTTGAAAGATACATCCCATACAAAGTAAGTCGAATTTTACACTTTTTCGGTCACCGTGAAATATTTTGTCTTGATATTAACCGACTTTTTATTGACCGTCGCGTCGAACCCGTTCCGTAGACACCTCTTTTGTGTAGATCAAACCTGTTGCACTTCAAAAACATCGCAAAAAAGATTCTGTTTGCAATAATTTTAGCGTTTTCACCTACTTTAGACACTGAATATTTGTCGTTCCGAAGCTCAGTTTGAAATGTTTTAGTTTGTCGTTTCTGTTCAAATCGATCATCGTTTAGCATACTTTTCGATCATATTAGCTCAGTGGAGTAGTTTAGCGCACGCGTCGCTGTTGAAGTAGGTACCCTTCTGCGTTATTTTAAAAGATACATCCCATACAAAGTTAGTCGAATTTTACACTTTTTCAGTCACCGTGAAATATTTTGTCTTGATATTAACCGACTTTTTATTGACCGTCGCGTCGAGCCCGTTGCGTTGACACCTTGTTTGTGTAGATCAAACCTGTTGCACTTCAAAAACATCGCAAAATAGATTCTGTTTGCAATATTTTAGCGTTTTTACCTACTTTTAACACTGAATATTTGTCGTTTTAAAGCTCAGTTTGAAATGTTTTAGTTTGTCGTTTCTGTTCAAATCGATCATCTTTTAGCATAATTTTCGATCATATTAGCTCACCGGAGTGTTTGTGCGCACGCTTCGCTGTTAAAATAGGTACTCTTTTGCGATATTTTAAAAGATACATCCCATACAAAGTTAGTCGAATTTTACACTTTTTCAGTCACCGTGAAATATTTTGTCTTGATATTAACCGACTTTTTATTGACCGTCGCGTCGAGCCCGTTGCGTTGACACCTTGTTTGTGTAGATCAAACCTGTTGCACTTCAAAAACATCGCAAAATAGATTCTCTTTGCAATAATTTTAGCGTTTTAACCTACTTTAGACACTGAATATTTGTCGTTTTGAAGCTCAGTTTGAAATGTTATAGTTTGTCGTTTCTGTTCAAATCGATCATCGTTTAGCAAATTTTTCGATCATATTAGCTCAATGGAGTAGTTTTGCGCACGCGTCGCTGTTGAAGTAGGTACCCTCCTGCGTTATTTTAAAAGATACATCCCATACAAAGTTAGTCGAATTTTACACTTTTTCGGTCACCGTGAAATATTTTGTCTTGATATTAACCGACTTCATATTGACCGTCGCGTCGATATCGTCGCTTTGACACCTCGTTTGTGTAGATCGGACCTGTTGCACTTTAGAAACGTCGCAATATGGATTCTGTTTGCAATAATTTTAGCGTTTTCACCTACTTTAGACACTGAATATTTGTCGTTTTGAAGCTCAGTTTGAAAAGTTTTAGTTTGTCGTTTCTGTTCAAATCGATCATCGTTTAGCATACTTTTCGATCATATTAGCTCAGTGGAGTAGTTTTGCGCACGCGTCGCTGTTGAAGTAGGTACCCTCCTGCGTTATTATAAAAGATGCATCCCATACAAAGTTAGTCGTATTTTACACTTTTTCGGTCACCGTGAAATATTTTGTCTTGATATTAACCGACTTTATATTGACCGTCGCGTCGAGCCCGTTGCGTAGACACCTCGTTTGTGTAGATTGGACCTGTTGCACTTTAAAAACGTCACAATATGGATTCTGTTTGCAATAATTTTAGCGTTTTCACCTACTTTAGACACTGAATATTTGTCGTTTTGAAGCTCAGTTTGAAATGTTTTAGTTTGTCGTTTCTGTTCAAATCGATCATCTTGTAGCATACTTTTCGATCATATTAGCTAAGTGGAGTAGTTTTGCGCACGCGTCGCTGTTGAAGTAGGTACCATCCTGCGTTAATTTAAAAGATACATCCCATACAAAGTTAGTCGAATTTAACACTTTTTCGGTCACCCTGAAATATTTTGTCTTGATATTAACCGACTTTATATTGACCGTCGCGTCGAGCCCGTTGCGTAGACACATCGTTTGTGTAGATTGAACCTGTTGCACTTCAAAAACGTCGCAATATGGATTCTGTTTGTAATAACTTTAGCGTTTTCACCTACTTTAGACACTGAATATTTGTCGTTTTAAAGCTCAGTTTGAAATGTTTAAGTTTGTCGTTTCTGTTCAAATCGATCATCGTTTAGCATACTTTTCGATCATATTAGCTCAGTGGAGTAGTTTTTCGCACGCGTCGCTGTTGAAGTAGGTACCCTCCTGCGTTTTTTTAAAAGAAACATCCCATACAAAGTTAGTCGAATTTTACACTTTTCAGCCACAGTGAAATATTTTGTCTGGATATTAACCAACTTTATATTGACCGTCGCGTCGAGCCCGTTGCGTTGACACCTCGTTTGTGTAGATCAAACCTAAATTATCGCAATATGGATTTTGTTTGCAATAATTTTAGCGTTTTTACCTACTTTAAACACTGAATATTTGTCGTTTTAAAGCTCAGTTTAAAATGTTTTAGTTTGTCGTTTCTGTTCAAATCGATCATCTTTTAGCATACTTTTCGATCATATTAGCTCACCGAAGTGGTTCTGCAAACGTTCCGCTGTTCTTGTAAGTACTCTATTGCGATATTATAAAAGGTACATCCCATACAAAGTAAGTCGAATTTTACACTTTTTCGGTCACCGTGAAATATTTTGTCTTGATATTAACCAACTTTATATTGACCGTCGCGTCGAGCCCGTTGCGTTGACACCTCGTTTGTGTAGATCGGACCTGTTGCACTTCAAAAACATCGCAAAATAGATTCCGTTTGCAATAATTTTAGCGTTTTCACCTACTTTAGACACTGAATATTTGTCGTTTTGAAGCTTTGATTGAAATGTTTTAGTTTGTCGTTTCTGTTCAAATCGATCATCTTTTAGCATACTTTTCGATCATATTAGCTCACTGAAGTGGTTCCGCGCACGTTCCGCTGTTCTTGTAAGGTACTCTTTTGCGATAATTTGAAAGATACATCCCATACAAAGTAAGTCGAATTTTACACTTTTTCGGTCACCGTGAAATATTTTGTCTTGATATTAACCGACTTTTTATTGACCGTCGCGTCGAACCCGTTGCGAAGACACCTCTTTTGTGTAGATCAAACCTGTTGCACTTCAAAAACATCGCAAAAAAGATTCTGTTTGCAATAATTTTAGCGTTTTCACCTACTTTAGACACTGAATATTTGTCGTTTCGAAGCTCAGTTTGAAATGTTTTAGTTTGTCGTTTCTGTTCAAATCGATCATCGTTTAGCATACTTTTCGATCATATTAGCTCAGTGGAGTAGTTTAGCGCACGCGTCGCTGTTGAAGTAGGTACCCTTCTGCGTTATTTTAAAAGATACATCCCATACAAAGTTAGTCGAATTTTACACTTTTTCAGTCACCGTGAAATATTTTGTCTTGATATTAACCGACTTTTTATTGACCGTCGCATCGAGCCCGTTGCGTTGACACCTTGTTTGTGTAGATCAAACCTGTTGCACTTCAAAATCATCGCAATATGGATTCTGTTTGCAATAATTTTAGCGTTTTCACCTACTTTAGACACTGAATATTTGTCGTTTTGAAGCTCAGTTTGAAATGTTATAGTTTGTCGTTTCTGTTCAAATCGATCATCGTTTAGCATATTTTTCGATCATATTAGCTCAATGGAGTAGTTTTGCGCACGCGTCGCTGTTGAAGCAGGTACCCTCCTGCGTTATTTTAAAAGATACATCCCATACAAAGTTAGTCGAATTTTACACTTTTTCGGTCACCGTGAAATATTTTGTCTTGATATTAACCGACTTCATATTGACCGTCGCGTCGATATCGTCGCTTTGACACCTCGTTTGTGTAGATCGGACCTGTTGCACTTCAAAAACGTCGCAATATGGATTCTGTTTGCAATAATTTTAGCGTTTTCACCTACTTTCGACACTGAATATTTGTCGTTTTGAAGCTCAGTTTGAAATGTTTTAGTTTGTCGTTTCTGCTCAAATCGATCATCTTTTAGCATACTTTTCGATCATATTAGCTCACTGAAGTGGTTCCGCGCACGTTCCGCTGTTCTTGTAAGGTACTCTTTTGCGATAATTTGAAAGATACATCCCATACAAAGTAAGTCGAATTTTACACTTTTTCAGTCTCCGTGAAATATTTTGTCTTGATATTAACCGACTTTATATTGACCGTCGCGTCGAGCCCGTTGCGTTGACACCTCGTTTGTGTAGATCGGACCTGTTGCACTTCAAAAACATCGCAAAATAGATTCTGTTTGCAATAATTTTAGCGTTTTCACCTACTTTAGACACTGAATATTTGTCGTTTTGAAGCTTTGTTTGAAATGTTTTAGTTTGTCGTTTCTGTTCAAATCGATCATCTTGTAGCATACTTTTCGATCATATTAGCTAAGTGGAGTAGTTTTGCGCACGCGTCGCTGTTGAAGTAGGTACTCTCCTGCGTTAATTTAAAAGATACATCCCATACAAAGTTAATCGAATTTAACACTTTTTCGGTCACCGTGAAATATTTTGTCTTGATATTAACCGACTTTATATTGACCGTCGCGTCGAGCCCGTTGCGTAGACACCTCGTTTGTAAAGATTGGACCTGTTGCACTTTAAAAAACGTCGCAATATGGATTCTGTTTGTAATAACTTTAGCGTTTTCACCTAATTTCGACACTGAATATTATTCGTTTTAAAGCTCAGTTTGAAATGTTTAAGTTTGTCGTTTCTGTTCAAATCGATCATCGTTTAGCATACTTTTCGATCATATTAGCTCAGTGGAGTAGTTTTTCGCACGCGTCGCTGTTGAAGTAGGTACCCTCCTGCGTTTTTTTAAAAGAAACATCCCATACAAAGTTAGTCGAATTTTACACTTTTCAGTCACAGTGAAATATTTTGTCTGGATATTAACCAACTTTATATTGACCGTCGCGTCGAGCCCGTTGCGTTGACACCTCGTTTGTGTAGATCAAACCTAAAACATCGCAATATGGATTTTGTTTGCAATAATTTTAGCGTTTTTACCTACTTTAAACACTGAATATTTGTCGTTTTAAAGCTCAGTTTAAAATGTTTTAGTTTGTCGTTTCTGTTTAAATCGATCATCTTTTAGCATACTTTTCGATCATATTAGCTCAACGAAGTGGTTCTGCAAACGTTCCGCTGTTCTTGTAAGTACTCTATTGCGATATTATAAAAGATACATCGCATAAAAAGTTAGTCGAATTTTACACTTTTTCAGTCACCGTGAAATATTTTGTCTTGATATTAACCGACTTTATATTGACCGTCGCGTCGAGCCCGTTGCGTAGACACTTCATTTGTGTAGATCGGACCTGTTGCACTCTAAAAACTTCGCAAAATAGATTCTGTTTGCAATATTTTTACCGTTTTCACCTACTTTAGACACTGAATATTTGTCGTTTTGAAGCTCAGTTTGAAAAGTTTTAGTTTGTCGTTTCTGTTCAAATCGATCATCGTTTAGCATACTTTTCGATCATATTAGCTCAGTGGAGAAGTTTTGCGCACGCTTCGCTGTTAAAGTAGGTACTCTCCTGCGATATTTTAAAAGATACATCCCATACAAAGTTAGTCGAATTTTACACTTTATCGGTCACCGTGAAATATTTTGTCTTGATATTAACCGACTTTATATTGACCGACGCGTCAAGCCCGTTGCGTAGACACCTCGTTTGTAAAGATTGGACCTGTTGCACTTTAAAAAACGTCGCAATATGGATTCTGTTTGCAATAATTATAGCGTTTTAACCTACTTTAGACACTGAATATTTGTCGTTTTGAAGCTCAGTTTGAAATGTTTTAGTCTGTCGTTTCTGTTCAAATCGATCATCGTTTAGCATACTTTTCGATCATATTAGCTCAGTGGAGTAGTTTTGCGCACGCTCCGCTGTTGTAAATGGTACTCTCTGCGATATTTTAAAAGATACATCCCATACAAAGTTAGTCGAATTTTACACTTATTCAGTCACCGTGAAATATTTTGTCTTGATATTAACCGACTTTATATTGACCGTCGCGACGAGCTCGTTGCGTAGATTGGACCTGTTGCACTTCAAAAACGTTGCAAAATGGATTCTGTTTGCAATAATTTTAGCGTTTTCACCTACTTTAGACACTGAATATTTGTCGTTTTGAAGCTCAGTTTGAAATGTTTTAGTTTGTCTTTTCTGTTCAAATCGATCATCTTTTAGCATACTTTTCAATCATATTAGCTCAATAAAGTGGTTCTGCGAACGTTTCGCCGTTCTTGTAAGTACTCTTTTGGAATATTTTAAAAGATACATCCCATACAAAGTTAGTCGAATTTAACACTTTTTCGGTCACCGTGAAATATTTTGTCTTGATATTAACCGACTTTATATTGACCGTCGCGTCGAGCCCGTTGCGTAGACACCTCGTTTGTGTAGATCAGACCTGTTGCACTTCAAAAACATCGCAATATGGATTCTGTTTGCAATAATTTTAGCGTTTTCACCTACTTTCGACACTGAATATTTGTCGTTTTGAAGCTCAGTTTGAAATGTTTTAGTTTGTCGTTTCTGCTCAAATCGATCATCTTTTAGCATACTTTTCGATCATATTAGCTCACTGAAGTGGTTCCGCGCACGTTCCGCTGTTCTTGTAAGGTACTCTTTTGCGATAATTTGAAAGATACATCCCATACAAAGTAAGTCGAATTTTACACTTTTTCAGTCTCCGTGAAATATTTTGTCTTGATATTAACCAACTTTATATTGACCGTCGCGTCGAGCCCGTTGCGTTGACACCTCCTTTGTGTAGATCAAACCTGTTGCACTTCAAAAACATCGCAAAAAAGATTCTGTTTGCAATAATTTTAGCGTTTATACCTACTTTATACACTGAATATTTGTCGTTTTAAAGCTCAGTTTGAAATGTTTTTGTTTGTCGTTTCTGTTCAAATCGATCATCTTTTAGCATAATTTTCGATCATATTAGCTCACCGGAGTGTTTGTGCGCACGCTCCGCTGTTAAAATAGGTACTCTTTTGCGATAATTTGAAAGATACATCCCATACAAAGTAAGTCGAATTTTACACTTTTTCAGTCTCCGTGAAATATTTTGTCTTGATATTAACCGACTTTATATTGACCGTCGCGTCGAGCCCGTTGCGTTGACACCTCCTTTGTGTAGATCAAACCTGTTGCACTTCAAAAACATCGCAAAATAGATTCTCTTTGCAATAATTTTAGCGTTTTAACCTACTTTAGACACTGAATATTTGTCGTTTTGAAGCTCAGTTTGAAATGTTATAGTTTGTCGTTTCTGTTCAAATCGATCATCGTTTACCATTTTTTTCGATCATATTAGCTCAATGGAGTAGTTTTGCGCACGCGTCGCTGTTGAAGTAGGTACCCTCCTGCGTTATTTTAAAAGATGCATCCCATACAAAGTTAGTCGAATTTTACACTTTTTCGGTCACCGTGAAATATTTTGTCTTGATATTAACCGACTTTATATTGACCGTCGCGTCGAGCCCGTTGCGTAGACACCTCGTTTGTGTAGATTGGACCTGTTGCACTTTAAAAACGTCACAATATGGATTCTGTTTGCAATAATTTTAGCGTTTTCACCTACTTTAGACACTGAATATTTGTCGTTTTGAAGCTCAGTTTGAAATGTTTTAGTTTGTCGTTTCTGTTCAAATCGATCATCTTGTAGCATACTTTTCGATCATATTAGCTAAGTGGAGTAGTTTTGCGCACGCGTCGCTTTTGAAGTAGGTACCCTCCTGCGTTATTTTAAAAGATACATCCCATACAAAGTTAGTCGAATTTTACACTTTTTCGGTCACCGTGAAATATTTTGTCTTGATATTAACCGACTTCATATTGACCGTCGCGTCGATATCGTCGCTTTGACACCTCGTTTGTGTAGATCGGACCTGTTGCACTTCAGAAACGTCGCAATATGGATTCTGTTTGCAATAATTTTAGCGTTTTCACCTACTTTAGACACTGAATATTTGTCGTTTTGAAGCTCAGTTTGAAATGTTTTAGTTTGTCGTTTCTGCTCAAATCGATCATCTTGTAGCATACTTTTCGATCATATTAGCTAAGTGGAGTAGTAGTTTTGCGAACGCGTCGCTGTTGAAGTAGGTACTCTCCTGCGTTTTTTTAAAAGAAACATCCCATACAAAGTTAGTCGAATTTTACACTTTTCAGTCACAGTGAAATATTTTGTCTGGATATTAACCAACTTTATATTGACCGTCGCGTCGAGCCCGTTGCGTTGGCACCTCGTTTGTGTAGATCAAACCTAAAACATCGCAAAATAGATTCTGTTTGCAATAAATTTAGCGTTTTCACCTACTTTAGACACTGAATATTTGTCGTTTTGAAGCTTTGATTGAAATGTTTTAGTTTGTCGTTTCTGCTCAAATCGATCATCTTTTAGCATACTTTTCGATCATATTAGCTCACTGAAGTGGTTCCGCGCACGTTCCGCTGTTCTTGTAAGGTACTCTTTTGCGATAATTTGAAAGATACATCCCATACAAAGTAAGTCGAATTTTACACTTTTTCGGTCACCGTGAAATATTTTGTCTTGATATTAACCGACTTTTTATTGACCGTCGCGTCGAACCCGTTGCGTAGACACTTCTTTTGTGTAGATCGGACCTGTTGCACTTCAAAAACATCGCAAAATAGATTCTGATTGCAATAATTTTAGCGTTTTCACCTACTTTAGACACTGAATATTTGTCGTTTTGAAGCTTTGTTTGAAATGTTTTAGTTTGTCGTTTCTGTTCAAATCGATCATGTTTTAGCATACTTTTCGATCATATTAGCTCACTGAAGTGGTTCCGCGCACGTTCCGCTGTTCTTGTAAGGTACTCTTTTGCGATAATTTGAAAGATACATCCCATACAAAGTAAGTCGAATTTTACACTTTTTCGGTCACCGTGAAATATTTTGTCTTGATATTAACCGACTTTTTATTGACCGTCGCGTCGAACCCGTTGCGTAGACACCTCTTTTGTGTAGATCAAACCTGTTGCACTTCAAAAACATCGCAAAAAAGATTCTGTTTGCAATAATTTTAGCGTTTTCACCTACTTTAGACACTGAATATTTGTCGTTCCGAAGCTCAGTTTGAAATGTTTTAGTTTGTCGTTTCTGTTCAAATCGATCATCGTTTAGCATACTTTTCGATCATATTAGCTCAGTGGAGTAGTTTAGCGCACGCGTCGCTGTTGAAGTAGGTACCCTTCTGCGTTATTTTAAAAGAAACATCCCATACAAAGTTAGTCGAATTTTACACTTTTTCAGTCACCGTGAAATATTTTGTCTGGATATTAACGAACTTTATATTGACCGTCGCGTCGAGCCCGTTGCGTTGACACCTTGTTTGTGTAGATCAAACCTGTTGCACTTCAAAAACATCGCAAAATAGATTCTGTTTGCAATATTTTAGCGTTTTTACCTACTTTAATCACTGAATATTTGTCGTTTTAAAGCTCAGTTTGAAATGTTTTAGTTTGTCGTTTCTGTTCAAATCGATCATCTTTTAGCATAATTTCCGATCATATTAGCTCACCGGAGTGTTTGTGCGCACGCTTCGCTGTTAAAATAGGTACTCTTTTGCGATATTTTAAAAGATACATCCCATACAAAGTTAGTCAAATTTTACACTTTTTCAGTCACCGTGAAATATTTTGTCTTGATATTAACCGACTTTTTATTGACCGTCGCGTCGAGCCCGTTGCGTTGACACCTTGTTTGTGTAGATCAAACCTGTTGCACTTCAAAAACATCGCAAAATAGATTCTCTTTGCAATAATTTTAGCGTTTTAACCTACTTTAGACACTGAATATTTGTCGTTTTGAAGCTCAGTTTGAAATGTTATAGTTTGTCGTTTCTGTTCAAATCGATCATCGTTTAGCATATTTTTCGATCATATTAGCTCAATGGAGTAGTTTTGCGCACGCGTCACTGTTGAAGTAGGTACCCTTCTGCGTTATTTTAAAAGATACATCCCATACAAAGTTAGTCGAATTTTACACTTTTTCGGTCACCGTGAAATATTTTGTCTTGATATTAACCGACTTCATATTGACCGTCGCGTCGATATCGTCGCTTTGACACCTCGTTTGTGTAGATCGGACCTGTTGCACTTCAGAAACGTCGCAATATGGATTCTGTTTGCAAAAATTTTAGCGTTTTCACCTACTTTAGACACTGAATATTTGTCGTTTTGAAGCTCAGTTTGAAAAGTTTTAGTTTGTCGTTTCTGTTCAAATCGATCATCGTTTAGCATACTTTTCGATCATATTAGCTCAGTGGAGTAGTTTTGCGCACGCGTCGCTGTTAAAGTAGGTACCCTCCTGCGTTATTTTAAAAGATGCATCCCATACAAAGTTAGTCGAATTTTACACTTTTTCGGTCACCGTGAAATATTTTGTCTTGATATTAACCGACTTTATATTGACCGTCGCGTCGAGCCCGTTGCGTAGACACCTCGTTTGTGTAGATTGGACCTGTTGCACTTTAAAAACGTCACAATATGGATTCTGTTTGCAATAATTTTAACGTTTTCACCTACTTTAGACACTGAATATTTGTCGTTTTGAAGCTCAGTTTGAAATGTTTTAGTTTGTCGTTTCTGTTCAAATCGATCATCTTGTAGCATACTTTTCGATCATATTAGCTCAGTGGAGTAGTTTTTCGCACGCGTCGCTGTTGAAGTAGGTACCCTCCTGCGTTTTTTTAAAAGAAACATCCCATACAAAGTTAGTCGAATTTTACACTTTTCAGTCACAGTGAAATATTTTGTCTGGATATTAACCAACTTTATATTGACCGTCGCGTCGAGCCCGTTGCGTTGACACCTCGTTTGTGTAGATCAAACCTAAAACATCGCAATATTGATTTTGTTTGCAATAATTTTAGCGTTTTTACCTACTTTAAACACTGAATATTTGTCGTTTTAAAGCTCAGTTTAAAATGTTTTAGTTTGTCGTTTCTGTTCAAATCGATCATCTTTTAGCATACTTTTCGATCATATTAGCTCACCGAAGTGGTTCTGCAAACGTTCCGCTGTTCTTGTAAGTACTCTATTGCGATATTATCTATACTAATATTATCAAGCTGAAGAGTTTGTTTGTTTGTTTGTTTGTTTGTTAGTTTGTTTGTTTGTTTGTTTGAACGCGCTAATCTCAAAAACTACTGGCCCGATTTGAAAAAAATTTTTTGCCTTGGATAGTCCATTAATCGAGGAAGGCTTTAGGCTATATAACATAAAGCTACGACTCAAAAAACCACAGCAGAAATGAAAAATGTTGCGAAAACGGGAGAAAGATATTCCTTTTGAGAGCTTCCGCTGCATACGCTGCGGAAACCGCTTAAGTTACACAAAAATCATGTATGACAGGATTGTTCAACATTAAGAGTTCTATAATAAAGTCCGCGACAGCATATGTCTATCTTTTATGGTTAACTTACTACAACCTTTTATATGTTAATAAATTTGTAAAAAAATAATGCATTATTTTTAGAGGTGTATTATAGACACAGGTATTAATTCTTATCAAAATAAATACATTCATCATCACGAGCATTTCATTTAGAACCAAGTTGCCCTTTATATCATTTGATTTCAATAAATATCTTAGGAGCTATCACAGTTTTAACATAACTCCGCACCAAAATAATGTTCGCAGCTTAAGTATAACGTGCGCTTGCGCTAATATATTATAAAGCTGAAGAGTTTGTTTGTTTGAACGCGCTTATCTCAGGAACTGCTGGACCGATTTGTAAAAATATTTCTGTGTTGGATAGCTTAGTTATCGAGTAAGGCTTTAGGATATAAAACATGACGCTGCGACGGGAGGGGAGGGAGCAAACTCAAAACGCGCGGACGAAGTCGCGGGGGACCGCTAGTAAAAGATACATCCCATACAAAGTTAGTCGAATTTTACACTTTTTCGGTCACCGTGAAATATTTTGTCTTGATATTAACCGACTTTATATTGACCGTCGCGTCGAGCCCGTTGCGTAGACACCTCGTTTGTGTAGATCAAACCTGTTGCACTTCAAAAACATCGCAATATAGATTCTGTTTGCAATAATTTTAGCATTTTCACCTACTTTAGACACTGAATATTTGTCGTTTTGAAGCTCAGTTTGAAATGTTTTAGTTTGTCGTTTCTGTTCAAATCGATCATCTTTTAGCATACTTTTCGATCATATTAGCTCACCGAAGTGGTTCTGCAAACGTTCCGCTGTTCTTGCTAGTACTCTATTGCGATATTATAAAAGATACATCGCATAAAAAGTTAGTCGAATTTTACACTTTTTCAGTCACCGTGAAATATTTTGTCTTGATATTAACCGACTTTATATTGACCGTCGCGTCGAGCCCGTTGCGTAGACACCTCGTTTGTGTAGATTGAACCTATTGCACTTCAAAAACGTCGCAATATGGATTCTGTTTGTAATAACTTTAGAGTTTTCACCTAATTTCGACACTGAATATTTGTCGTTTTGAAGCTCAGTTTGAAATGTTTAAGTTTGTCGTTTCTGTTCAAATCGATCATCGTTTAGCATACTTTTCGATCATATTAGCTCAGTGGAGTAGTTTTTCGCACGCTTCGCTGTTGAAGTAGGTACCCTCCTGCGTTTTTTTAAAAGAAACATCCCATACAAAGTTAGTCGAATTTTACACTTTTCAGTCACAGTGAAATATTTTGTCTGGATATTAACCAACTTTATATTGACCGTCGCGTCGAGCCCGTTGCGTTGACAACTCGTTTGTGTAGATCAAACCTGTTGCACTTCAAAAACATCGCAATATGGATTTTGTTTGCAATAATTTTAGCGTTTTTACCTACTTTAAACACTGAATATTTGTCGTTTTAAAGCTCATTTTAAAATGTTTTAGTTTGTCGTTTCTGTTCAAATCGATCATCGTTTAGCATACTTTTCGATCATATTAGCTCAGTGGAGTAGTTTTGCGCACGTTCCGCTGTTGAAAAAGGTACTCTCTGCGATATTTTAAAAGATACATCCCATACAAAGTTAGTCGAATTTTACACTTTTTCAGTCTCCGTGAAATATTTTGTCTGGATATTAACCGACTTTATATTGACCGTCGCGTCGAGCCCGTTGCATTGACACCTCGTTTGTGTAGATCGGACCTGTTGCACTTCAAAAACATCGCAAAATAGATTCTGTTTGCAATAATTTTAGCGTTTTCACCTACTTTAGACACTGAATATTTGTCGTTTTGAAGCTTTGATTGAAATGTTTTAGTTTGTCGTTTCTGTTCAAATCGATCATCTTTTAGCATACTTTTCGATCATATTAGCTCACTGAAGTGGTTCCGCGCACGTTCCGCTGTTCTTGTAAGGTACTCTTTTGCGATAATTTGAAAGATACATCCCATACAAAGTAAGTCGAATTTTACACTTTTTCGGTCACCGTGAAATATTTTGTCTTGATATTAACCGACTTTTTATTGACCGTCGCGTCGATATTGTCGCTTTGACACATCGTTTGTGTAGATCGGACCTGTTGCACTTTAAAAACGTCGCAATATGGATTCTGATTGCAATAATTTTAGCGTTTTCACCTAATTTCGACACTGAATATTTGTCGTTTTAAAGCTCAGTTTGAAATGTTTAAGTTTGTCGTTTCTGTTCAAATCGATCATCGTTAAGCATACTTTTCGATCATATTAACTCAGTGGAGTAGTTTTTCGCACGCGTCGCTGTTGAAGTAGGTACCCTTCTGCGTTATTTTAAAAGAAACATCCCATACAAAGTTAGTCGAATTTTACACTTTTCAGTCACAGTGAAATATTTTGTCTGGATATTAACCAACTTTATATTGACCGTCGCGTCGAGCCCGTTGACACCTCGTTTGTGTAGATCAAACCTAAAACATCGCAATATGGATTTTGTTTGCAATAATTTTAGCGTTTTTACCTACTTTAAACACTGAATATTTGTCGTTTTAAAGCTCAGTTTAAAATGTTTTAGTTTGTCGTTTCTGTTCAAATCGATCATCTTTTAGCATACTTTTCGATCATATTAGCTCACCGAAGTGGTTCTGCAAACGTTCCGCTGTTCTTGTAAGTACTCTTTTGCGATATTTTAAAAGAAACATCCCATACAAAGTTAGTCGAATTTTACACTTTTTCGGTCACCGTGAAATATTTTGTCTTGATATTAACCGACTTCATATTGACCGTCGCGTCGATATCGTCGCTTTGACACCTCGTTTGTGTAGATCGGACCTGTTGCACTTCAAAAACGTCGCAATATGGATTCTGTTTGCAATAATTTTAGCGTTTTCACCTACTTTAGACACTGAATATTTGTCGTTTTGAAGCTCAGTTTGAAATGTTTTAGTTTGTCGTTTCTGTTCAAATGGATCATCGTTTAGCATACTTTTCGATCATATTAGCTCAGTGGAGTAGTTTTGTGCACGCGTCGCTTTGAAGTAGGTACCCTCCTGCGCTATTTTAAAAGATACATCCCATACAAAGTTAGTCGAATTTTACACTTTTTCGGTCACCGTGAAATATTTTGTCTTGATATTAACCGACTTTATATTGACCGTCGCGTCGAGCCCGTTGCGTAGACACCTCGTTTGTGTAGATCAGACCTGCTGCACTTCAAAAACATCGCAATATGGATTCTGTTTGCAATAATTTTAGCGTTTTCACCTACTTTAGACACTGAATATTTGTCGTTTTGAAGCTCAGTTTGAAATGTTTTAGTTTGTCGTTTCTGTTCAAATCGATCATCTTGTAGCATACTTTTCGATCATATTAGCTAAGTGGAGTAGTTTTGCGCACGCGTCGCTTTTGAAGTAGGTACTCTCCTGCGTTAATTTAAAAGATACATCCCATACAAAGTTAGTCGAATTTAACACTTTTTCGGTCACCGTGAAATATTTTGTCTTGATATTAACCGACTTTATATTGACCGTCGCGTCGAGCCCGTTGCGTAGACACCTCGTTTGTGTAAATTGAACCTGTTGCACTTCAAAAACGTCGCAATATGGATTCTGTTTGTAATAACTTTAGCGTTTTCACCTAATTTCGACACTGAATATTATTCGTTTTAAAGCTCAGTTTGAAATGTTATAGTTTGTCGTTTCTGTTCAAATCGATCATCTTGTAGCATACTTTTTGATCATATTAGCTCAACGAAGTGGTTCTGCAAACGTTCCGCTGTTCTTGTAAGTACTCTATTGCGATATTATAAAAGATACATCGCATACAAAGTTAGTCGAATTTTACACTTTTTCAGTCACCGTGAAATATTTTGTCTTGATATTAACCGACTTTATATTGACCGTCGCGTCGAGCCCGTTGCGTAGACACCTCGTTTGTGTAGATCGGACCTGTTGCACTCCAAAAACTTCGCAAAATAGATTCTGTTTGCAATAATTTTAGCGTTTTCACCTACTTTAGACACTGAATATTTGTCGTTTTGAAGCTCAGTTTGAAAAGTTTTAGTTTGTCGTTTCTGTTCAAATCGATCATCTTGTAGCATACTTTTCGATCATATTAGCTAAGTGGAGTAGTTTTGCGCACGCGTCGCTGTTGAAGTATGTACCCTTCTGCGTTATTTTAAAAGATACATCCCATACAAAGTTAGTCGAATTTTACACTTTTTCGGTCACCGTAAAATATTTTGTCTTGATATTAACCGACTTCATATTGACCGTCGCGTCGATATCGTCGCTTTGACACCTCGTTTGTGTAGATCGGACCTGTTGCACTTAAAAAACGTCGCAATATGGATTCTGTTTGCAATAATTTTAGCGTTTTCACCTACTTTAGACACTGAATATTTGTCGTTTTGAAGCTCAGTTTGAAATGTTTTAGTTTGTCGTTTCTGTTCAAATCGATCATCGTTTAGCATACTTTTCGATCATATTAGCTCAGTGGAGTAGTTTTGCGCACGCGTCGCTGTAAAAGTAGGTACCCTCCTGCGTTATTTTAAAAGATGCATCCCATACAAAGTTAGTCGAATTTTAAACTTTTTCGGTCACCGTGAAATATTTTGTCTTGATATTAACCGACTTTATATTGACCGTCGCGTCGAGCCCGTTGCGTAGACACCTCGTTTGTGTAGATTGGACCTGTTGCACTTTAAAAACGTCACAATATGGATTCTGTTTGCAATAATTTTAGCGTTTTCACCTACTTTAGACAATGAATATTTGTCGTTTTGAAGCTCAGTTTGAAATGTTTTAGTTTGTCGTTTCTGTTCAAATCGATCATCTTGTAGCATACTTTTCGATCATATTAGCTAAGTGGAGTAGTTTTGCGCACGCGCCGCTGTTGAAGTAGGTACTCTCCTGCGTTAATTTAAAAGATACATCCCATACAAAGTTAGTCGAATTTAACACTTTTTCGGTCACCGTGAAATATTTTGTCTTGATATTAACCGACTTTATATTGACCGTCGCGTCGAGCCCGTTGCGTAGACACCTCGTTTGTGTAGATTGAACCTGTTGCACTTCAAAAACGTCGCAATATGGATTCTGTTTGTAATAACTTTAGCGTTTTCACCTAATTTCGACACTGAATATTATTCGTTTTAAAGCTCAGTTTGAAATGTTTAAGTTTGTCGTTTCTGTTCAAATCGATCATCGTTTAGCATACTTTTCGATCATATTAGCTCAGTGGAGTAGTTTTTCGCACGCGTCGCTGTTGAAGTAGGTACCCTCCTGCGTTTTTTTAAAAGAAACATCCCATACAAAGTTAGTCGAATTTTACACTTTTCAGTCACAGTGAAATATTTTGTCTGGATATTAACGAACTTTATATTGACCGTCGCGTCGAGCCCGTTGCGTTGACACCTCGTTTGTGTAGATCAAACCTGTTGCACTTCAAAAACATCGCAATATGGATTTTGTTTGCAATAATTTTAGCGTTTTTACCTACTTTAAACACTGAATATTTGTCGTTTTAAAGCTCAGTTTAAAATGTTTTAGTTTGTCGTTTCTGTTCAAATCGATCATCGTTTAGCATACTTTTCGATCATATTAGCTCAGTGGAGTAGTTTTTCGCACGCTTCGCTGTTGAAGTAGGTACCCTCCTGCGTTTTTTTAAAAGAAACATCCCATACAAAGTTAGTCGAATTTTACACTTTTCAGTCACAGTGAAATATTTTGTCTGGATATTAACGAACTTTATATTGACCGTCGCGTCGAGCCCGTTGCGTTGACACCTCGTTTGTGTAGATCAAACCTGTTGCACTTCAAAAACATCGCAATATGGATTTTGTTTGCAATAATTTTAGCGTTTTTACCTACTTTAAACACTGAATATTTGTCGTTTTAAAGCTCAGTTTAAAATGTTTTAGTTTGTCGTTTCTGTTCAAATCGATCATCTTTTAGCATACTTTTCGATCATATTAGCTCAACGAAGTGGTTCTGCAAACGTTCCGCTGTTCTTGTAAGTACTCTATTGCGATATTATAAAAGATACATCGCATAAAAAGTTAGTCGAATTTTACACTTTTTCAGTCACCGTGAAATATTTTGTCTTGATATTAACCGACTTTATATACCGTCGCGTCGAGCCCGTTGCGTATACACCTCGTTTGTGTAGATTAAACCTGTTGCACTTCAGAAACATCACAAAATAGATTCTGTTTGCAATAATTTTAGCGTTTTCACCTACTTTAGACACTGAATATTTGTCGTTTTGAAGCTCAGTTTGAAAAGTTTTAGTTTGTCGTTTCTGTTCAAATCGATCATCTTGTAGCATACTTTTTGATTAAACCTGTTGCACTTCAAAAACGTCGCAATATGGATTCTGTTTGTAATAACTTTAGCGTTTTCACCTAATTTCGACACTGAATATTTGTCGTTTTGAAGCTCAGTTTGAAATGTTTAAGTTTGTCGTTTCTGTTCAAATCGATCATCGTTTAGCATACTTTTCGATCATATTAGCTCAGTGGAGTAGTTTTGCGCACGTTCCGCTGTTGAAAAAGGTACTCTCTGCGATATTTTAAAAGATACATCCCATACAAAGTTAGTCGAATTTTACACTTTTTCAGTCTCCGTGAAATATTTTGTCTTGATATTAACCGACTTTATATTGACCGTCGCGTCGAGCCCGTTGCATTGACACCTCGTGTGTGTAGATCGGACCTGTTGCACTTCAAAAACATCGCAAAATAGATTCTGTTTGCAATAATTTTAGCGTTTTCACCTACTTTAGACACTGAATATTTGTCGTTTTGAAGCTTTGATTGAAATGTTTTAGTTTGTCGTTTCTGTTCAAATCGATCATCTTTTAGCATACTTTTCGATCATATTAGCTCACTGAAGTGGTTCCGCGCACGTTCCGCTGTTCTTGTAAGGTACTCTTTTGCGATAATTTGAAAGATACATCCCATACAAAGTAAGTCGAATTTTACACTTTTTCGGTCACCGTGAAATATTTTGTCTTGATATTAACCGACTTTTTATTGACCGTCGCGTCGATATTGTCGCTTTGACACATCGTTTGTGTAGATCGGACCTGTTGCACTTTAAAAACGTCGCAATATGGATTCTGATTGCAATAATTTTAGCGTTTTCACCTAATTTCGACACTGAATATTTGTCGTTTTAAAGCTCAGTTTGAAATGTTTAAGTTTGTCGTTTCTGTTCAAATCGATCATCGTTAAGCATACTTTTCGATCATATTAACTCAGTGGAGTAGTTTTTCGCACGCGTCGCTGTTGAAGTAGGTACCCTTCTGCGTTATTTTAAAAGAAACATCCCATACAAAGTTAGTCGAATTTTACACTTTTCAGTCACAGTGAAATATTTTGTCTGGATATTAACCAACTTTATATTGACCGTCGCGTCGAGCCCGTTGACACCTCGTTTGTGTAGATCAAACCTAAAACATCGCAATATGGATTTTGTTTGCAATAATTTTAGCGTTTTTACCTACTTTAAACACTGAATATTTGTCGTTTTAAAGCTCAGTTTAAAATGTTTTAGTTTGTCGTTTCTGTTCAAATCGATCATCTTTTAGCATACTTTTCGATCATATTAGCTCACCGAAGTGGTTCTGCAAACGTTCCGCTGTTCTTGTAAGTACTCTTTTGCGATATTTTAAAAGATACATCCCATACAAAGTTAGTCGAATTTTACACTTTTTCGGTCACCGTGAAATATTTTGTCTTGATATTAACCGACTTCATATTGACCGTCGCGTCGATATCGTCGCTTTGACACCTCGTTTGTGTAGATCGGACCTGTTGCACTTCAAAAACGTCGCAATATGGATTCTGTTTGCAATAATTTTAGCGTTTTCACCTACTTTAGACACTGAATATTTGTCGTTTTGAAGCTCAGTTTGAAATGTTTTAGTTTGTCGTTTCTGTTCAAATGGATCATCGTTTAGCATACTTTTCGATCATATTAGCTCAGTGGAGTAGTTTTGTGCACGCGTCGCTTTGAAGTAGGTACCCTCCTGCGCTATTTTAAAAGATACATCCCATACAAAGTTAGTCGAATTTTACACTTTTTCGGTCACCGTGAAATATTTTGTCTTGATATTAACCGACTTTATATTGACCGTCGCGTCGAGCCCGTTGCGTAGACACCTCGTTTGTGTAGATCAGACCTGCTGCACTTCAAAAACATCGCAATATGGATTCTGTTTGCAATAATTTTAGCGTTTTCACCTACTTTAGACACTGAATATTTGTCGTTTTGAAGCTCAGTTTGAAATGTTTTAGTTTGTCGTTTCTGTTCAAATCGATCATCTTGTAGCATACTTTTCGATCATATTAGCTAAGTGGAGTAGTTTTGCGCACGCGTCGCTGTTGAAGTAGGTACTCTCCTGCGTTAATTTAAAAGATACATCCCATACAAAGTTAGTCGAATTTAACACTTTTTCGGTCACCGTGAAATATTTTGTCTTGATATTAACCGACTTTATATTGACCGTCGCGTCGAGCCCGTTGCGTAGACACCTCGTTTGTGTAAATTGAACCTGTTGCACTTCAAAAACGTCGCAATATGGATTCTGTTTGTAATAACTTTAGCGTTTTCACCTAATTTCGACACTGAATATTATTCGTTTTAAAGCTCAGTTTGAAATGTTATAGTTTGTCGTTTCTGTTCAAATCGATCATCTTGTAGCATACTTTTTGATCATATTAGCTCAACGAAGTGGTTCTGCAAACGTTCCGCTGTTCTTGTAAGTACTCTATTGCGATATTATAAAAGATACATCGCATACAAAGTTAGTCGAATTTTACACTTTTTCAGTCACCGTGAAATATTTTGTCTTGATATTAACCGACTTTATATTGACCGTCGCGTCGAGCCCGTTGCGTAGACACCTCGTTTGTGTAGATCGGACCTGTTGCACTCCAAAAACTTCGCAAAATAGATTCTGTTTGCAATAATTTTAGCGTTTTCACCTACTTTAGACACTGAATATTTGTCGTTTTGAAGCTCAGTTTGAAAAGTTTTAGTTTGTCGTTTCTGTTCAAATCGATCATCTTGTAGCATACTTTTCGATCATATTAGCTAAGTGGAGTAGTTTTGCGCACGCGTCGCTGTTGAAGTATGTACCCTTCTGCGTTATTTTAAAAGATACATCCCATACAAAGTTAGTCGAATTTTACACTTTTTCGGTCACCGTGAAATATTTTGTCTTGATATTAACCGACTTCATATTGACCGTCGCGTCGATATCGTCGCTTTGACACCTCGTTTGTGTAGATCGGACCTGTTGCACTTCAAAAACGTCGCAATATGGATTCTGTTTGCAATAATTTTAGCGTTTTCACCTACTTTAGACACTGAATATTTGTCGTTTTGAAGCTCAGTTTGAAATGTTTTAGTTTGTCGTTTCTGTTCAAATCGATCATCGTTTAGCATACTTTTCGATCATATTAGCTCAGTGGAGTAGTTTTGCGCACGCGTCGCTGTAAAAGTAGGTACCCTCCTGCGTTATTTTAAAAGATGCATCCCATACAAAGTTAGTCGAATTTTAAACTTTTTCGGTCACCGTGAAATATTTTGTCTTGATATTAACCGACTTTATATTGACCGTCGCGTCGAGCCCGTTGCGTAGACACCTCGTTTGTGTAGATTGGACCTGTTGCACTTTAAAAACGTCACAATATGGATTCTGTTTGCAATAATTTTAGCGTTTTCACCTACTTTAGACAATGAATATTTGTCGTTTTGAAGCTCAGTTTGAAATGTTTTAGTTTGTCGTTTCTGTTCAAATCGATCATCTTGTAGCATACTTTTCGATCATATTAGCTAAGTGGAGTAGTTTTGCGCACGCGCCGCTGTTGAAGTAGGTACTCTCCTGCGTTAATTTAAAAGATACATCCCATACAAAGTTAGTCGAATTTAACACTTTTTCGGTCACCGTGAAATATTTTGTCTTGATATTAACCGACTTTATATTGACCGTCGCGTCGAGCCCGTTGCGTAGACACCTCGTTTGTGTAGATTGAACCTGTTGCACTTCAAAAACGTCGCAATATGGATTCTGTTTGTAATAACTTTAGCGTTTTCACCTAATTTCGACACTGAATATTATTCGTTTTAAAGCTCAGTTTGAAATGTTTAAGTTTGTCGTTTCTGTTCAAATCGATCATCGTTTAGCATACTTTTCGATCATATTAGCTCAGTGGAGTAGTTTTTCGCACGCGTCGCTGTTGAAGTAGGTACCCTCCTGCGTTTTTTTAAAAGAAACATCCCATACAAAGTTAGTCGAATTTTACACTTTTCAGTCACAGTGAAATATTTTGTCTGGATATTAACGAACTTTATATTGACCGTCGCGTCGAGCCCGTTGCGTTGACACCTCGTTTGTGTAGATCAAACCTGTTGCACTTCAAAAACATCGCAATATGGATTTTGTTTGCAATAATTTTAGCGTTTTTACCTACTTTAAACACTGAATATTTGTCGTTTTAAAGCTCAGTTTAAAATGTTTTAGTTTGTCGTTTCTGTTCAAATCGATCATCGTTTAGCATACTTTTCGATCATATTAGCTCAGTGGAGTAGTTTTTCGCACGCTTCGCTGTTGAAGTAGGTACCCTCCTGCGTTTTTTTAAAAGAAACATCCCATACAAAGTTAGTCGAATTTTACACTTTTCAGTCACAGTGAAATATTTTGTCTGGATATTAACGAACTTTATATTGACCGTCGCGTCGAGCCCGTTGCGTTGACACCTCGTTTGTGTAGATCAAACCTGTTGCACTTCAAAAACATCGCAATATGGATTTTGTTTGCAATAATTTTAGCGTTTTTACCTACTTTAAACACTGAATATTTGTCGTTTTAAAGCTCAGTTTAAAATGTTTTAGTTTGTCGTTTCTGTTCAAATCGATCATCTTTTAGCATACTTTTCGATCATATTAGCTCAACGAAGTGGTTCTGCAAACGTTCCGCTGTTCTTGTAAGTACTCTATTGCGATATTATAAAAGATACATCGCATAAAAAGTTAGTCGAATTTTACACTTTTTCAGTCACCGTGAAATATTTTGTCTTGATATTAACCGACTTTATATACCGTCGCGTCGAGCCCGTTGCGTATACACCTCGTTTGTGTAGATTAAACCTGTTGCACTTCAGAAACATCACAAAATAGATTCTGTTTGCAATAATTTTAGCGTTTTCACCTACTTTAGACACTGAATATTTGTCGTTTTGAAGCTCAGTTTGAAAAGTTTTAGTTTGTCGTTTCTGTTCAAATCGATCATCTTGTAGCATACTTTTTGATTAAACCTGTTGCACTTCAAAAACGTCGCAATATGGATTCTGTTTGTAATAACTTTAGCGTTTTCACCTAATTTCGACACTGAATATTTGTCGTTTTGAAGCTCAGTTTGAAATGTTTAAGTTTGTCGTTTCTGTTCAAATCGATCATCGTTTAGCATACTTTTCGATCATATTAGCTCAGTGGAGTAGTTTTTCGCACGCTTCGCTGTTGAAGTAGGTACCCTCCTGCGTTTTTTTAAAAGAAACATCCCATACAAAGTTAGTCGAATTTTACACTTTTCAGTCACAGTGAAATATTTTGTCTGGATATTAACGAACTTTATATTGACCGTCGCGTCGAGCCCGTTGCGTTGACACCTCGTTTGTGTAGATCAAACCTGTTGCACTTCAAAAACATCGCAATATGGATTTTGTTTGCAATAATTTTAGCGTTTTTACCTACTTTAAACACTGAATATTTGTCGTTTTAAAGCTCAGTTTAAAATGTTTTAGTTTGTCGTTTCTGTTCAAATCGATCATCGTTTAGCATACTTTTCGATCATATTAGCTCAGTGGAGTAGTTTTTCGCACGCTTCGCTGTTGAAGTAGGTACCCTCCTGCGTTTTTTTAAAAGAAACATCCCATACAAAGTTAGTCGAATTTTACACTTTTCAGTCACAGTGAAATATTTTGTCTGGATATTAACGAACTTTATATTGACCGTCGCGTCGAGCCCGTTGCGTTGACACCTCGTTTGTGTAGATCAAACCTGTTGCACTTCAAAAACATCGCAATATGGATTTTGTTTGCAATAATTTTAGCGTTTTTACCTACTTTAAACACTGAATATTTGTCGTTTTAAAGCTCAGTTTAAAATGTTTTAGTTTGTCGTTTCTGTTCAAATCGATCATCTTTTAGCATACTTTTCGATCATATTAGCTCAACGAAGTGGTTCTGCAAACGTTCCGCTGTTCTTGTAAGTACTCTATTGCGATATTATAAAAGATACATCGCATAAAAAGTTAGTCGAATTTTACACTTTTTCAGTCACCGTGAAATATTTTGTCTTGATATTAACCGACTTTATATACCGTCGCGTCGAGCCCGTTGCGTATACACCTCGTTTGTGTAGATTAAACCTGTTGCACTTCAGAAACATCACAAAATAGATTCTGTTTGCAATAATTTTAGCGTTTTCACCTACTTTAGACACTGAATATTTGTCGTTTTGAAGCTCAGTTTGAAAAGTTTTAGTTTGTCGTTTCTGTTCAAATCGATTATCTTGTAGCATACTTTTTGATTAAACCTGTTGCACTTCAAAAACGTCGCAATATGGATTCTGTTTGTAATAACTTTAGCGTTTTCACCTAATTTCAACACTGAATATTTGTCGTTTTGAAGCTCAGTTTGAAATGTTTAAGTTTGTCGTTTCTGTTCAAATCGATCATCGTTTAGCATACTTTTCGATCATATTAGCTCAGTGGAGTAGTTTTTCGCACGCTTCGCTGTTGAAGTAGGTACCCTCCTGCGTTTTTTTAAAAGAAACATCCCATACAAAGTTAGTCGAATTTTACACTTTTCAGTCACAGTGAAATATTTTGTCTGGATATTAACGAACTTTATATTGACCGTCGCGTCGAGCCCGTTGCGTTGACACCTCGTTTGTGTAGATCAAACCTGTTGCACTTCAAAAACATCGCAATATGGATTTTGTTTGCAATAATTTTAGCGTTTTTACCTACTTTAGACACTGAATATTTGTCGTTTTGAAGCTTTGTTTGAAATGTTTTAGTTTGTCGTTTCTGTTCAAATCGATCATCGTTTAGCATTCTTTTCGATCATATTAGCTCACTGAAGTGGTTCCGCGCACGTTCCGCTGTTCTTGTAAGGTACTCTTTTGCGATAATTTGAAAGATACATCCCATACAAAGTAAGTCGAATTTTACACTTTTTCGGTCACCGTGATATATTTTGTCTTGATATTAACCGACTTTTTATTGACCGTCGCGTCGAACCCGTTGCAAAGACACCTTTTTTGTGTAGATCAAACCTGTTGCACTTCAAAAACATCGCAAAAAAGATTCTGTTTGCAATAATTTTAGCGTTTTCACCTACTTTAGACACTGAATATTTGTCGTTTCGAAGCTCAGTTTGAAATGTTTTAGTTTGTCGTTTCTGTTCAAATCGATCATCGTTTAGCATACTTTTCGATCATATTAGCTCAGTGGAGTAGTTTAGCGCACGCGTCGCTGTTAAAGTAGGTACCCTTCTGCGTTATTTTAAAAGATACATCCCATACAAAAATAGTCGAATTTTACACTTTTTCAGTCATCGTGAAATATTTTGTCTTGATATTAACCGACTTTTTATTGACCGTCGCGTCGAGCCCGTTGCGTTGACACCTTGTTTGTGTAGATCAAACCTGTTGCACTTCAAAAACGTTGCAATATGGATTCTGTTTGTAATAATTTTAGCGTTTTCACCTACTTTAGACACTGAATATTTGTCGTTTTGAAGCTTTGTTTGAAATGTTTTAGTTTGTCGTTTCTGTTCAATTTGATCATCGTTTAGCATACTTTTCGATCATATTAGCTCAGTGGAGTAGTTTTGCGCACGCGTCGCTGTTAAAGTAGGTATCCTCCTGCGTTATTTTAAAAGATGCATCCCATACAAAGTTAGTCGAATTTTACACTTTTTCGGTCACCGTGAAATATTTTGTCTTGATATTAACCGACTTTATATTGACCGTCGCATCGAGCCCGTTGCGTAGACACCTCGTTTGTGTAGATTGAACCTGTTGCACTTCAAAAACGTCGCAATATGGATTCTGTTTGTAATAACTTTAGCGTTTTCACCTAATTTCGACACTGAATATTTGTCGTTTTGAAGCTCAGTTTGAAATGTTTAAGTTTGTCGTTTCTGTTCAAATCGATCATCGTTTAGCATACTTTTCGATCATATTAGCTCAGTGGAGTAGTTTTTCGCACGCGTCGCTGTTGAAGTAGGTACCCTCCTGCGTTTTTTTAAAAGAAACATCCCATACAAAGTTAGTCGAATTTTACACTTTTCAGTCACAGTGAAATATTTTGTCTGGATATTAACCAACTTTATATTGACCGTCGCGTCGAGCCCGTTGCGTTGACACCTCGTTTGTGTAGATCAAACCTAAAACATCGCAATATGGATTTTGTTTGCAATAATTTTAGCGTTTTTACCTACTTTAAACACTGAATATTTGTCGTTTTAAAGCTCAGTTTAAAATGTTTTAGTTTGTCGTTTCTGTTCAAATCGATCATCTTTTAGCATACTTTTCGATCATATTAGCTCACCGAAGTGGTTCTGCAAACGTTACGCTGTTCTTGTAAGTACTCTATTGCGATATTATAAAAGATACATCGCATACAAAGTTAGTCGAATTTTACACTTTTCAGTCACAGTGAAATATTTTGTCTGGATATTAACGAACTTTATATTGACCGTCGCGTCGAGCCCGTTGCGTTGACACCTCGTTTGTGTAGATCAAACCTGTTGCACTTCAAAAACATCGCAATATGGATTTTGTTTGCAATAATTTTAGCGTTTTTACCTACTTTAAACACTGAATATTTGTCGTTTTGAAGCTCAGTTTAAAATGTTTTAGTTTGTCGTTTCTGTTCAAATCGATCATCTTGTAGCATACTTTTCGATCATATTAGCTCAGTGGAGTAGTTTTGCGCACGCGTCGCTTTTGAAATAGGTACCCTCCTGCGTTATTTTAAAAGATACATCCCATACAAAAATAGTCGAATTTTACACTTTTTCAGTCACCGTGAAATATTTTGTCTTGATTTTATCCAACTTTATATTGACCGTCGCGTCGAGCCCGTTGCGTAGACACCTCGTTTGTTTAGATCAAACCTGTTGCACTTCAAAAACATCGCAAAATAGATTCTGTTTGCAATAATTTTAGCGTTTATACCTACTTTATACACTGAATATTTGTCGTTTTAAAGCTCAGTTTGAAATGTTTTAGTTTGTCGTTTCTGTTCAAATCGATCATCTTTTAGCATAATTTTCGATCATATTAGCTCACCGAAGTGGTTCTGCAAACGTTCCGCTGTTCTTGTAAGTACTCTATTGCGATATTATAAAAGATACATCGCATAAAAAGTTAGTCGAATTTTACACTTTTTCAGTCACCGTGAAATATTTTGTCTTGATATTAACCGACTTAATATTGACCGTCGCGTCGAGCCCGTTGCGTAGACACCTCGTTTGTGTAGATCGGACCTGTTGCACTCCAAAAACTTCGCAAAATAGATTCTGTTTGCAATAATTTTAGCGTTTTCACCTACTTTAGACACTGAATATTTGTCGTTTTGAAGCTCAGTTTGAAATGTTTTAGTTTGTCGTTTCTGTTCAAATCGATCATCTTTTAGCATACTTTTCGATCATATTAGCTCAATAAAGTGGTTCTGCGAACGTTTTGCCGTTTTTGTTAGTACTCTTTTGCGATATTTTAAAAGATACATCCCATACAAAGTTAGTCGAATTTTACACTTTTTCGGTCACCGTGAAATATTTTATCTTGATATTAACCGACTTCATATTGACCGTCGCGTCACGCCCGTTGCGTAGACACGTCGATTGTGTAGATCAAACCTGTTGCACTTCAAAAACATCGCAATATAGATTCTGTTTGCAATAATTTTAGCATTTTCACCTACTTTAGACACTGAATATTTGTCGTTTTGAAGCTTAGTTTGAAATGTTTTAGTTTGTCGTTTCTGTTCAAATCGATCATCTTTTACCATACTTTTCGATCATTTTAGCTCACTGAAGTGGTTCCGCACACGTTCCGCTGTTCTTGTAAGGTACTCTTTTGCGATAATTTAAAAGATACATCCCATACCATGTTAGTCGAATTTTACACTTTTTCGGTCACCGTGAAATATTTTGTCTTGATATTAACCGACTTTTTATTGACCGTCGCGTCGAGCCTGTTGCGTAGACACCTCGTTTGTGTAGATCAAACTTGTTGCACTTCAAAAACATCGCAAAAAAGATTCTGTTTGCAATAATTTTAGCGTTTTCACCTACTTTAGACACTGAATATTTGTCGTTTTGAAGCTCAGTTTGAAATGTTTTAGTTTGTCGTTTCTGTTCATATCGATCATCTTTAAGCATACTTTTCGATCATATTAGCTCACCGAAATGGTTCTGCGAACGTTCCACTGTTCTGGTAAGTAGTCTTTTGCAATATTTTAAAAGCTACATCCCATACAAAGTTAGTCGAATTTTACACTTTTTCGGTCACCGTGAAATATTTTGTCTTGATATTAACCGACTTTATATTGACCGTCGCGTCACGCCCGTTGCGTAGACACGTCGCTTGTGTAGATTGAACCTGTTGCACTTCAAAAACTTCGCAATATGGATTCTGTTTGCAATAATTTTGACGTTTTTACCTACTTTAGACACTGAATATTTGTCGTTTTAAAACTCAGTTTGAAATGTTTTAGTTTGTCGTTTCTGTTCAAATTGATCATCTTTTAGCATACTTTTGGTGTGGTTCTGCGAACGTTTTGCCGTTTTTGTTAGTACTCTTTTGCGATATTTTAAAAGATACATCCCATACAAAGTTAGTCGAATTTTACACTTTTTCGGTCACCGTGAAATATTTTGTCTTGATATTAACCGACTTTATATTGACCGTCGCATCGAGCCCGTTGCGTAGTCACCTTGTTTGTTTTGATCAAACCTGTTGCACTTCAAAAACATCGCAATATGAATATCAAGACAAAATATTTCACGGTGACCGAAGAAGTGTAAAATTCGACTAACATTGTATGGGATGTATCTTTTAAAATATCGCAAAAGAGTATCTACTAGAAAAGCGAAATGTGCGCAGAACCAATTCGATGAGCTAATATGATCAAAAAGAATGCTAAAAGATGATCGATTTGAACAGAAACGACAAACTAAAACTTTTCAAACTGAGCTTCAAAACGACAAATATTCAGTGTCTAAAGTAGGTGAAAACGCTAAAATTATTGCAAACAGAATCTATTTTGCGACGTTTTTGGAGTGCAACAGGTCCGATCTACACAATCGAGGTGTCTACGCAACGGGCTTGACGCGACGGTCAATATAAAGTCGGTTAATATCACGACAAAATATTTCACGGTGACTGAAAAAGTGTAAAATTCGACTAACTTTTAATGCGATGTATCTTTTATAATATCGCAATAGAGTACTTACAAGAACAGCGGAACGTTTGCAGAACCACTTCGGTGAGCTAATATGATCGAAAAGTATGCTAAAAGATGATCGATTTGAACAGAAACGACAAACTAAAACATTTCAAACTGAGCTTTAAAACGACAAATATTCAGTGTATAAAGTAGGTATAAACGCTAAAATTATTGCAAACAGAATCTATTTTGCGATGTTTTTGAAGTGCAACAGGTTTGATCTAAACAAACGAGGTGTCTACGCAACGGGCTCGACGCGACGGTCAATATAAAGTTGGATAAAATCAAGACAAAATATTTCACGGTGACTGAAAAAGTGTAAAATTCGACTATTTTTGTATGGGATGTATCTTTTAAAATAACGCAGGAGGGTACCTATTTCAAAAGCGACGCGTGCGCAAAACTACTCCACTGAGCTAATATGATCGAAAAGTATGCTAAACGATGATCGATTTGAACAGAAACGACAAACTAAAACATTTCAAACTGAGCTTCAAAACGACAAATATTCAGTGTCTAAAGTAGGTGAAAACGCTAAAATTATTGCAAAGAATCCATATTGCGACGTTTTTGAAGTGCAACAGGTCCGATCTACACAAACGATGTGTCAAAGCGACGATATCGACGCGACGGTCAATATAAAGTCGGTTAATATCAAGACAAAATATTTCACGGTGACCGAAAAAGTGTAAAATTCGACTAACATGGTATGGGATGTATCTTTTAAATTATCGCAAAAGAGTACCTTACAAGAACAGCGGAACGTGCGCGGAACCACTTCAGTGAGCTAATATGATCGAAAAGTATGCTAAAAGATGATCGATTTGAACAGAAACGACAAACTAAAACATTTCAAACTAAGCTTCAAAACGACAAATATTCAGTGTCTAAAGTAGGTGAAAATGCTAAAATTATTGCAAACAGAATCTATACTGCGATGTTTTTGAAGTGCAACAGGTTTGATCTACACAAACGAGGTGTCTACGCAACGGGCTCGACGCGACGGTCAATATAAAGTCGGTTAATATCAAGACAAAATATTTCACGGTGACCGAAAAAGTGTAAAATTCGACTAACATGGTATGGGATGTATCTTTTAAATTATCGCAAAAGAGTACCTTACAAGAACAGCGGAACGTGCGCGGAACCACTCCAGTGAGCTAATATGATCGAAAAGTATGCTAAAAGATGATCGATTTGAACAGAAACGACAAACTAAAACATTTCAAACTGAGCTTCAAAACGACAAATATTCAGTGTCTAAAGTCGGTGAAAACGCTAAAATTATTGCAAAGAATCCATATTGCGACGTTTTTGAAGTGCAACAGGTCCGATCTACACAAACGATGTGTCAAAGTCGATCATCGTTTAGCATTTTTTTCGATCATATTAGCTCAGTGGAGTAGTTTTGCGCACGCGTCGCTTTTGAAATAGGTACCCTCCTGCGTTATTTTAAAAGATACATCCCATACAAAAATAGTCGAATTTTACACTTTTTCAGTCACCGTGAAATATTTTGTCTTGATTTTATCCAACTTTATATTGACCGTCGCGTCGAGACCGTTGCGTAGACACCTCGTTTGTTTAGATCAAACCTGTTGCACTTCAAAAACATCGCAAAATAGATTCTGTTTGCAATAATTTTAGCGTTTATACCTACTTTATACACTGAATATTTGTCGTTTTGAAGCTCAGTTTGAAATGTTTTAGTTTGTCGTTTTTGTTCAAATCGATCATCTTTTAGCATACTTTTCGATCATATTAGCTCAATAAAGTGGTTCTGCGAACGTTTTGCCGTTTTTGTTAGTACTCTTTTGCGATATTTTAAAAGATACATCCCATACAAAGTTAGTCGAATTTTACACTTTTTCGGACACCGTGAAATATTTTGTCTTGATATTAACCGACTTTTTATTGACCGTCGCGTCGAGCCTGTTGCGTAGACACCTCGTTTGTGTAGATCAAACTTGTTGCACTTCAAAAACATCGCAAAATAGATTCTGTTTGCAATAATTTTAGCGTTTTTACCTACTTTAGACACTGAATATTTGTCGTTTTGAAGCTCAGTTTGAAATGTTTTAGTTTGTCGTTTCTGTTCAAATCGATCATCGTTTAGCATACTTTTCAATCATATTAGCTCAGTGGAGTAGTTTTGCGCACGCTCCGCTGTTGAAGTAGGTACTCTTTTGCGATATTTTAAAAGATACATCCCATACAAACTTAGTCGAATTTTACACTTTTTCGGTCACCGTGAAATATTTTGTCTTGATATTAACCGACTTTATATTGACCGTCGCGTCGAACCCGTTGCGTAGACACCTCGTTTGTGTAGATCGAACCTGTTGCACTTCAAAAACATCGCAATATGGTTTCTGTTTGCAATAATTTTAGCGTTTTCACCTACTTTAGACACTGAATATTTGTCGTTTTGAAGCTTTGTTTGAAATGTTTTAGTTTGTCGTTTCTGTTCAAATCGATCATCTTTTAGCATACTTTTCGATCATATTAGCTCAGTGGAGTAGTTTTGCGCACGCGTCGCTGTTGAAGTAGGTACCCTCCTCCGTTAATTTAAAAGATACTTCCCATACAAAGTTAGTCGAATTTAACACTTTTTCGGTCACCGTGAAATATTTTGTCTTGATATTAGCCGACTTTATTTTGACCGTCGCGTCGAGCCCGTTGCGTAGATACCTCGTTTGTGTAGATAAGACCTGTTGCACTTCAAAAACATCGCAATATGGATTCTGTTTGCAATAATTTTAGCGTTTTCACCTACTTTAGACACTGAATATTTGTCGTTTCGAAGGTCAGTTTGAAATGTTTTAGTTTGTCGTTTCTGTTCAAATCGATCATCGTTTAGCATACTTTTCGATCATATTAGCTCAATGGAGTAGTTTTGCGCACGCGTCGCTGTTGAAGTAGGTACCCTCCTGCGTTATTTTAAAAGATACATCCCATACAAAGTTAGTCGAATTTTACACTTTTTCAGTCACCGTGAAATATTTTGTCTTGATATTAACCATTTTTATATTGACCGTCGCGTCGAGCTCGTTGCGTAGACACCTCGTTTGTGTAGATTAAACATGTTGCATATCAAAAACATCGCAATATGGATTCTGTTTGCAATAATTTTAGCGTTTCACCTACTTTAGACACTGAATATTTGTCGTTTTGAAGCTCAGTTTGAAATGTTTTAGTTTGTCGTTTCTGTTCAAATCGATCATCTTTGAGCATACTTTTTGATCATGTTAGCTCAGTGAAGTAGTTTTGCGCACGCGTCGCTGTTGAAGTAGGTACCCTCCTCCGTTAATTTAAAAGATACATCCCATACAAAAATAGTCGAATTTTACACTTTTTCGGTCACCGTGAAATATTTTGTCTTGATTTTATCCAACTTTATATTGACCGTCGCGTCGAGCCCGTTGCGTAGATACCTCGTTTGTGTAGATAAGACCTGTTGCACTTCAAAAACATCGCAATATGGATTCTGTTTGCAATAATTTTAGCGTTTTCACCTACTTTAGACACTGAATATTTGTCGTTTCGAAGGTCAGTTTGAAATGTTTTAGTTTGTCGTTTCTGTTCAAATCAATCATCGTTTAGCATACTTTTCGATCATATTAGCTCAATGGAGTAGTTTTGCGCACGCGTCGCTGTTGAAGTAGGTACCCTCCTGCGTTATTTTAAAAGATACATCCCATACAAAGTTAGTCGAATTTTACACTTTTTCGGTCACCGTGAAATATTTTGTCTTGATATTAACCGACTTCATATTGACCGTCGCGTCACGCCCGTTGCGTAGACACGTCGTTTGTGTAGACTGAACCTGTTGCACTTCAAAAACGTCGCAATATGGATTCTGTTTGCAATAATTTTGACGTTTTCACCTACTTTAGACACTGAATATTTGTCGTTTTGAAGCTCAGTTTGAAATGTTTAATTTTGTCGTTTCTGTTCAAATCGATCATCGTTTAGCATACTTTTCAATCATATTAGCTCAGTGGAGTAGTTTTGCGCACGCTCCGCTGTTGAAGTAGGTACTCTTTTGCGATATTTTAAAAGATACATCCCATACAAAGTTAGTCGAATTTTACACTTTTTCGGTCACCGTGAAATATTTTGTCTTGATATTAACCGACTTTATATTGACCGTCGCGTCGAACCCGTTGCGTAGACACCTCGTTTGTTTAGATCGAACCTGTTGCACTTCAAAAACATCGCAATATGGATTCTGTTTGCAATAATTTTAGCGTTTTCACCTACTTTAGACACTGAATATTTGTCGTTTTGAAGCTTTGTTTGAAATGTTTTAGTTTGTCGTTTCTGTTCAAATTGATCATCTTTTAGCATACTTTTTGATCATATTAGCTCAGTGGAGTAGTTTTGCGCACGCTTCGCTGTTGTAAGTGGTACTCTCTGCGATATTTTAAAAGATACATCCCATACAAAGTTAGTCGAATTTTACACTTTTTCAGTCACCGTGAAATATTTTGTCTTGATATTAACCAACTTTATATTGACCGTCGCGTCGAGCTCGTTGCGTAGACACCTCGTTTGTGTAGATTGGACCTGTTGCACTTTAAAAACGTCACAATATGGATTCTGTTTGCAATAATTTTAGCGTTTTCACCTACTTTAGACACTGAATATTTGTCGTTTTGAAGCTCAGTTTGAAATGTTTTAGTTTGTCGTTTCTGTTCAAATCGATCATTTTTTAGCATACTTTTCGATCATATTAGCTCAGTAAAGTAGTTTTGCGCACGCGTCGCTGTTGAAGTAGGTACCCTCCTGCGTTATTTTAAAAGATACATCCCATACAAAGTTAGTCGAATTTTACACTTTTTCGGTCACCGTGAAATATTTTGTCTTGATATTAACCGACTTCATATTGACCGTCGCGTCGATATCGTCGCTTTGACACCTCGTTTGTGTAGACCGGACCTGTTGCACTTCAGAAACGTCGCAATATGGATTCTGTTTGCAATAATTTTAGCGTTTTCACCTACTTAAGACACTGAATATTTGTCGTTTTGAAGCTCAGTTTGAAAAGTTTTAGTTTGTCGTTTCTGTTCAAATCGATCATCGTTTAGCATACTTTTCGATCATATTAGCTCAGTGGAGTAGTTTTGCGCACGCGTCGCTGTTGAAGTAGGTACCCTCCTGCGTTATTTTAAAAGATACATCCCATACAAAGTTAGTCGAATTTTACACTTTTTCGGTCACCGTGAAATATTTTGTCTTGGATTCTGTTTGCAATAATTTTAATGTTTTCACCTACTTTCGACACTGAATATTTGTCGTTTTGAAGCTTAGTTTGAAATGTTTTAGTTTGTCGTTTCTGTTGAAATCGATCATCTTTTAGCATACTTTTCGATCATATTAGCTCACCGAAGTGGTTCTGCGAACGTTCCGCTATTCCTGTAAGTACTTTTTTGCGATATTTTAAAAGATACATCCCATACAAAGTTAGTCGAATTTTACCCTTTTTCGGTCACCATGAAATATTATGTCTTGATATTATCCGACTTTATATTGACCGTAGCGTCGAGTCCGTTGCGTAGACACCTCGTTTGTGTAGATCAAACCTGTTGCACTTCAAAACCATCGCAATATGGATTCTGTTTGCAATAATTTTAGCGTTTTCACCTACTTTAGACACTGAATATTTGTCGTTTTGAAGCTTAGTTTGAAATGTTTTAGTTTGTCGTTTCTGTTCAAATCGATCATCTTTTAGCATACTTTTCGATCATATTAGCTCAATTAAGTAGTTCTGCGAACGTTCCGCTTTTCTTGTAAGTATTCTTTTGCGATATTTTAAAAGATACATCCCATAAAAAGTTAGTCGAATTTTACACTTTTTCGGTCACCGTGAAATATTTTGTCTTGATATTAACCGACTTTTTATTGACCGTCGCGTCGAGCCCGTTGCGTAGACACCTAGTTTGTGTAGATCAGTCCTGTTGCACTTAAAAAACATCGCAATATGGATTCTGTTTGCAATAATTTTAGCGTTTTCACCTACTTTCGACACTGAATATTTGTCGTTTTGAAGCTAAGTTTGAAATGATTTAGTTTGTCGTTTCTGTTCAAATCGATCATCTTTTAGCATACTTTTCGATCATATTAGCTCAATGAAGTAGTTCTGCGAACGTTCCGCTTTTCTTGTAAGTAATCTTTTGCGATATTTTAAAAGATACATCCCATACAAAGTTAGTAGAATTTTACACTTTTTCAGTCTCCGTGAAATATTTTGTCTTGATATTAACCGACTTTATATTGACCGTCGCGTCGAGCCCGTTGCGTTGACACCTCGTTTGTGTAGATCGGACCTGTTGCACTTCAAAAACATCGCAAAATAGATTCTGTTTGCAATAATTTTAGCGTTTTCACCTACTTTAGACACTGAATATTTGTCGTTTTGAAGCTTTGTTTGAAATGTTTTAGTTTGTCGTTTCTGTTCAAATCGATCATCTTTTAGCATACTTTTCGATCATATTAGCTCACTGAAGTGGTTCCGCGCACGTTCCGCTGTTCTTGTAAGGTACTCTTTTGCGATAATTTGAAACATACATCCCATACAAAGTAAGTCGAATTTTACACTTTTTCGGTAACCGTGAAATATTTTGTCTTGATATTAACCGACTTTTTATTGACCGTCGCGTCGAACCCGTTGCGTAGACACCTCTTTTGTGTATATCAAACCTGTTGCACTTCAAAAACATCGCAAAAAAGATTCTGTTTGCAATAATTTTAGCGTTTTCACCTACTTTAGACACTGAATATTTGTCGTTCCGAAGCTCAGTTTGAAATGTTTTAGTTTGTCGTTTCTGTTCAAATCGATCATCGTTTAGCATACTTTTCGATCATATTAACTCAGTGGAGTAGTTTAGCGCACGCGTCGCTGTTGAAGTAGGTACCCTTCTGCGTTATTTTAAAAGATACATCCCATACAAAGTTAGTCGAATTTTACACTTTTTCAGTCACCGTGAAATATTTTGTCTTGATATTAACCGACTTTTTATTGACCGTCGCGTCGAGCCCGTTGCGTTGACACCTTGTTTGTGTAGATCAAACCTGTTGCACTTCAAAAACATCGCAAAATAGATTATGTTTGCAATATTTTAGCGTTTTTACCTACTTTAAACACTGAATATTTGTCGTTTTAAAGCTCAGTTTGAAATGTTTTAGTTTGTCGTTTCTGTTCAAATCGATCATCTTTTAGCATAATTTTCGATCATATTAGCAGACCGGAGTGTTTGTGCGCACGCTTCGCTGTTAAAATAGGTACTCTTTTGCGATATTTTAAAAGATACATCCCATACAAAGTTAGTCGAATTTTACACTTTTTCGGTCACCGTGAAATATTTTGTCTTGATATTAACCGACTTTTTATTGACCGTCGCGTCGAGCCCGTTGCGTTGACACCTTGTTTGTGTAGATTAAACCTGTTGCACTTCAAAAACATCGCAAAATAGATTCTCTTTGCAATAATTTTAGCGTTTTAACCTACTTTAGACACTGAATATTTGTCGTTTTGAAGCTCAGTTTGAAATGTTATAGTTTGTCGTTTCTGTTCAAATCGATCATCGTTTAGCATATTTTTCGATCATATTAGCTCAATGGAGTAGTTTTGCGCACGCGTCGCTGTTGAAGTAGTTACCCTCCTGCGTTATTTTAAAAGATACATCCCATACAAAGTTAGTCGAATTTTACACTTTTTCGGTCACCGTGAAATATTTTGTCTTGATATTAACCGACTTCATATTGACCGTCGCGTCGATATCGTCGCTTTGACACCTCGTTTGTGTAGACCGGACCTGTTGCACTTCAGAAACGTCGCAATATGGATTCTGTTTGCAATAATTTTAGCGTTTTCACCTACTTTAGACACTGAATATTTGTCGTTTTGAAGCTCAGTTTGAAAAGTTTTAGTTTGTCGTTTCTGTTCAAATCGATCATCGTTTAGCATACTTTTCGATCATATTAGCTCAGTGGAGTAGTTTTGCGCACGCGTCGCTGTTAAAGTAGGTACCCTCCTGCGTTATTTTAAAAGATGCATCCCATACAAAGTAAGTCGAATGTTACACTTTTTCGGTCACCGTGAAATATTTTGTCTTGATATTAACCGACTTTATATTGACCGTCGCGTCGAGCCCGTTGCGTAGACACCTCGTTGGTGTAGATTGGACCTGTTGCACTTTAAAAACGTCACAATATGGATTCTGTTTGCAATAATTTTAGCGTTTTCACCTACTTTAGACACTGAATATTTGTCGTTTAGAAGCTCAGTTTGAAATGTTTTAGTTTGTCGTTTCTGTTCAAATCGATCATCTTGTAGCATACTTTTCGATCATATTAGCTAAGTGGAGTAGTTTTGCGCACGCGTCGCTGTTGAAGTAGGTACTCTCCTGCGTTAATTTAAAAGATACATCCCATACAAAGTTAGTCGAATTTAACACTTTTTCGGTCACCCTGAAATATTTTGTCTTGATATTAACCGACTTTATATTGACCGTCGCGTCGAGCCCGTTGCGTAGACACATCGTTTGTGTAGATTGAACCTGTTGCACTTCAAAAACGTCGCAATATGGATTCTGTTTGTAATAACTTTAGCGTTTTCACCTAATTTCGACACTGAATATTTGTCGTTTTAAAGCTCAGTTTGAAATGTTTAAGTTTGTCGTTTCTGTTCAAATCGATCATCGTTTAGCATACTTTTCGATCATATTAGCTCAGTGGAGTAGTTTTTCGCACGCGTCGCTGTTGAAGTAGGTACCCTCCTGCGTTTTTTTAAAAGAAACATCCCATACAAAGTTAGTCGAATTTTACACTTTTCAGTCACAGTGAAATATTTTGTCTGGATATTAACCAACTTTATATTGACCGTCGCGTCGAGCCCGTTGCGTTGACACCTCGTTTGTGTAGATCAAACCTAAAACATCGCAATATGGATTTTGTTTGCAATAATTTTAGCGTTTTTACCTACTTTAAACACTGAATATTTGTCGTTTTAAAGCTCAGTTTAAAATGTTTTAGTTTGTCGTTTCTGTTCAAATCGATCATCTTTTAGCATACTTTTCGATCATATTAGCTCACCGAAGTGGTTCTGCAAACGTTCCGCTGTTCTTGTAAGTACTCTATTGCGATATTATAAAAGATACATCGCATAAAAAATTAGTCGAATTTTACACTTTTTCAGTCACCGTGAAATATTTTGTCTTGATATTAACCGACTTTATATTGACCGTCGCGTCGAGCCCGTTGCGTAGACACCTTGTTTTTGTAGATCGGACCTGTTGCACTCCAAAAACTTCGCAAAATAGATTCTGTTTGCAATAATTTTAGCGTTTTCACCTACTTTAGACACTGAATATTTGTCGTTTTGAAGCTCAGTTTGAAAAGTTTTAGTTTGTCGTTTCTGTTCAAATCGATCATCTTTTAGCATACTTTTTGATCATATTAGCTCATCGAATTGGTTCTGCGCACGTTCCGCTGTTCTAGTAGGTACTTTTTTGCGATATTTTAAAAGATACATCCCATACAAAGTTAGTCGAATTTTACACTTTTTCGGTCACCGTGAAATATTTTGTCTTGATATTAACCGACTTTATACTCGTATACCGTCGCGTCGAGCCCGTTGCGTAGACACCTCGTTTGTGTAGATCAAACCTGTTGCACTTCAAAAACATCGCAATATAGATTCTGTTTGCAATAATTTTAGTATTTTCACCTACTTTAGACACTGAATATTTGTCGTTTTGAAGCTCAGTTTGAAATGTTTTAGTTTGTCGTTTCTGTTCAAATCAATCATCGTTTAGCATACTTTTCGATCATATTAGCTCAGTGGAGTAGTTTTGCGCACGCGTCGCTTTTGAAATAGGTACCCTCCTGCGTTATTTTAAAAGATACATCCCATACAAAAATAGTCGAATTTTACACTTTTTCAGTCACCGTGAAATATTTTGTCTTGATTTTATCCAACTTTATATTGACCGTCGCGTCGAGCCCGTTGCGTAGACACCTCGTTTGTTTAGATCAAACCTGTTGCACTTCAAAAACATCGCAAAATAGATTCTGTTTGCAATAATTTTAGCGTTTATACCTACTTTATACACTGAATATTTGTCGTTTTAAAGCTCAGTTTGAAATGTTTTAGTTTGTCGTTTCTGTTCAAATCGATCATCTTTTAGCATACTTTTCGATCATATTAGCTCAGTGGAGTAGTTTTTCGCACGCTTCGCTGTTGAAGTAGGTACCCTCCTTCGTTTTTTTAAAAGAAACATCCCATACAAAGTTAGTCGAATTTTACACTTTTCAGTCACAGTGAAATATTTTGTCTGGATATTAACCAACTTTATATTGACCGTCGCGTCGAGCCCGTTGCGTTGACACCTCGTTTGTGTAGATCAAACCTGTTGCACTTCAAAAACATCGCAATATGGATTTTGTTTGCAATAATTTTAGCGTTTTTACCTACTTTAAACACTGAATATTTTTCGTTTTAAAGCTCATTTTAAAATGTTTTAGTTTGTCGTTTCTGTTCAAATCGATCATCTTGTAGCATTTTTTTCGATCATATTAGCTCAGTGGAGTAGTTTTGCGCACGCGTCGCTGTTAAAGTAGGTACCCTCTTGCGATATTTTAAAAGATACATCCCATACAAAGTTAGTCGAATTTTACACTTTTTCGGTCACCGTGAAATATTTTGTCTTCATATTAACCGACTTTATATACCGTCGCGTCGAGCCCGTTGCGTATACACCTCGTTTGTGTAGATTAAACCTGTTGCACTTCAAAAACATCACAAAATAGATTCTGTTTGCAATAATTTAAGCGTTTTCACCTACTTTAGACACTGAATATTTGTCGTTTTGAAGCTTTGTTGGAAATGTTTTAGTTTGTCGTTTCTGTTCAAATCGATCATCGTTTAGCATACTTTCCCATTATATTAGCTTAGTGTAGTAGTTTTGCGCACGCTCCGCTTTTGAAAAAGGTACTCTCTGCGATATTTTAAAAAATACATCCCATACAATGTTTGTCGAATTTTACACTTTATCGGTCACCGTGAAATATTTTGTCTTGATATTAACCGACTTTATATTGACCGTCGCATCGAGCCCGTTGCGTAGACACCTCGTTTGTGTAGATCAGACCTGTTGCACTTCAAAAACATCGCAATATGGATTCTGTTTGGAATAATTTTAGCGATTTCACCTACTTTAGACACTGAACATTTGTCTTTTTGAAGCTTAGTTTGAAATGTTTTAGTTTGTCGTTTCTGTTGAAATCGATCATCTTTTAGCTTATTTTTAGATCATTTTAGCTCACTCAAGTGGTTCTGCGCACGTTTCGCTGTTCCAGTAGTTACTTTTTTGCGATATTTTAAAGGATACATCCCATACAAAGTAAGTCGAATTTTACACTTTTTCGGTCACCGTGAAATATTTTGTCTTGATATTAACCGACTTTATATTGACCGTCGCGTCGATATCGTCGCTTTGACACATTGTTTCTGTAGATTGGACCTGATGCACTTCAAAAACATCGCAATATGGATTCTGTTTGCAATAATTTTAGCGTTTTCACCTACTTTAGACACTGAATATTTGTCGTTTTGAAGCTCAGTTTGAAATGTTTTAGTTTGTCGTTTCTGTTCAAATCGATCATCGTTTAGCATACTTTTCGATCATATTAGCTCAGTGGAGTAGTTTTGCGCACGCTCCGCTGTTGAAAAAGGTACTCTCTGCAATATTTAAAAAAATACATCCCATACAAAGTAAGTCGAATTTTACACTTTTTCGGTCACCGTGAAATATTTTGTCTTGATATTAACCGACTTTATATTGACCGTCGCGTCGAGCCCGTTGCGCAGACACCTCGTTTGTGTAGATTGGACCTGTTGCGCTTCAAAAACGTCGCAATATGGATTCTGTTTGCAATAATTTTAGCGTTTTCACCTACTTTCGACACTGCATATTTGTCGTTTTGAAGCTCAGTTTGAAATGTTTTAGTTTGTCGTTTCTGTTCAAATCGATCATCGTTTAGCATACTTTTCGATCATATTAGCTCAATGAAGTGGTTCTGCGAACGTAACGCTGTTCTTAGAAGTTCTCTTTTGCGATATTTTAAAAGATAGATCCCATACAAAGTTAGTCGAATTTTACACTTTTTCGGTCACCGTGACATATTTTGTCTTGATATTAACCGACTTTATATTGACCGTCGCGTCGATATCGTCGCTTTGACACCTCGTTTGTGTAGATCGGACCTGTTGCACTTCAAAAACATCGCAATATGGATTCTGTTTGCAATAATTTTAGCGTTTTAACCTACTTTAGACACTGAATATTTGTCGTTTTGAAGCTTAGTTTGAAATGTTTTAGTTTGTAGTTTCTGTTGAAATCGATCATCTTTTAGCATACTTGTCGATCATATTAGCTCACCGAAGTGGTTCTGCGAACGTTCCGTTATTCTTGTAAGTACTTTTTTGCGATATTTTAAAAGATACATCCCATACAAAGTTAGTCGAATTTTACACTTTTTCAGTCACCGTGAAATATTTTGTCTTGATATTAACCGACTTTTTATTGACCGTCGCGTCGAGCCCGTTGCGTAGACACCTCGTTTGTGTAAATTGAACCTTTTGCACTTCAAAAGCGTCGCAATATGGATTCTGTTTGCAATAATTTTAGCGTTTTCACCTACTTTAGATACTGAATATTTGTCGTTTTAAAGCTCAGTTTTAAATGTTTTAGTTTGTCGTTTCTGTTCAAATCGAATATCTTGTAGCATACTTTTCGATCATATTAGCTCACCGGAGTGTTTGTGCGCAAGCTTTGCTGTTAAAATAGGTACTCCTTTGCGTTAATTTTAAAGATAAATCCCATACAAAGTTAGTCGAACTTTACACTTTTTCGGTCACCGTGAAATATTTTGTCTAGATATTAACCGACTTCATATTGACCGTCGCGTCGATATCGTCGCTTTGACACCTCGTTTGTGTAGATCAGACCTGTTGCACTTCAAAAACATCGCAATGTGGATTATGTTTGCAATAAGTTTAGCGTTTTCACCTACTTTAGACACTGAATATTTGTCGTTTTGAAGCTCAGTTTGAAAAGTTTTAGTTTGTCGTTTCTGTTCAAATCGATCATCTTTTAGCATACTTTTTGATCATATTAGCTCATCGAATTGGTTCTGCGCACGTTTCGCTGTTCTAGTAGGTACTCTTTTGCGATATTTTAAAAGATACATCCCATACAAAGTTAGTCGAATTTTACACTTTTTCGGTCACCGTGAAATATTTTGTCTTGATATTAGCCGACTTTATATTGACCGTCGCGTCGAGCCCGTTGCGTAGACACCTCGTTTGTGTAGATCAGACGTGTTGCACTTCAAAAACATTGCAATATCGATTCTGTTTGCAATAAGTTTAGCGTTTTCACCTACTTTAGACACTGAACATTTGTCGTTTTGAAGCTCAGTTTGAAATGTTTTAGTTTGTCATTTCTGTTCAAATCGATTATCGTTTAGCATACTTTTCGATCATATTAGCTCAGTGGAGAAGTTTTGCGCACGCGTCGCTGTTGAAGTAGGTACCCTCCTGCGTTATTTCAAAAGATACATCCCATACAATGTTTGTCGAATTTTACACTTTATCGGTCACCGTGAAATATTTTGTTTTGATATTAACCAACTTTATATTGACCGTCGCGTCGAGCCCGTTGCGTTGACACCTCGTTTGTGTAGATCAAACCTGTTGCACTTCAAAAACATCGCAAAATAGATTCTGTTTGCAATAATTTTAGCGTTTTCACCTACTTTCGACACTGAATATTTGTCGTTTTGAAGCTCAGTTTGAAATGTTTTAGTTTGTCGTTTCTGTCCAAATCGATCATCGTTTAGCATACTTTTCGATCATATTAGCTCAGTGGAGTAGTTTTGCGCACGCGTCGCTGTTGAAGTAGGTACCCTCCTGCGTTATTTTAAAAGATACATCCCATACAAAGGTAGTCGAATTTTACACTTTTTCAGTCACCGTGAAATATTTTGTCTTGATATTAACCGACTTTATATTGACCGTCGCGTCGAGCCCGTTGCGTTGACACCTCGTTTGTGTAGATCGGACCTGTTGCACTTCAAAACCATCGCAAAATAGATTCTGTTTGCAATAATTTTAGCGTTTTCATCTACTTTAGACACTGAATATTTGTCGTTTTAAAGCTCAGTTTGAAAAGTTTTAGTTTGTCGTTTCTGTTCAAATCGATCATCTTTTAGCATACTTTTTGATCATATTAGCTCATCGAAGTGGTTTTGCGCACGTTCCGCTGTTCTTGTAAGTACTCTTTTGCGATATTTTAAAAGATACATCCCATACAAAGTGAGTCGAATTTTACACTTTATCGGTCGACGTAATTGTGTGTCTTGATATTAACCGACTTTTTATTGACCGTCGCGTCGAGCCCGTTGCGTAGACACCTCGTTTGTGTAGATTGGACCTGTTGCACTTCAAAAACCTCGCAATATAGATTCTGTTTGCAATAATTTTAGCGTTTTCACCTACTTAAGACACTGAATATTTGTCGTTTTGAAGCTCAGTTTGAAATGTTTTAGTTTGTCGTTTCTGCTCAAATCGATCATCGTTTAGCATATTTTTCGATCATATTAGCTCAGTGGAGTAGTTTTGCGCACGCTCCGCTGTTGAAAAAGGTACTCTCTGCGATATTTTAAAAGATACATCCCATACAAAGTTAGTCGAATTTTACACTTTATCGGTCACCGTGAAATATTTTGTCTTGATATTAACCGACTTTTTATTGACCGTCGCGTCGAGCCCGTTGCGTAGACACCTCGTTTCTGTAGATTGGACCTGTTGCACTTCAAAAACCTCGCAATATGGATTATGTTTGCAATAATTTTAGCGTTTTCACCTACTTTAGACACTGAATATTTGTCGTTTTGAAGCTCAGTTTGAAATGTTTTAGTTTGTCGTTTCTGTTCAAATCGATCATCGTTTAGCATACTTTTCAATCATGTTAGCTCAGTGGAGTAGTTTTGCGCACGCTCCGCTGTTGAAAAAGGTACTCTCTGCAATATTTAAAAAAATACATCCCATACAAAGTAAGTCGAATTTTACACTTTTTCGGTCACCGTGAAATATTTTGTCTTGATATTAACCGACTTTATATTGACCGTCGCGTCGAGCCCGTTGCGCAGACACCTCGTTTGTGTAGATTGGACCTGTTGCGCTTCAAAAACGTCGCAATATGGATTCTGTTTGCAATAATTTTAGCGTTTTCACCTACTTTCGACACTGCATATTTGTCGTTTTGAAGCTCAGTTTGAAATGTTTTAGTTTGTCGTTTCTGTTCAAATCGATCATCGTTTAGCATACTTTTCGATCATATTAGCTCAATGAAGTGGTTCTGCGAACGTAACGCTGTTCTTAGAAGTTCTCTTTTGCGATATTTTAAAAGATAGATCCCATACAAAGTTAGTCGAATTTTACACTTTTTCGGTCACCGTGACATATTTTGTCTTGATATTAACCGACTTTATATTGACCGTCGCGTCGATATCGTCGCTTTGACACCTCGTTTGTGTAGATCGGACCTGTTGCACTTCAAAAACATCGCAATATGGATTCTGTTTGCAATAATTTTAGCGTTTTAACCTACTTTAGACACTGAATATTTGTCGTTTTGAAGCTTAGTTTGAAATGTTTTAGTTTGTAGTTTCTGTTGAAATCGATCATCTTTTAGCATACTTGTCGATCATATTAGCTCACCGAAGTGGTTCTGCGAACGTTCCGTTATTCTTGTAAGTACTTTTTTGCGATATTTTAAAAGATACATCCCATACAAAGTTAGTCGAATTTTACACTTTTTCAGTCACCGTGAAATATTTTGTCTTGATATTAACCGACTTTTTATTGACCGTCGCGTCGAGCCCGTTGCGTAGACACCTCGTTTGTGTAAATTGAACCTTTTGCACTTCAAAAGCGTCGCAATATGGATTCTGTTTGCAATAATTTTAGCGTTTTCACCTACTTTAGATACTGAATATTTGTCGTTTTAAAGCTCAGTTTTAAATGTTTTAGTTTGTCGTTTCTGTTCAAATCGAATATCTTGTAGCATACTTTTCGATCATATTAGCTCACCGGAGTGTTTGTGCGCAAGCTTTGCTGTTAAAATAGGTACTCCTTTGCGTTAATTTTAAAGATAAATCCCATACAAAGTTAGTCGAACTTTACACTTTTTCGGTCACCGTGAAATATTTTGTCTAGATATTAACCGACTTCATATTGACCGTCGCGTCGATATCGTCGCTTTGACACCTCGTTTGTGTAGATCAGACCTGTTGCACTTCAAAAACATCGCAATGTGGATTATGTTTGCAATAAGTTTAGCGTTTTCACCTACTTTAGACACTGAATATTTGTCGTTTTGAAGCTCAGTTTGAAAAGTTTTAGTTTGTCGTTTCTGTTCAAATCGATCATCTTTTAGCATACTTTTTGATCATATTAGCTCATCGAATTGGTTCTGCGCACGTTTCGCTGTTCTAGTAGGTACTCTTTTGCGATATTTTAAAAGATACATCCCATACAAAGTTAGTCGAATTTTACACTTTTTCGGTCACCGTGAAATATTTTGTCTTGATATTAGCCGACTTTATATTGACCGTCGCGTCGAGCCCGTTGCGTAGACACCTCGTTTGTGTAGATCAGACGTGTTGCACTTCAAAAACATTGCAATATCGATTCTGTTTGCAATAAGTTTAGCGTTTTCACCTACTTTAGACACTGAACATTTGTCGTTTTGAAGCTCAGTTTGAAATGTTTTAGTTTGTCATTTCTGTTCAAATCGATTATCGTTTAGCATACTTTTCGATCATATTAGCTCAGTGGAGAAGTTTTGCGCACGCGTCGCTGTTGAAGTAGGTACCCTCCTGCGTTATTTCAAAAGATACATCCCATACAATGTTTGTCGAATTTTACACTTTATCGGTCACCGTGAAATATTTTGTTTTGATATTAACCAACTTTATATTGACCGTCGCGTCGAGCCCGTTGCGTTGACACCTCGTTTGTGTAGATCAAACCTGTTGCACTTCAAAAACATCGCAAAATAGATTCTGTTTGCAATAATTTTAGCGTTTTCACCTACTTTCGACACTGAATATTTGTCGTTTTGAAGCTCAGTTTGAAATGTTTTAGTTTGTCGTTTCTGTCCAAATCGATCATCGTTTAGCATACTTTTCGATCATATTAGCTCAGTGGAGTAGTTTTGCGCACGCGTCGCTGTTGAAGTAGGTACCCTCCTGCGTTATTTTAAAAGATACATCCCATACAAAGGTAGTCGAATTTTACACTTTTTCAGTCACCGTGAAATATTTTGTCTTGATATTAACCGACTTTATATTGACCGTCGCGTCGAGCCCGTTGCGTTGACACCTCGTTTGTGTAGATCGGACCTGTTGCACTTCAAAACCATCGCAAAATAGATTCTGTTTGCAATAATTTTAGCGTTTTCATCTACTTTAGACACTGAATATTTGTCGTTTTAAAGCTCAGTTTGAAAAGTTTTAGTTTGTCGTTTCTGTTCAAATCGATCATCTTTTAGCATACTTTTTGATCATATTAGCTCATCGAAGTGGTTTTGCGCACGTTCCGCTGTTCTTGTAAGTACTCTTTTGCGATATTTTAAAAGATACATCCCATACAAAGTGAGTCGAATTTTACACTTTATCGGTCGACGTAATTGTGTGTCTTGATATTAACCGACTTTTTATTGACCGTCGCGTCGAGCCCGTTGCGTAGACACCTCGTTTGTGTAGATTGGACCTGTTGCACTTCAAAAACCTCGCAATATAGATTCTGTTTGCAATAATTTTAGCGTTTTCACCTACTTAAGACACTGAATATTTGTCGTTTTGAAGCTCAGTTTGAAATGTTTTAGTTTGTCGTTTCTGCTCAAATCGATCATCGTTTAGCATATTTTTCGATCATATTAGCTCAGTGGAGTAGTTTTGCGCACGCTCCGCTGTTGAAAAAGGTACTCTCTGCGATATTTTAAAAGATACATCCCATACAAAGTTAGTCGAATTTTACACTTTATCGGTCACCGTGAAATATTTTGTCTTGATATTAACCGACTTTTTATTGACCGTCGCGTCGAGCCCGTTGCGTAGACACCTCGTTTCTGTAGATTGGACCTGTTGCACTTCAAAAACCTCGCAATATGGATTATGTTTGCAATAATTTTAGCGTTTTCACCTACTTTAGACACTGAATATTTGTCGTTTTGAAGCTCAGTTTGAAATGTTTTAGTTTGTCGTTTCTGTTCAAATCGATCATCGTTTAGCATACTTTTCAATCATGTTAGCTCAGTGGAGTAGTTTTGCGCACGCTCCGCTGTTGAAGTAGGTACTCTTTTGCGATATTTTTAAAGATACATCCCATACAAAGTTAGTCGAATTTTACACTTTTTCGGTCACCGTGAAATATTTTGTCTTTATATTAACCGACTTTATATTGACCGTCGCGTCGATATCGTCGCTTTGGCACCTATTTTATGTAGATCGGACCTGTTGCACTTCAAAAACATCGCAATATGGATTCTGTTTGCAATAATTTTAGCGTTGTCACCTACTTAAGACACTGAATATTTGTCGTTTTGAAGCTCAGTTTGAAATGTTTTAGTTTGTCGTTTCTGTTCAAATCGATCATCTTTTAGCATACTTTTTGATCATATTAGCTCAATGAAGTGATTCTGCGAACGTTTCGCTGTTCTTGTAAGTACTCTTTTGCGACAATTTAAAAGATACATCCCATACAAAGTGAGTCGAATTTTACACTTTATCGGTCACCGTGAAATATTTTGTCTTGATATTAACCGACTTTATATTGACCGTCGCGTCAAGCCCGTTGCGTAGACACCTTGTTTGTGTAGATCAAATCTGTTGCACTTCAAAAACATCGCAAAATAGATTCTGTTTGCAATAATTTTAGCGTTTTCACCTACTTAAGACACTGAATATTTGTCGTTTTGAAGCTTTGTTTGAAATGTTTTAGTTTGTCGTTTCTGTTCAAATCGATCATCTTTTAGCATACTTTTCGATCATATTAGCTCACTTAAGTGGTTCTGCGCACGTTTCGCTGTTCCAGTAGTTACTTTTTTGCGATATTTTAAAGGATACATCCCATACAAAGTAAGTCGAATTTTACACTTTTTCGGTCACCTTGAAATATTTTGTCTTGATATTAACCGACTTTATATTGACCGTCGCGTCGATATCGTCGCTTTGACACATCGTTTCTGTAGATCGGACCTGTTGCACTTCAAAAACATCGCAATATGGATTCTGTTTGCAATAATTTTAGCGTTTTCACCTACTTTCGACACTAAATATTTGTCGTTTTGAAGCTTAGTTTGAAATGTTTTAGTTTGTCGTTTCTGTTGAAATTGATCATCTTTTAGCATACTTTTCGATCATATTAGCTCACCGAAGTGGTTCTGCGAACGTTCCGCTATTCCTGTAAGTACTTTTTTGCGATATTTTAAAAGATACATCCCATACAAAGTTAGTCGAATTTTACCCTTTTTCGGTCACCATGAAATATTATGTCTTGATATTATCCGACTTTATATTGACCGTCGCGTCGAGTCCGTTGCGTAGACAACTCGTTTGTGTAGATCAAACCTGTTGCACTTCAAAACCATCGCAATATGGATTCTGTTTGCAATAATTTTAGCGTTTTCACCTACTTTAGACACTGAATATTTGTCGTTTTGAAGCTTAGTTTGAAATGTTTTAGTTTGTCGTTTCTGTTCAAATCGATCATCTTTTAGCATACTTTTCGATCATATTAGCTCAATGAAGTAGTTCTGCGAACGTTCCGCTTTTCTTGTAAGTACTCTTTTGCGATATTTTAAAAGATACATCCCATAAAAAGTTAGTCGAATTTTACACTTTTTCGGTCACCGTGAAATATTTTGTCTTGATATTAACCGACTTTTTATTGACCGTCGCACGGTGGATTCTGTAGTATGAAGCGTTTGGCCAAAAATATATTTTTTTAATTGAGGGTAGATGACTATTGTTCTTTGATTTAAAAACTTGAAGGTATATTTCATTACTTTTTGATAAACAAAGTGGTTTAAGTCGTTTAGTATTGCTTCTGTGATTCGTCAAATATCCACCTATTTTGTTTTCCTTGTTGATTTATTGCGGATAGCCAAATTTAGTTCCGACTTTAAAACACTATATCTTTAAAAGTCGAAACACGAAGCTGATTTAAAAAATCATGAGTGGTGATGAAGGTATGTAGTATTTAAATCAAATAAATTTAACCCATAAAAGTGACTATTCACTTGGCAAAAAAATATATATGAAAATAACACAGTTTTGAAAAATCTATTTTGTTTATGTTATTTTTACACTTGTGGGGGATTTGGCAACAATAGTTGTTGGTTTCTGGTTACTCTTATAGTATTGTAGTATACAGATATGAGTTGAATATTTCGTGCCAAATCCCCCACAAGTGTAAAAATAACATAAACAAAATAGATTTTTCAAAACTGTGTTATTTTCATATATATTTTTTTGCCAAGTGAATAGTCACTTTTATGGGTTAAATTTATTTGATTTAAATACTACATACCTTCATCACCACTCATGATTTTTTAAATAAACTTCGTATTTCAACTTTTAAAGATATAGTGTTTTAAAGTCGGAACTAAATTTGGCTATCCGCAATAAATCAACAAGGAAAACAAAATAGGTGGATGTTTGACGAATCACAGAAGCAATACTAAACGACTTAAACCACTTCGTTTATCAAAAAGTAATGAAATATACCTTCAAGTTTTTAAATCAAAGAACAATAGTCATCTACCCTCAATTAAAAAAAAATATTTTTGGCCAAACGCTTCATACTACAGAATCCACCGTGCGTCGCGTCGAGCCCGTTGCGTAGACACCTAGTTTGTGTAGATCAGTCCTGTTGCACTTCAAAAACATCGCAATATGGATTCTGTTTGCAATAATTTTAGCGTTTTCACCTACTTTAGACACTGAATATTTTTCGTTTTGAAGTTCAGTTTGAAATGTTTAAGTTTGTCTTTTCTGTTCAAATCGATCATCGTTTAGCATTCTTTGCAATCATATTAGCTCAGTGGAGTAGTTTCGCGCACGCTCCGATGTTGAAGTAGGTACTCTTTTGCTATATTTTAAAAGATACATCCCATACAAAGTTAGTCGAATTTTACACTTTTTCGGTCACCGTGAAATATTTTGTCTTGATATTAACCGACTTTATATTGACCGTCGCGTCGATATCGTCGCTTTGACACATCGTTTGTGTAGATCGGACCTATTGCACTTCAAAAACATCGCAATATGGATTCTGTTTGCAATAATTTTAGCGTTTTCACCTACTTTCGACACTGAATATTTGTCGTTTTGAAGCTTAGTTTGAAATGTTTTAGTTTGTCGTTTCTGTTCAAATCGATCATCTTTTAGCATACTTTTCGATCATATTAGCCCACCGAAGTGGTTCTGCGAACGTTCCGCTATTCTTGTAAGTACTTTTTTGCGATATTTTAAAAGATACATCCCATACAAAGTTAGTCGAATTTTACACTTTTTCGGTCACCGTGAAATATTTTGTCTTGATATTAACCGACTTTATATTGACCGTCGCGTCGATATCGTCGCTTTGACAAATCGTTTGTGTAGACCGGACCTGTTGCACTTCAAAAACGTCGCAATATGGATTCTGTTTGCAAAAATTTTAGCGTTTTCACCTACTTTAGACACTGAATATTTTTCGTTTTGAAGTTCAGTTTGAAATGTTTAAGTTTGTCGTTTCTGTTCAAATCGATCATCGTTTAGCATACTTAGCAATCATATTAGCTCAGTGGAGTAGTTTCGCGCACGCTCCGCTGTTGAAGTAGGTACTCTTTTGCGATATTTTAAAAGATACATCCCATACAAAGTTAGTCGAATTTTACACTTTTTCGGTCACCGTGAAATATTTTGTCTTGATATTAACCGACTTTATATTGACCGTCGCGTCGATATCGTCGCTTTGACACATCGTTTGTGTAGATCGGACCTGTTGCACTTCAAAAACATCGCAAAATAGATTCTGTTTGCAATAATTTTAGCGTTTTCACCTACTTTCGACACTGAATATTTGTCGTTTTGAAGCTCAGTTTGAAATGTTTTAGTTTGTCGTTTCTGTCCAAATCGATCATCGTTTAGCATACTTTTCGATCATATTAGCTCAGTGGAGTAGTTTTGCGCACGCGTCGCTGTTGAAGTAGGTACCCTTCTGCGTTATTTTAAAAGATACATCCCATACAAAGGTAGTCGAATTTTACACTTTTTCGGTCACCGTGAAATATTTTGTCTTGATATTAACCGACTTTATATTGACCGTCGCGTCGAGCCCGTTGCGTTGACACCTCGTTTGTGTAGATCGGACCTGTTGCACTTCAAAACCATCGCAAAATAGATTCTGTTTGCAATAATTTTAGCGTTTTCATCTACTTTAGACACTGAATATTTGTCGTTTTAAAGCACAGTATGAAATATTTTAGTTTGTCGTTTCTGTTCAAATCGATCATCTTTTAGCATACTTTTTGATCATATTAGCTCATCGAAGTGGTTTTACGCACGTTCCGCTGTTCTTGTAAGTACTCTTTTGCGATATTTTAAAAGATACATCCCATACAAAGTTAGTCGAATTTTACACTTTTTCGGTCACCGTGAAATATTTTGTCTTGATATTAAGCGACTTTATATTGACCGTCGCGTCGAGCCCGTTGCGTAGACACCTCGTTTGTGTAGATTGGACCTGTTGCACTTCAAAAACCTCGCAATATAGATTCTGTTTGCAATAATTTTAGCGTTTTCACCTACTTTCGACACTGAATATTTGTCGTTTTGAAGCTCAGTTTGAAATGTTTTAGTTTGTCGTTTCTGTTCAAATCGATCATCGTTTAGCATACTTTTCGATCATATTAGCTCAGTGAAGTAGTTTTGCGCACGCTCCGCTGTTGTAAATGGTACTCTCTGCGATATTTTAAAAGATACATCCCATACAAAGTTAGTCGAATTTTACACTTTATCGGTCACCGTGAAATATTTTGTCTTGATATTAACCGACTTTTTATTGACCGTCGCGTCGAGCCCGTTGCGTAGACACCTCGATTGTGTAGATTGGACCTGTTGCACTTCAAAAACCTCGCAATATGGATTATGTTTGCAATAATTTTAGCGTTTTCACCTACTTTAGACACTGAATATTTGTCGTTTTGAAGCTCAGTTTGAAATGTTTTAGTTTGTCGTTTCTGTTCAAATCGATCATCGTTTAGCTTACTTTTCAATCATATTAGCTCAGTGGAGTAGTTTTGCGCACGCTCCGCTGTTGAAGTAGGTACTCTTTTGCGATATTTTGAAAGATACATCCCATACAAAGTTAGTCGAATTTTACACTTTTTCGGTCACCGTGAAATATTTTGTCTTTATATTAACCGACTTTCTATTGGCCGTCGCGTCGATATCGTCGCTTTGGCACCTATTTTATGTAGATCGGACCTGTTGCACTTCAAAAACATCGCAATATGGATTCTGTTTGCAATAATTTTAGCGTTGTCACCTACCTAAGACACTGAATATTTGTCGTTTTGAAGCTTTGTTTGAAATGTTTAAGTTTGTCGTTTCTGTTCAAATCGATCATCTTTTAGCATACTTTTCGATCATATTAGCTCAATGAAGTGATTCTGCGAACGTTTCGCTGTTCTTGTAAGAACTCTTTTGCGACAATTTAAAAGATACATCCCATACAAAGTTAGTCGAATTTTACACTTTATCGGTCACCGTGAAATATTTTGTCTTGATATTAACCGACTTTATATTGACCGTCGCGTCAAGCCCGTTGCGTAGACACCTCATTTGTGTAGATCAATTCTGTTGCACTTCAAAAACATCGCAAAATAGATTCTGTTTGCAATAATTTTAGCGTTTTCACCTACTTAAGACACTGAATATTTTTCGTTTTGAAGCTTTGTTTGAAATGTTTTAGTTTGTCGTTTCTGTTCAAATCGATCATCTTTTAGCATACTTTTTGATCATATTAGCTCAATGAAGTGATTCTGCGAACGTTTCGCTGTTCTTGTAAGTACTCTTTTGCGACAATTTAAAAGATACATCCCATACAAAGTGAGTCGAATTTTACACTTTATCGGTCACCGTGAAATATTTTGTCTTGATATTAACCGACTTTTTATTGACCGTCGCGTCGAGCCCGTTGCGTAGACACCTCGATTGTGTAGATTGGAACTGTTGCACTTCAAAAACCTCGCAATATGGATTATGTTTGCAATAATTTTAGCGTTTTCACCTACTTTAGACACTGAATATTTGTCGTTTTGAAGCTCAGTTTGAAATGTTTTAGTTTGTCGTTTCTGTTCAAATCGATCATCGTTTAGCTTACTTTTCAATCATATTAGCTCAGTGGAGTAGTTTTGCGCACGCTCCGCTGTTGAAGTAGGTACTCTTTTGCGATATTTTGAAAGATACATCCCATACAAAGTTAGTCGAATTTTACACTTTTTCGGTCACCGTGAAATATTTTGTCTTTATATTAACCGACTTTCTATTGGCCGTCGCGTCGATATCGTCGCTTTGGCACCTATTTTATGTAGATCGGACCTGTTGCACTTCAAAAACATCGCAATATGGATTCTGTTTGCAATAATTTTAGCGTTGTCACCTACCTAAGACACTGAATATTTGTCGTTTTGAAGCTTTGTTTGAAATGTTTAAGTTTGTCGTTTCTGTTCAAATCGATCATCTTTTAGCATACTTTTCGATCATATTAGCTCAATGAAGTGATTCTGCGAACGTTTCGCTGTTCTTGTAAGAACTCTTTTGCGACAATTTAAAAGATACATCCCATACAAAGTTAGTCGAATTTTACACTTTATCGGTCACCGTGAAATATTTTGTCTTGATATTAACCGACTTTATATTGACCGTCGCGTCAAGCCCGTTGCGTAGACACCTCATTTGTGTAGATCAATTCTGTTGCACTTCAAAAACATCGCAAAATAGATTCTGTTTGCAATAATTTTAGCGTTTTCACCTACTTAAGACACTGAATATTTTTCGTTTTGAAGCTTTGTTTGAAATGTTTTAGTTTGTCGTTTCTGTTCAAATCGATCATCTTTTAGCATACTTTTTGATCATATTAGCTCAATGAAGTGATTCTGCGAACGTTTCGCTGTTCTTGTAAGTACTCTTTTGCGACAATTTAAAAGATACATCCCATACAAAGTGAGTCGAATTTTACACTTTATCGGTCACCGTGAAATATTTTGTCTTGATATTAACCGACTTTATATTGACCGTCGCGTCAAGCCCGTTGCGTAGACACCTTGTTTGTGTAGATCAAATCTGTTGCACTTCAAAAACATCGCAAAATAGATTCTGTTTGCAATAATTTTAGCGTTTTCACCTACTTAAGACACTGAATATTTGTCGTTTTGAAGCTCAGTTTGAAATGTTTTAGTTTGTCGTTTCTGTTCAAATCGATCATCGTTTAGCATTCTTTTCGATCATATTAGCTCAGTGGAGTAGTTTTGCGCACGCTCCGCTGTTGAAAAAGGTACTCTCTGCGATATTTTAAAAGATACATCCCATACAAAGTTAGTCGAATTTTACACTTTTTCAGTCACCGTGAAATATTTTGTCTTCATATTAACCGACTTTATATACCGTCGCGTCGAGCCCGTTGCGTATACACCTCGTTTGTGTAGATCAAACCTGTTGCACTTCAAAAACATCGCAAAATAGATTCTGTTTGCAATAATTTTAGCGTTTTCACCTACTTAAGACACTGAATATTTGTCGTTTTGAAGCTTTGTTTGAAATGTTTTAGTTTGTCGTTTCTGTTCAAATCGATCATCTTTTAGCATACTTTTCGATCATATTAGCTCACTTAAGTGGTTCTGCGCACGTTTCGCTTTTCCAGTAGTTACTTTTTTGCGATATTTTAAAGGATACATCCCATACAAAGTAAGTCGAATTTTACACTTTTTCGGTCACCTTGAAATATTTTGTCTTGATATTAACCGACTTTATATTGACCGTCGCGTCGATATCGTCGCTTTGACACATCGTTTCTGTAGATCGGACCTGTTGCACTTCAAAAACATCGCAATAGGGATTCTGTTTGCAATAATTTTAGCGTTTTCACCTACTTTCGACACTGAATATTTGTCGTTTTGAAGCTTAGTTTGAAATGTTTTAGTTTGTCGTTTCTGTTGAAATCGATCATCTTTTAGCATACTTTTCGATCATATTAGCTCACCGAAGTGGTTCTGCGAACGTTCCGCTATTTCTGTAAGTACTTTTTTGCGATATTTGAAAAGATACATCCCATACAAAGTTAGTCGAATTTTACCCTTTTTCGGTCACCATGTAATATTATGTCTTGATATTATCCGACTTTATATTGACCGTCGCGTCGAGTCCGTTGCGTAGACAACTCGTTTGTGTAGATCAAACCTGTTGCACTTCAAAACCATCGCAATATGGATTCTGTTTGCAATAATTTTAGCGTTTTCACCTACTTTAGACACTGAATATTTGTCGTTTTGAAGCTTAGTTTGAAATGTTTTAGTTTGTCGTTTCTGTTCAAATCGATCATCTTTTAGCATACTTTTCGATCATATTAGCTCAATGAAGTAGTTCTGCGAACGTTCCGCTTTTCTTGTAAGTAATCTTTTGCGATATTTTAAAAGATACATCCCATAAAAAGTTAGTCGAATTTTACACTTTTTCGGTCACCGTGAAATATTTTGTCTTGATATTAACCGACTTTTTATTGACCGTCGCGTCGAGCCCGTTGCGTAGACACCTAGTTTGTGTAGATCAGTCCTGTTGCACTTCAAAAACATCGCAATATGGATTCTGTTTGCAATAATTTTAGCGTTTTCACCTACTTTCGACACTGAATATTTGTCGTTTTGAAGCTAAGTTTGAAATGTTTTAGTTTGTCGTTTCTGTTCAAATCGATCATCTTTTAGCATACTTTTCAATCATATTAGCTCACTGAAGTGGTTCTGCGAACGTTCCGTTATTCTTGAAAGTATTTTTTTGCGATATTTTAAAAGATACATCCCATACAAAGTTAGTCGAATTTTACACTTTTTCAGTCACCGTGAAATATTTTGTCTTGATATTAACCGACTTAATATTGACCGTCGCGTCGAGCCCGTTGCGTTGACACCTTGTTTGTGTAGATCAAACCTGTTGCACTTCAAAAACATCGCAAAATAGATTCTCTTTGCAATAATTTTAGCGTTTTAACCTACTTTAGACACTGAATATTTGTCGTTTTGAAGCTCAGTTTGAAATGTTATAGTTTGTCGTTTCTGTTCAAATCGATCATCGTTTAGCATATTTTTCGATCATATTAGCTGAATGGAGTAGTTTTGCGCACGCGTCGCTGTCGAAGTAGGTACCCTCCTGCGTTATTTTAAAAGATACATCCCATACAAAGTTAGTCGAATTTTACACTTTTTCGGTCACCGTGAAATATTTTGTCTTGATATTAACCGACTTTATATTGACCGTCGCGTCGAGCCCGTTGCGTAGACACCTCGTTGGTGTAGATTGGACCTGTTGCACTTTAAAAACGTCACAATATGGATTCTGTTTGCAATAATTTTAGCGTTTTCACCTACTTTAGACACTGAATATTTGTCGTTTTGAAGCTCAGTTTGAAATGTTTTAGTTTGTCGTTTCTGTTCAAATCGATCATCTTGTAGCATACTTTTCGATCATATTAGCTAAGTGGAGTAGTTTTGCGCACGCGTCGCTGTTGAAGTAGGTACTCTCCTGCGTTAATTTAAAAGATACATCCAATACAAAGTTAGTCGAATTTAACACTTTTTCGGTCACCCTGAAATATTTTGTCTTGATATTAACCGACTTTATATTGACCGTCGCGTCGAGCCCGTTGCGTAGACACGTCGTTTGTGTAGATTGAACCTGTTGCACTTCAAAAACGTCGCAATATGGATTCTGTTTGTAATAACTTTAGCGTTTTCACCTAATTTCGACACTGAATATTTGTCGTTTTAAAGCTCAGTTTGAAATGTTTAAGTTTGTCGTTTCTGTTCAAATCGATCATCGTTTAGCATACTTTTCGATCATATTAGCTCAGTGGAGTAGTTTTTCGCACGCGTCGCTGTTGAAGTAGGTACCCTCCTGCGTTTTTTTAAAAGAAACATCCCATACAAAGTTAGTCGAATTTTACACTTTTCAGTCACAGTGAAATATTTTGTCTGGATATTAACCAACTTTATATTGACCGTCGCGTCGAGCCCGTTGCGTTGACACCTCGTTTGTGTAGATGAAACCTAAAACATCGCAATATGGATTTTGTTTGCAATAATTTTAGCGTTTTTACCTACTTTAAACACTGAATATTTGTCGTTTTAAAGCTCAGTTTAAAATGTTTTAGTTTGTCGTTTCTGTTCAAATCGATCATCTTTTAGCATACTTTTCGATCATATTAGCTCAACGAAGTGGTTCTGCAAACGTTCCGCTGTTCTTGTAAGTACTCTATTGCGATATTATAAAAGATACATCGCATAAAAAGTTAGTCGAATTTTACACTTTTTCAGTCACCGTGAAATATTTTTTCTTGATATTAACCGACTTTATATTGACCGTCGCGTCGAGCCCGTTGCGTAGACACTTCGTTTGTGTAGATCGGACCTGTTGCACTCTAAAAACTTCGCAAAATAGATTCTGTTTGCAATATTTTTAGCGTTTTCACGCTCATTTGTCGTTTTAAAGCTCAGTTTAAAATGTTTTAGTTTGTCGTTTCTGTTCAAATCGATCATCTTTTAGCATACTTTTCGATCATATTAGCTCACCGAAGTGGTTCTGCAAACGTTCCGCTGTTCTTGTAAGTACTCTATTGCGATATTATAAAAGATACATCGCATAAAAAGTTAGTCGAATTTTACACTTTTTCAGTCACCGTGAAATATTTTGTCTTGATATTAACCGACTTTATATTGACCGTCGCGTCGAGCCCGTTGCGTAGACACCTCGTTTGTGTAGATCGGACCTGTTGCACTCCAAAAACTTCGCAAAATAGATTCTGTTTGCAATAATTTTAGCGTTTTCACCTACTTTAGACACTGAATATTTGTCGTTTTGAAGCTCAGTTTGAAAAGTTTTAGTTTGTCGTTTCTGTTCAAATCGATCATCTTTTAGCATACTTTTTGATCATATTAGCTCATCGAATTGGTTCTGCGCACGTTCCGCTGTTCTAGTACGTACTCTTTTGCGATATTTTAAAAGATACATCCCATACAAAGTTAGTCGAATTTTACACTTTTTCGGTCACCGTGAAATATTTTGTCTTGATATTAACCGACTTTATATTGACCGTCGCGTCGAGCCCGTTGCGTAGACACCTCGTTTGTGTAGATCAAACCTGTTGCACTTCAAAAACATCGCAAAATAGATTCTGTTTGCAATAATTTTAGCGTTTTCACCTACTTAAGACACTGAATATTTGTCGTTTTGAAGCTCAGTTTGAAATGTTTTAGTTTGTCGTTTCTGTTCAAATCGATCATCGTTTAGCATTCTTTTCGATCATATTAGCTCAGTGGAGTAGTTTTGCGCACGCTCCGCTGTTGAAAAAGGTACTCTCTGCGATATTTTAAAAGATACATCCCATACAAAGTTAGTCGAATTTTACACTTTTTCAGTCACCGTGAAATATTTTGTCTTCATATTAACCGACTTTATATACCGTCGCGTCGAGCCCGTTGCGTATACACCTCGTTTGTGTAGATCAAACCTGTTGCACTTCAAAAACATCGCAAAATAGATTCTGTTTGCAATAATTTTAGCGTTTTCACCTACTTAAGACACTGAATATTTGTCGTTTTGAAGCTTTGTTTGAAATGTTTTAGTTTGTCGTTTCTGTTCAAATCGATCATCTTTTAGCATACTTTTCGATCATATTAGCTCACTTAAGTGGTTCTGCGCACGTTTCGCTTTTCCAGTAGTTACTTTTTTGCGATATTTTAAAGGATACATCCCATACAAAGTAAGTCGAATTTTACACTTTTTCGGTCACCTTGAAATATTTTGTCTTGATATTAACCGACTTTATATTGACGGTCGCGTCGATATCGTCGCTTTGACACATCGTTTCTGTAGATCGGACCTGTTGCACTTCAAAAACATCGCAATAGGGATTCTGTTTGCAATAATTTTAGCGTTTTCACCTACTTTCGACACTGAATATTTGTCGTTTTGAAGCTTAGTTTGAAATGTTTTAGTTTGTCGTTTCTGTTGAAATCGATCATCTTTTAGCATACTTTTCGATCATATTAGCTCACCGAAGTGGTTCTGCGAACGTTCCGCTATTTCTGTAAGTACTTTTTTGCGATATTTGAAAAGATACATCCCATACAAAGTTAGTCGAATTTTACCCTTTTTCGGTCACCATGTAATATTATGTCTTGATATTATCCGACTTTATATTGACCGTCGCGTCGAGTCCGTTGCGTAGACAACTCGTTTGTGTAGATCAAACCTGTTGCACTTCAAAACCATCGCAATATGGATTCTGTTTGCAATAATTTTAGCGTTTTCACCTACTTTAGACACTGAATATTTGTCGTTTTGAAGCTTAGTTTGAAATGTTTTAGTTTGTCGTTTCTGTTCAAATCGATCATCTTTTAGCATACTTTTCGATCATATTAGCTCAATGAAGTAGTTCTGCGAACGTTCCGCTTTTCTTGTAAGTAATCTTTTGCGATATTTTAAAAGATACATCCCATAAAAAGTTAGTCGAATTTTACACTTTTTCGGTCACCGTGAAATATTTTGTCTTGATATTAACCGACTTTTTATTGACCGTCGCGTCGAGCCCGTTGCGTAGACACCTAGTTTGTGTAGATCAGTCCTGTTGCACTTCAAAAACATCGCAATATGGATTCTGTTTGCAATAATTTTAGCGTTTTCACCTACTTTCGACACTGAATATTTGTCGTTTTGAAGCTAAGTTTGAAATGTTTTAGTTTGTCGTTTCTGTTCAAATCGATCATCTTTTAGCATACTTTTCAATCATATTAGCTCACTGAAGTGGTTCTGCGAACGTTCCGTTATTCTTGAAAGTATTTTTTTGCGATATTTTAAAAGATACATCCCATACAAAGTTAGTCGAATTTTACACTTTTTCAGTCACCGTGAAATATTTTGTCTTGATATTAACCGACTTAATATTGACCGTCGCGTCGAGCCCGTTGCGTTGACACCTTGTTTGTGTAGATCAAACCTGTTGCACTTCAAAAACATCGCAAAATAGATTCTCTTTGCAATAATTTTAGCGTTTTAACCTACTTTAGACACTGAATATTTGTCGTTTTGAAGCTCAGTTTGAAATGTTATAGTTTGTCGTTTCTGTTCAAATCGATCATCGTTTAGCATATTTTTCGATCATATTAGCTGAATGGAGTAGTTTTGCGCACGCGTCGCTGTCGAAGTAGGTACCCTCCTGCGTTATTTTAAAAGATACATCCCATACAAAGTTAGTCGAATTTTACACTTTTTCGGTCACCGTGAAATATTTTGTCTTGATATTAACCGACTTTATATTGACCGTCGCGTCGAGCCCGTTGCGTAGACACCTCGTTGGTGTAGATTGGACCTGTTGCACTTTAAAAACGTCACAATATGGATTCTGTTTGCAATAATTTTAGCGTTTTCACCTACTTTAGACACTGAATATTTGTCGTTTTGAAGCTCAGTTTGAAATGTTTTAGTTTGTCGTTTCTGTTCAAATCGATCATCTTGTAGCATACTTTTCGATCATATTAGCTAAGTGGAGTAGTTTTGCGCACGCGTCGCTGTTGAAGTAGGTACTCTCCTGCGTTAATTTAAAAGATACATCCCATACAAAGTTAGTCGAATTTAACACTTTTTCGGTCACCCTGAAATATTTTGTCTTGATATTAACCGACTTTATATTGACCGTCGCGTCGAGCCCGTTGCGTAGACACGTCGTTTGTGTAGATTGAACCTGTTGCACTTCAAAAACGTCGCAATATGGATTCTGTTTGTAATAACTTTAGCGTTTTCACCTAATTTCGATACTGAATATTTGTCGTTTTAAAGCTCAGTTTGAAATGTTTAAGTTTGTCGTTTCTGTTCAAATCGATCATCGTTTAGCATACTTTTCGATCATATTAGCTCAGTGGAGTAGTTTTTCGCACGCGTCGCTGTTGAAGTAGGTACCCTCCTGCGTTTTTTTAAAAGAAACATCCCATACAAAGTTAGTCGAATTTTACACTTTTCAGTCACAGTGAAATATTTTGTCTGGATATTAACCAACTTTATATTGACCGTCGCGTCGAGCCCGTTGCGTTGACACCTCGTTTGTGTAGATGAAACCTAAAACATCGCAATATGGATTTTGTTTGCAATAATTTTAGCGTTTTTACCTACTTTAAACACTGAATATTTGTCGTTTTAAAGCTCAGTTTAAAATGTTTTAGTTTGTCGTTTCTGTTCAAATCGATCATCTTTTAGCATACTTTTCGATCATATTAGCTCAACGAAGTGGTTCTGCAAACGTTCCGCTGTTCTTGTAAGTACTCTATTGCGATATTATAAAAGATACATCGCATAAAAAGTTAGTCGAATTTTACACTTTTTCAGTCACCGTGAAATATTTTTTCTTGATATTAACCGACTTTATATTGACCGTCGCGTCGAGCCCGTTGCGTAGACACTTCGTTTGTGTAGATCGGACCTGTTGCACTCTAAAAACTTCGCAAAATAGATTCTGTTTGCAATATTTTTAGCGTTTTCACGCTCATTTGTCGTTTTAAAGCTCAGTTTAAAATGTTTTAGTTTGTCGTTTCTGTTCAAATCGATCATCTTTTAGCATACTTTTCGATCATATTAGCTCACCGAAGTGGTTCTGCAAACGTTCCGCTGTTCTTGTAAGTACTCTATTGCGATATTATAAAAGATACATCGCATAAAAAGTTAGTCGAATTTTACACTTTTTCAGTCACCGTGAAATATTTTGTCTTGATATTAACCGACTTTATATTGACCGTCGCGTCGAGCCCGTTGCGTAGACACCTCGTTTGTGTAGATCGGACCTGTTGCACTCCAAAAACTTCGCAAAATAGATTCTGTTTGCAATAATTTTAGCGTTTTCACCTACTTTAGACACTGAATATTTGTCGTTTTGAAGCTCAGTTTGAAAAGTTTTAGTTTGTCGTTTCTGTTCAAATCGATTATCTTTTAGCATACTTTTTGATCATATTAGCTCATCGAATTGGTTCTGCGCACGTTCCGCTGTTCTAGTACGTACTCTTTTGCGATATTTTAAAAGATACATCCCATACAAAGTTAGTCGAATTTTACACTTTTTCGGTCACCGTGAAATATTTTGTCTTGATATTAACCGACTTTATATTGACCGTCGCGTCGAGCCCGTTGCGTAGACACCTCGTTTGTGTAGATCAAACCTGTTGCACTTCAAAAACATCGCAATATAGATTCTGTTTGCAATAATTTTAGCATTTTTACCTACTTTAGACACTGAATATTTGTCGTTTTGAAGCTAAGTTTGAAATGTTTTAGTTTGTCGTTTCTGTTCAAATCGATCATCGTTTAGCATACTTTTCGATCATATTAGCTCAGTGGAGTAGTTTTGCGCACGCGTCGCTTTTGAAATAGGTACCCTCCTGCGTTATTTTAAAAGATACATCCCGTACAAAAATAGTCGAATTTTACACTTTTTCAGTCACCGTGAAATATTTTGTCTTGATTTTATCCAACTTTATATAGACCGTCGCGTCGAGCCCGTTGCGTAGACACCTCGTTTGTTTAGATCAAACCTGTTGCACTTCAAAAACATCGCAAAATAGATTCTGTTTGCAATAATTTTTGCGTTTATACCTACTTTATACACTGAATATTTGTCGTTTTGAAGCTCAGTTTGAAATGTTTTAGTTTGTCGTTTCTGCTCAAATCGATCATCTTTTAGCATACTTTTCGATCATATTAGCTCACTGAAGTGGTTCCGCGCACGTTCCGCTGTTCTTGTAAAGTACTCCTTTGCGATAATTTGAAAGATACATCCCATACAAAGTAAGTCGAATTTTACACTTTTTCAGTCTCCGTGAAATATTTTGTCTTGATATTAACCGACTTTATATTGACCGTCGCGTCGAGCCCGTTGCGTTGACACCTCCTTTGTGTAGATCGGACCTGTTGCACTTCAAAAACATCGCAAAATAGATTCTGTTTGCAATAATTTTAGCGTTTTCACCTACTTTAGACACTGAATATTTGTCGTTTTGAAGCTTTGTTTGAAATGTTTTAGTTTGTCGTTTCTGTTCAAATCGATCATCTTTTAGCATACTTTTCGATCATATTAGCTCACTGAAGTGGTTCCGCGCACGTTCCGCTGTTCTTGTAAGGTACTCTTTTGCGATAATTTGAAAGATACATCCCATACAAAGTAAGTCGAATTTTACACTTTTTCGGTCACCGTGAAATATTTTGTCTTGATATTAACCGACTTTTTATTGACCGTCGCGTCGAACCCGTTGCGTAGACACCTCTTTTGTGTAGATCAAACCTGTTGCACTTCAAAAACATCGCAAAAAAGATTCTGTTTGCAATAATTTTAGCGTTTTCACCTACTTTAGACACTGAATATTTGTCGTTCCGAAGCTCAGTTTGAAATGTTTTAGTTTGTCGTTTCTGTTCAAATCGATCATCGTTTAGCATACTTTTCGATCATATTAGCTCAGTGGAGTAGTTGAGCGCACGCGTCGCTGTTGAAGTAGGTACCCTTCTGCGTTATTTTAAAAGATACATCCCATACAAAGTTAGTCGAATTTTACACTTTTTCAGTCACCGTGAAATATTTTGTCTTGATATTAACCGACTTTATATTGACCGTCGCGTCGAGCCCGTTGCGTAGACACCTCGTTTGTGTAGATCGGACCTGTTGCACTCCAAAAACTTCGCAAAATAGATTCTGTTTGCAATAATTTTAGCGTTTTCACCTACTTTAGACACTGAATATTTGTCGTTTTGAAGCTCAGTTTGAAAAGTTTTAGTTTGTCGTTTCTGTTCAAATCGATCATCTTGTAGCATACTTTTTGATTAAACCTGTTGCACTTCAAAAACGTCGCAATATGGATTCTGTTTGTAATAACTTTAGCGTTTTCACCTAATTTCGACACTGAATATTTGTCGTTTTGAAGCTCAGTTTGAAATGTTTAAGTTTGTCGTTTCTGTTCAAATCGATCATCGTTTAGCATACTTTTCGATCATATTAGCTCAGTGGAGTAGTTTTTCGCACGCTTCGCTGTTGAAGTAGGTACCCTCCTGCGTTTTTTTAAAAGATACATCCCATACAAAGTTAGTCGAATTTTACACTTTTTCAGTCTCCGTGAAATATTTTGTCTTGATATTAACCGACTTTATATTGACCGTCGCGTCGAGCCCGTTGCGTTGACACCTCGTTTGTGTAGATCGGACCTGTTGCACTTCAAAAACATCGCAAAATAGATTCTGTTTGCAATAATTTTAGCGTTTTCACCTACTTTAGACACTGAATATTTGTCGTTTTGAAGCTTTGTTTGAAATGTTTTAGTTTGTCGTTTCTGTTCAAATCGATCATCTTCTAGCATTCTTTTCGATCATATTAGCTCACTGAAGTGGTTCCGCGCACGTTCCGCTGTTCTTGTAAGGTACTCTTTTGCGATAATTTGAAAGATACATCCCATACAAAGTAAGTCGAATTTTACACTTTTTCGGTCACCGTGAAATATTTTGTCTTGATATTAACCGACTTTTTATTGACCGTCGCGTCGAACCCGTTGCAAAGACACCTTTTTTGTGTAGATCAAACCTGTTGCACTTCAAAAACATCGCAAAAAAGATTCTGTTTGCAATAATTTTAGCGTTTTCACCTACTTTAGACACTGAATATTTGTCGTTTCGAAGCTCAGTTTGAAATGTTTTAGTTTGTCGTTTCTGTTCAAATCGATCATCGTTTAGCATACTTTTCGATCATATTAGCTCAGTGGAGTAGTTTTTCGCACGCTTCGCTGTTGAAGTAGGTACCCTCCTGAGTTTTTTTAAAAGATACATCCCATACAAAGTTAGTCGAATTTTACACTTTTTCAGTCTCCGTGAAATATTTTGTCTTGATATTAACCGACTTTATATTGACCGTCGCGTCGAGCCCGTTGCGTTGACACCTCCTTTGTGTAGATCGGACCTGTTGCACTTCAAAAACATCGCAAAATAGATTCTGTTTGCAATAATTTTAGCGTTTTCACCTACTTTAGACACTGAATATTTGTCGTTTTGAAGCTTTGTTTGAAATGTTTTAGTTTGTCGTTTCTGTTCAAATCGATCATCTTTTAGCATACTTTTCGATCATATTAGCTCACTGAAATGGTTCCGCGCACGTTCCGCTGTTCTTGTAAGGTACTCTTTTGCGATAATTTGAAAGATACATCCCATACAAAGTAAGTCGAATTTTACACTTTTTCGGTCACCGTGAAATATTTTGTCTTGATATTAACCGACTTTTTATTGACCGTCGCGTCGAACCCGTTGCGTAGACACCTCTTTTGTGTAGATCAAACCTGTTGCACTTCAAAAACATCGCAAAAAAGATTCTGTTTGCAATAATTTTAGCGTTTTCACCTACTTTAGACACTGAATATTTGTCGTTCCGAAGCTCAGTTTGAAATGTTTTAGTTTGTCGTTTCTGTTCAAATCGATCATCGTTTAGCATACTTTTCGATCATATTAGCTCAGTGGAGTAGTTTAGCGCACGCGTCGCTGTTGAAGTAGGTACCCTTCTGCGTTATTTTAAAAGATACATCCCATACAAAGTTAGTCGAATTTTACACTTTTTCAGTCACCGTGAAATATTTTGTCTTGATATTAACCGACTTTATATTGACCGTCGCGTCGAGCCCGTTGCGTAGACACCTCGTTTGTGTAGATCGGACCTGTTGCACTCCAAAAACTTCGCAAAATAGATTCTGTTTGCAATAATTTTAGCGTTTTCACCTACTTTAGACACTGAATATTTGTCGTTTTGAAGCTCAGTTTGAAAAGTTTTAGTTTGTCGTTTCTGTTCAAATCGATCATCTTGTAGCATACTTTTTGATTAAACCTGTTGCACTTCAAAAACGTCGCAATATGGATTCTGTTTGTAATAACTTTAGCGTTTTCACCTAATTTCGACACTGAATATTTGTCGTTTTGAAGCTCAGTTTGAAATGTTTAAGTTTGTCGTTTCTGTTCAAATCGATCATCGTTTAGCATACTTTTCGATCATATTAGCTCAGTGGAGTAGTTTTTCGCACGCTTCGCTGTTGAAGTAGGTACCCTCCTGCGTTTTTTTAAAAGATACATCCCATACAAAGTTAGTCGAATTTTACACTTTTTCAGTCTCCGTGAAATATTTTGTCTTGATATTAACCGACTTTATATTGACCGTCGCGTCGAGCCCGTTGCGTTGACACCTCGTTTGTGTAGATCGGACCTGTTGCACTTCAAAAACATCGCAAAATAGATTCTGTTTGCAATAATTTTAGCGTTTTCACCTACTTTAGACACTGAATATTTGTCGTTTTGAAGCTTTGTTTGAAATGTTTTAGTTTGTCGTTTCTGTTCAAATCGATCATCTTCTAGCATTCTTTTCGATCATATTAGCTCACTGAAGTGGTTCCGCGCACGTTCCGCTGTTCTTGTAAGGTACTCTTTTGCGATAATTTGAAAGATACATCCCATACAAAGTAAGTCGAATTTTACACTTTTTCGGTCACCGTGAAATATTTTGTCTTGATATTAACCGACTTTTTATTGACCGTCGCGTCGAACCCGTTGCAAAGACACCTTTTTTGTGTAGATCAAACCTGTTGCACTTCAAAAACATCGCAAAAAAGATTCTGTTTGCAATAATTTTAGCGTTTTCACCTACTTTAGACACTGAATATTTGTCGTTTCGAAGCTCAGTTTGAAATGTTTTAGTTTGTCGTTTCTGTTCAAATCGATCATCGTTTAGCATACTTTTCGATCATATTAGCTCAGTGGAGTAGTTTTTCGCACGCTTCGCTGTTGAAGTAGGTACCCTCCTGAGTTTTTTTAAAAGATACATCCCATACAAAGTTAGTCGAATTTTACACTTTTTCAGTCTCCGTGAAATATTTTGTCTTGATATTAACCGACTTTATATTGACCGTCGCGTCGAGCCCGTTGCGTTGACACCTCCTTTGTGTAGATCGGACCTGTTGCACTTCAAAAACATCGCAAAATAGATTCTGTTTGCAATAATTTTAGCGTTTTCACCTACTTTAGACACTGAATATTTGTCGTTTTGAAGCTTTGTTTGAAATGTTTTAGTTTGTCGTTTCTGTTCAAATCGATCATCTTTTAGCATACTTTTCGATCATATTAGCTCACTGAAATGGTTCCGCGCACGTTCCGCTGTTCTTGTAAGGTACTCTTTTGCGATAATTTGAAAGATACATCCCATACAAAGTAAGTCGAATTTTACACTTTTTCGGTCACCGTGAAATATTTTGTCTTGATATTAACCGACTTTTTATTGACCGTCGCGTCGAACCCGTTGCGTAGACACCTCTTTTGTGTAGATCAAACCTGTTGCACTTCAAAAACATCGCAAAAAAGATTCTGTTTGCAATAATTTTAGCGTTTTCACCTACTTTAGACACTGAATATTTGTCGTTCCGAAGCTCAGTTTGAAATGTTTTAGTTTGTCGTTTCTGTTCAAATCGATCATCGTTTAGCATACTTTTCGATCATATTAGCTCAGTGGAGTAGTTTAGCGCACGCGTCGCTGTTGAAGTAGGTACCCTTCTGCGTTATTTTAAAAGATACATCCCATACAAAGTTAGTCGAATTTTACACTTTTTCAGTCACCGTGAAATATTTTGTCTTGATATTAACCGACTTTATATTGACCGTCGCGTCGAGCCCGTTGCGTAGACACCTCGTTTGTGTAGATCGGACCTGTTGCACTCCAAAAACTTCGCAAAATAGATTCTGTTTGCAATAATTTTAGCGTTTTCACCTACTTTAGACACTGAATATTTGTCGTTTTGAAGCTCAGTTTGAAATGTTATAGTTTGTCGTTTCTGTTCAAATCGATCATCTTGTAGCATACTTTTTGATTAAACCTGTTGCACTTCAAAAACGTCGCAATATGGATTCTGTTTGTAATAACTTAAGCGTTTTTACCTAATTTCGACACTGAATATTTGTCGTTTTGAAGCTCAGTTTGAAATGTTTAAGTTTGTCGTTTCTGTTCAAATCGATCATCGTTTAGCATACTTTTCGATCATATTAGCTCAGTGGAGTAGTTTTTCGCACGCTTCGCTGTTGAAGTAGGTACCCTCCTGCGTTTTTTTAAAAGATACATCCCATACAAAGTTAGTCGAATTTTACACTTTTTCAGTCTCCGTGAAATATTTTGTCTTGATATTAACCGACTTTATATTGACCGTCGCGTCGAGCCCGTTGCGTTGACACCTCGTTTGTGTAGATCGGACCTGTTGCACTTCAAAAACATCGCAAAATAGATTCTGTTTGCAATAATTTTAGCGTTTTCACCTACTTTAGACACTGAATATTTGTCGTTTTGAAGCTTTGTTTGAAATGTTTTAGTTTGTCGTTTCTGTTCAAATCGATCATCTTCTAGCATTCTTTTCGATCATATTAGCTCACTGAAGTGGTTCCGCGCACGTTCCGCTGTTCTTGTAAGGTACTCTTTTGCGATAATTTGAAAGATACATCCCATACAAAGTAAGTCGAATTTTACACTTTTTCGGTCACCGTGAAATATTTTGTCTTGATATTAACCGACTTTTTATTGACCGTCGCGTCGAACCCGTTGCAAAGACACCTTTTTTGTGTAGATCAAACCTGTTGCACTTCAAAAACATCGCAAAAAAGATTCTGTTTGCAATAATTTTAGCGTTTTCACCTACTTTAGACACTGAATATTTGTCGTTTCGAAGCTCAGTTTGAAATGTTTTAGTTTGTCGTTTCTGTTCAAATCGATCATCGTTTAGCATACTTTTCGATCATATTAGCTCAGTGGAGTAGTTTAGCGCACGCGTCGCTGTTAAAGTAGGTACCCCTCTGCGTTATTTTAAAAGATACATCCCATACAAAGTTAGTCGAATTTTACACTTTTTCAGTCATCGTGAAATATTTTGTCTTGATATTAACCGACTTTTTATTGACCGACGCGTCGAGCCCGTTGCGTTGACACCTTGTTTGTGTAGATCAAACCTGTTGCACTTCAAAAAATAGCAAAATAGATTCTGTTTGCAATATTTTAGCGTTTTTACCTACTTTAAACACTGAATATTTGTCGTTTTAAAGCTCAGTTTGAAATGTTTTAGTTTGTCGTTTCTGTTCAAATCGATCATCTTTTAGCATAATTTTCGATCATATTAGCTCACCGGAGTGTTTGTGCGCACGCTCCGCTGTTAAAATAGGTACTCTTTTGCGATATTTTAAAAGATACATCCCATACAAAGTTAGTCGAATTTTACACTTTTTCAGTCACCGTGAAATATTTTGTCTTGATATTTACCGACTTTTTATTGACCGTCGCGTCAAGCCCGTTGCGTTGACACCTTGTTTGTGTAGATCAAACCTGTTGCACTTCAAAAACATCGCAAAATAGATTCTGTTTGCAATAATTTTAGCGTTTTAACCTACTTTAGACACTGAATATTTGTCGTTTTGAAGCTCAGTTTGAAATGTTTTAGTTTGTCGTTTCTGTTCAAATCGATCATCGTTTAGCATACTTTTCGATCATATTAGCTCAATGGAGTAGTTTTGCGCACGCGTCGCTGTTGAAGTAGGTACCCTCCTGCGTTATTTTAAAAGATACATCCCATACAAAGTTAGTCGAATTTTACACTTTTTCGGTCACCGTGAAATATTTTGTCTTGATATTAACCGACTTCATATTGACCGTCGCGTCGATATCGTCGCTTTGACACCTCGTTTGTGTAGATCGGACCTGTTACACTTCAAAAACGTCGCAATATGGATTCTGTTTGTAATAATTTTAGCGTTTTCACCTACTTTAGACACTGAATATTTGTCGTTTTGAAGCTTTGTTTGAAATGTTTTAGTTTGTCGTTTCTGTTCAATTTGATCATCGTTTAGCATACTTTTCGATCATATTAGCTCAGTGGAGTAGTTTTGCGCACGCGTCGCTGTTAAAGTAGGTACCCTCCTGCGTTATTTTAAAAGATGCATCCCATACAAAGTTAGTCGAATTTTACACTTTTTCGGTCACCGTGAAATATTTTGTCTTGATATTAACCGACTTTATATTGACCGTCGCATCGAGCCCGTTGCGTAGACACCTCGTTTGTGTAGATTGGACCTGTTGCACTTTAAAAACGTCACAATATGGATTCTGTTTGCAATAATTTTAGCATTTTCACCTACTTTAGACACTGAATATTTGTCGTTTTCAAGCTCAGTTTGAAATGTTTTAGTTTGTCGTTTCTGTTCAAATCGATCATCTTGTAGCATACTTTTCGATCATATTAGCTAAGTGGAGTAGTTTTGCGCACGCGCCGCTGTTGAAGTAGGTACTCTCCTGCGTTAATTTAAAAGATACATCCCATACAAATATAGTCGAATTTTACACTTTTTCGGTCACCGTGAAATATTTTGTCTTGATATTAACCGACTTCATATTGACCGTCGCGTCGATATCGTCGCTTTGACACCTCTTTTGTGTAGATCGGACCTGTTGCACTTCAAAAACGTCGCAATATGGATTCTGTTTGTAATAATTTTAGCGTTTTCACCTACTTTAGACACTGAATATTTGTCGTTTTGAAGCTTTGTTTGAAATGTTTTAGTTTGTCGTTTCTGTTCAATTTGATCATCGTTTAGCATACTTTTCGATCATATTAGCTCAGTGGAGTAGTTTTGCGCACGCGTCGCTGTTAAAGTAGGTACCCTCCTGCGTTATTTTAAAAGATGCATCCCATACAAAGTTAGTCGAATTTTACACTTTTTCGGTCACCGTGAAATATTTTGTCTTGATATTAACCGACTTTATATTGACCGTCGCATCGAGCCCGTTGCGTAGACACCTCGTTGGTGTAGATTGGACCTGTTGCACTTTAAAAACGTCACAATATGGATTCTGTTTGCAATAATTTTAGCATTTTCACCTACTTTAGACACTGAATATTTGTCGTTTTGAAGCTCAGTTTGAAATGTTTTAGTTTGTCGTTTCTGTTCAAATCGATCATCTTGTAGCATACTTTTCGATCATATTAGCTAAGTGGAGTAGTTTTGCGCACGCGCCGCTGTTGAAGTAGGTACTCTCCTGCGTTAATTTAAAAGATACATCCCATACAAAGTTAGTCGAATTTAACACTTTTTCGGTCACCGTGAAATATTTTGTCTTGATATTAACCGACTTTATATTGACCGTCGCGTAGAGCCCGTTGCGTAGACACCTCGTTTGTGTAGATTGAACCTGTTGCACTTCAAAAACGTCGCAATATGGATTCTGTTTGTAATAACTTTAGCGTTTTCACCTAATTTTGACACTGAATATTTGTCGTTTTAAAGCTCAGTTTGAAATGTTTTAGTTTGTCGTTTCTGTTCAAATCGATCATCTTTTAGCATAATTTTCGATCATATTAGCTCACCGAAGTGTTTGTGCGCACGCTCCGCTGTTAAAATAGGTACTCTTTTGCGATATTTTAAAAGATACATCCCATACAAAGTTAGTCGAATTTTACACTTTTTCAGTCACCGTGAAATATTTTGTCTTGATATTTACCGACTTTTTATTGACCGTCGCGTCGAGCCCGTTGCGTTGACACCTTGTTTGTGTAGATCAAACCTGTTGCACTTCAAAAACATCGCAAAATAGATTCTGTTTGCAATAATTTTAGCGTTTTAACCTACTTTAGACACTGAATATTTGTCGTTTTGAAGCTCAGTTTGAAATGTTTTAGTTTGTCGTTTCTGTTCAAATCGATCATCGTTTAGCATACTTTTCGATCATATTAGCTCAATGGAGTAGTTTTGCGCACGCGTCGCTGTTGAAGTAGGTACCCTCCTGCGTTATTTTAAAAGATACATCCCATTCAAAGTTAGTCGAATTTTACACTTTTTCGGTCACCGTGAAATATTTTGTCTTGATATTAACCGACTTCATATTGACCGTCGCGTCGATATCGTCGCTTTGACACCTCGTTTGTGTAGATCGGACCTGTTGCACTTCAAAAACGTTGCAATATGGATTCTGTTTGTAATAATTTTAGCGTTTTCACCTACTTTAGACACTGAATATTTGTCGTTTTGAAGCTTTGTTTGAAATGTTTTAGTTTGTCGTTTCTGTTCAATTTGATCATCGTTTAGCATACTTTTCGATCATATTAGCTCAGTGGAGTAGTTTTGCGCACGCGTCGCTGTTAAAGTAGGTATCCTCCTGCGTTATTTTAAAAGATGCATCCCATACAAAGTTAGTCGAATTTTACACTTTTTCGGTCACCGTGAAATATTTTGTCTTGATATTAACCGACTTTATATTGACCGTCGCATCGAGCCCGTTGCGTAGACACCTCGTTTGTGTAGATTGGACCTGTTGCACTTTAAAAACGTCACAATATGGATTCTGTTTGCAATAATTTTAGCATTTTCACCTACTTTAGACACTGAATATTTGTCGTTTTGAAGCTCAGTTTGAAATGTTTTAGTTTGTCGTTTCTGTTCAAATCGATCATCTTGTAGCATACTTTTCGATCATATTAGCTAAGTGGAGTAGTTTTGCGCACGCGCCGCTGTTGAAGTAGGTACTCTCCTCCGTTAATTTAAAAGATACAACCCATACAAAGTTAGTCGAATTTAACACTTTTTCGGTCACCGTGAAATATTTTGTCTTGATATTAACCGACTTTATATTGACCGTCGCGTCGAGCCCGTTGCGTTGACACCTCGTTTGTGTAGATCAAACTTAAAACATCGCAATATGGATTTTGTTTGCAATAATTTTAGCGTTTTTACCTACTTTAAACACTGAATATTTGTCGTTTTAAAGCTCAGTTTAAAATGTTTTAGTTTGTCGTTTCTGTTCAAATCGATCATCTTTTAGCATACTTTTCGATCATATTAGCTCACCGAAGTGGTTCTGCAAACGTTCCGCTGTTCTTGTAAGTACTCTATTGCGATATTATAAAAGATACATCGCATACAAAGTTAGTCGAATTTTACACTTTTCAGTCACAGTGAAATATTTTGTCTGGATATTAACGAACTTTATATTGACCGTCGCGTCGAGCCCGTTGCGTTGACACCTCGTTTGTGTAGATTGAACCTGTTGCACTTCAAAAACGTCGCAATATGGATTCTGTTTGTAATAACTTTAGCGTTTTCACCTAATTTTGAAACTGAATATTTGTCGTTTTAAAGCTCAGTTTGAAATGTTTAAGTTTGTCGTTTCTGTTCAAATCGATCATCTTTTAGCATAATTTTCGATCATATTAGCTCACCGAAGTGTTTGTGCGCACGCTCCGCTGTTAAAATAGGTACTCTTTTGCGATATTTTAAAAGATACATCCCATACAAAGTTAGTCGAATTTTACACTTTTTCAGTCACCGTGAAATATTTTGTCTTGATATTTACCGACTTTTTATTGACCGTCGCGTCGAGCCCGTTGCGTTGACACCTTGTTTGTGTAGATCAAACCTGTTGCACTTCAAAAACATCGCAAAATAGATTCTGTTTGCAATAATTTTAGCGTTTTAACCTACTTTAGACACTGAATATTTGTCGTTTTGAAGCTCAGTTTGAAATGTTTTAGTTTGTCGTTTCTGTTCAAATCGATCATCGTTTAGCATACTTTTCGATCATATTAGCTCAATGGAGTAGTTTTGCGCACGCGTCGCTGTTGAAGTAGGTACCCTCCTGCGTTATTTTAAAAGATACATCCCATACAAAGTTAGTCGAATTTTACACTTTTTCGGTCACCGTGAAATATTTTGTCTTGATATTAACCGACTTCATATTGACCGTCGCGTCGATATCGTCGCTTTGACACCTCGTTTGTGTAGATCGGACCTGTTGCACTTCAAAAACGTTGCAATATGGATTCTGTTTGTAATAATTTTAGCGTTTTCACCTACTTTAGACACTGAATATTTGTCGTTTTGAAGCTTTGTTTGAAATGTTTTAGTTTGTCGTTTCTGTTCAATTTGATCATCGTTTAGCATACTTTTCGATCATATTAGCTCAGTGGAGTAGTTTTGCGCACGCGTCGCTGTTAAAGTAGGTATCCTCCTGCGTTATTTTAAAAGATGCATCCCATACAAAGTTAGTCGAATTTTACACTTTTTCAGTCACCGTGAAATATTTTGTCTTTATATTTACCGACTTTTTATTGACCGTCGCGTCGAGCCCGTTGCGTTGACACCTTGTTTGTGTAGATCAAACCTGTTGCACTTCAAAAACATCGCAAAATAGATTCTGTTTGCAATAATTTTAGCGTTTTAACCTACTTTAGACACTGAATATTTGTCGTTTTGAAGCTCAGTTTGAAATGTTTTAGTTTGTCGTTTCTGTTCAAATCGATCATCGTTTAGCATACTTTTCGATCATATTAGCTCAATGGAGTAGTTTTGCGCACGCTTCGCTGTTGAAGTAGGTACCCTCCTGCGTTATTTTAAAAGATACATCCCATACAAAGTTAGTCGAATTTTACACTTTTTCGGTCACCGTGAAATATTTTGTCTTGATATTAACCGACTTCATATTGACCGTCGCGTCGATATCGTCGCTTTGACACCTCGTTTGTGTAGATCGGACCTGTTGCACTTCAAAAACGTTGCAATATGGATTCTGTTTGTAATAATTTTAGCGTTTTCACCTACTTTAGACACTGAATATTTGTCGTTTTGAAGCTTTGTTTGAAATGTTTTAGTTTGTCGTTTCTGTTCAATTTGATCATCGTTTAGCATACTTTTCGATCATATTAGCTCAGTGGAGTAGTTTTGCGCACGCGTCGCTGTTAAAGTAGGTATCCTCCTGCGTTATTTTAAAAGATGCATCCCATACAAAGTTAGTCGAATTTTACACTTTTTCGGTCACCGTGAAATATTTTGTCTTGATATTAACCGACTTTATATTGACCGTCGCATCGAGCCCGTTGCGTAGACACCTCGTTTGTGTAGATTGAACCTGTTGCACTTCAAAAACGTCGCAATATGGATTCTGTTTGTAATAACTTTAGCGTTTTCACCTAATTTCGACACTGAATATTTGTCGTTTTGAAGCTCAGTTTGAAATGTTTAAGTTTGTCGTTTCTGTTCAAATCGATCATCGTTTAGCATACTTTTCGATCATATTAGCTCAGTGGAGTAGTTTTTCGCACGCGTCGCTGTTGAAGTAGGTACCCTCCTGCGTTTTTTTAAAAGAAACATCCCATACAAAGTTAGTCGAATTTTACACTTTTCAGTCACAGTGAAATATTTTGTCTGGATATTAACCAACATTATATTGACCGTCGCGTCGAGCCCGTTGCGTTGACACCTCGTTTGTGTAGATCAAACCTAAAACATCGCAATATGGATTTTGTTTGCAATAATTTTAGCGTTTTTACCTACTTTAAACACTGAATATTTGTCGTTTTAAAGCTCAGTTTAAAATGTTTTAGTTTGTCGTTTCTGTTCAAATCGATCATCTTTTAGCATACTTTTCGATCATATTAGCTCACCGAAGTGGTTCTGCAAACGTTCCGCTGTTCTTGTAAGTACTCTATTGCGATATTATAAAAGATACATCGCATACAAAGTTAGTCGAATTTTACACTTTTCAGTCACAGTGAAATATTTTGTCTGGATATTAACGAACTTTATATTGACCGTCGCGTCGAGCCCGTTGCGTTGACACCTCGTTTGTGTAGATCAAACCTGTTGCACTTCAAAAACATCGCAATATGGATTTTGTTTGCAATAATTTTAGCGTTTTTACCTACTTTAAACACTGAATATTTGTCGTTTTAAAGCTCAGTTTAAAATGTTTTAGTTTGTCGTTTCTGTTCAAATCGATCATCTTGTAGCATACTTTTCGATCATATTAGCTCAGTGGAGTAGTTTTGCGCACGCGTCGCTGTTGAAGTAGGTACCCTCTTGCGTTATTTTAAAAGATACATCCCATACAAAGTTAGTCGAATTTTACACTTTTTCAGTCACCGTGAAATATTTTGTCTTGATATTTACCGACTTTTTATTGACCGTCGCGTCGAGCCCGTTGCGTTGACACCTTGTTTGTGTAGATCAAACCTGTTGCACTTCAAAAACATCGCAAAATAGATTCTGTTTGCAATAATTTTAGCGTTTTAACCTACTTTAGACACTGAATATTTGTCGTTTTGAAGCTCAGTTTGAAATGTTTTAGTTTGTCGTTTCTGTTCAAATCGATCATCGTTTAGCATACTTTTCGATCATATTAGCTCAATGGAGTAGTTTTGCGCACGCGTCGCTGTTGAAGTAGGTACCCTCCTGCGTTATTTTAAAAGATACATCCCATACAAAGTTAGTCGAATTTTACACTTTTTCGGTCACCGTGAAATATTTTGTCTTGATATTAACCGACTTTATATTGACCGTCGCATCGAGCCCGTTGCGTAGACACCTCGTTTGTGTAGATTGAACCTGTTGCACTTCAAAAACGTCGCAATATGGATTCTGTTTGTAATAACTTTAGCGTTTTCACCTAATTTCGACACTGAATATTTGTCGTTTTGAAGCTCAGTTTGAAATGTTTAAGTTTGTCGTTTCTGTTCAAATCGATCATCGTTTAGCATACTTTTCGATCATATTAGCTCAGTGGAGTAGTTTTTCGCACGCGTCGCTGTTGAAGTAGGTACCCTCCTGCGTTTTTTTAAAAGAAACATCCCATACAAAGTTAGTCGAATTTTACACTTTTCAGTCACAGTGAAATATTTTGTCTGGATATTAACCAACTTTATATTGACCGTCGCGTCGAGCCCGTTGCGTTGACACCTCGTTTGTGTAGATCAAACCTAAAACATCGCAATATGGATTTTGTTTGCAATAATTTTAGCGTTTTTACCTACTTTAAACACTGAATATTTGTCGTTTTAAAGCTCAGTTTAAAATGTTTTAGTTTGTCGTTTCTGTTCAAATCGATCATCTTTTAGCATACTTTTCGATCATATTAGCTCACCGAAGTGGTTCTGCAAACGTTCCGCTGTTCTTGTAAGTACTCTATTGCGATATTATAAAAGATACATCGCATACAAAGTTAGTCGAATTTTACACTTTTCAGTCACAGTGAAATATTTTGTCTGGATATAAACGAACTTTATATTGACCGTCGCGTCGAGCCCGTTGCGTTGACACCTCGTTTGTGTAGATCAAACCTGTTGCACTTCAAAAACATCGCAATATGGATTTTGTTTGCAATAATTTTAGCGTTTTTACCTACTTTAAACACTGAATATTTGTCGTTTTAAAGCTCAGTTTAAAATGTTTTAGTTTGTCGTTTCTGTTCAAATCGATCATCTTGTAGCATACTTTTCGATCATATTAGCTCAGTGGAGTAGTTTTGCGCACGCGTCGCTGTTGAAGTAGGTACCCTCTTGCGTTATTTTAAAAGATACATCCCATACAAAGTTAGTCGAATTTTACACTTTTTCAGTCTCCGTGAAATATTTTGTCTTGATATTAACCGACTTTATATTGACCGTCGCGTCAAGCCCGTTGCGTTGACACCTCGTTTGTGTA